>JAMXBB010000005.1:94054355-94505179 GCA_024138015.1 Lumnitzera littorea
ACCAATTTCAGGCCTAAAAATTCAATAAATATTAAAATTATTCAAATAAAAATTTGGGCTACGTAGCAATTACCCATATATCATACACATCCTACACAAAAATTTTTAGCTAGAAACAACATCATATAGTATATTTATTTCACTAATATATATTCGGATGAATTACAGATTTCTTAATAAAGTATATTAAATATTACGAATTTTTCAAAAATAAAAATATCACATGAAAGCATGTCTAAAATAACCTAAGTGTAATTTTTTTCATAATTTTCTGGGCGGATTTACTATTTTTTAGAAATTATTGAAAAACAGGGCAGAAATTTGACCTTGGTGTTCTTGGGTGCTCCGGTGGCCGGCGGCGGCTGGGTGGTTGTCGGAACGCCTAGACGTTGGGGGTACTCCTTGGTGGTGGAGTGGCGTAACAGCAGATTAAAGGGAACCCTAGGAACTAGCCTTGCTCGGTAATTGTTCTGTTTTTCTCTTCTTCTTTTTTATTTTCTACGATTTTTTCTTGATTTTTCTTTCTGTTGTTTTTGGTTCCAAACTGTCAAATGTTGTTATTCTGCTGCTAGGAAAATTTTTATACACTTCTTTCACCGCCTAAGGATTTTTTTTTTTTATTTTTTTCTTTTGTTTTTCCCTATTTAACTAAGCATGTGGTGTCCTAAAACTATTGATTTACTTTTGAATCAGCAATCCTTCTCCTTCTGCAGCAGCCACGTGGATTTACAGCAAGCTCCATTGTATTTAGGATAAGTATTGTTAATTATTTAATTAAATATGTATAGTATATGTTAGGATTTGATTATTTAATTAGTATATAAGTATATTCCCTATATAAATAACATGTGAGATATATAACTTTACTCATATAATTAAGTTTCTAGCATATCTTTTTATTTTTAGGGTACATTCTAAGGTTAACTTTATGAATTCAACACAATATATATATAATTACTCAATTTAAAGTTAATTTACAAGTATAATTATTATTTGTACCGGATATACTAAAAAATTACGTGTATTTTTTTATAGTAAATTATACTACATTATCTCATTTTATAGCTCAATTAACTTATCTCTAAGTTCTCGTTGCAATCTAAGTTCAATTTTAGGAGTTCTAAACATTTTAGGGCTTTAGTAAATACTCCAATTTCTAAGAGCAAAATTGGGATTTCGGATCATTATTACTAAAATCTAACTTCACTGTAATATCTCGACTAACTTTTTCATTTTAGTTGCAAAGTTTGGGCTCAATTGAATAAGTTACCCTAAAAGCCCTAAATCTGAGCTCGGTTATCCTAAACTCAATTTTGGAAGCTTACAATTAATGTGTAAACACAAGCCATACTGATGTCTAAATCTTTTCCCATTACAATTTTACCCTTGGCACTTGATACTTAATTACATGCTATGTCAATGTCTAAATCTTTTACAATGACACTTGTGCCCTTGGAACTTGATATCGATTTACATGCTATACTAAAGTCTAGATATAAAAAATCACTTATTTCTTTAATTCCCTTAAATTAATTAATTTATTATTTTTAACTTGGGTGTTACAATTTTGATAAACTTTTATGCAATAAAAAAAAAAAGATAAGCATATACATAAAAAACAATTTCACCGAATTGCCCATCACAACACATCTTGAGAAACAAGAGAGATGTATGCCTATGTACAAATTATAGAATTTTGGTATATATTATTATTATTGTTGTTGTTATTAGCACTAGCTAATATCGCACCAGTGATGCATGTGTAAAAAATAAAGAGTCTTTTATGAAAATTGAGTCATATAAAACATGATTTCAAGCTGCAAAATTTTAGGATTTTATAAATAGTAATTTAATGGTGTGGAAAGATGAAAGTTAGTTAATTAATTGATTATTTTTTTATTATAATGACACATGTATTGGCTAAAAAAAGTTTTTATTTTTTTAAGGAGGACGATGAAGTTACTTTTAAATTAGTCATTCATTAATATATATTGTAGAAATAAAGGTGAGAATAAACGAAAAGAAAAAGAAAAAAAAAAGTTACTATAATATGTACTTGTTGCTCTATTGTATGGATTATGTTTCATCTCATAGCTTGAGTACTGTATTACACTTTAAAATTTTTATAACTAAACGAACTCTTTTTAATTATATGTCATCATTATAGTTTCTCAAAAAATAATTGAAAAATCCAATGTTAGCTTAAATAAAAGCAATAGCTTAGAAATGTGTTTGGTTATTGAGATATCTATAAATAAGAGGGAAAAAAAAAGAGAAAAGAAAACTATTTCAAATAAGAGCAAAATAAAATTGTTTTTAATTTATAAATAAATCACAATGACATTTTTGTAAATAAATTGAACTCCTTATGGAATTTTTTATAAAATAAATTAAACTCTTAATTTTTATTTTTGTTAATACCTCATTTGTTAACAAATTGCAAAATCCATTTTCTACGTATAATCAAAATAAACATTCAGTGCGAATTAACACTTAAAAAATATTCACTTGCAAATCTCACTCTTCCATGGGTTTGCGTCCAACAATGAATAATAACACATATACAATAACACTAGGGCTTTTTTCCTGGATTCTACTCCGAATTTAAGATGAACAATAAGAAATTTAATAATAGATTGCTACATTTGAAACGAGATTAAAAAAACAAAATCTAAAATATTCACTACTCAGCCTATTCACCTAATTTAACATTGGAAGAAAAGATGAGTACATTTTAACAACAATTTATTATACAAACATGGTCCATTATTAATTAGCATTTGCTTATGACATGGTGATGGTAGAAAACCTCTCAAAATGGATTTATTTCATTCAACTTTATTTTTTCTTTTTTCTTTTTTTGTGTGTTTTGAGAAAGTTTAGCAAGGGTTGAAGATTAATATCATCCCATTTTTATCATTTAACAAAACTTAATAGCAAATAAAAGAAGTTCTAAGAACAATCATATTCAATAAAATCAACTTAGTATACACTTTGAAGCTTATTTGCAATGTTTAAAACTAATTATGCATGTGTGCTAATGAAGTAACACATAATATCTCTCCAAAAGAATAGGAATTTAAATTTCAAATTCCAATTAGAAAATTTTCATCCAAATTACTCACTTTTCTTACATCTTATGTTATGAATAAAGCAACCAAATTTAAATTAAAAAGCTAATAGATACATTTTTATTTTTTAAAGCAAAATAAGAAACATATCAATCCAGAACAGCAAACATAGACATTATTTGTAAGCTAAGTAATTTTTTTAGAAGCGCAATTAATTATAGTTTCTTAGAAATCAATTATAAATAGAAAACTATAGAGACAATAAACACTTTGAAATTGAACAGTCCTATTTAATAGATTTACCAAAATTGAACGAAAATATAGAGTGACCATGTATTAGTGCTTGTTCTAAAGTCAGCACAATATACCACACTACCATCAAAGGATGATTGTTGTGGCCATAGAGTGAAGACCTTCCAAAATTCGCTTGTTCTAAAGTTGGCACAAAATAACACACTGCCATTGGAAGGTAACTTCAATGATTACTGTACCTATAGAGTGATGACCTTCCAAATTCGCGTCAATTTTGGTAATCGTAAGCAAAAGGAAGAAAGCAGGGCTAATAGCAATTTGGCTTGAAGAGCAAGTCATATGAGAGAATGGAGAGAGGAAAAGATCAAAAGAGACTTAAAAGATGAATATATGTTGTTATTAATGGCTTTATTTAATAGCAATTATTATTTATTTATTTATTTTACTAGCAATTAAAAGCAGTCATTTAAAACAGGTTTTTATAATGAAATGATGATCTTAGTAACTAAATTCTTGTAAACGTAGGATAAGCAAAAGATTAAAATTAACACATGGAATACTTAAGGAAGTAGAGACAATTATTTGGTATATCTCATTTGAATGGAGAGTTAAGCATAGTATATTAAATTTAAAACTATGCTTTAAAACTATAGGATAAGAAAGGGGAGTCAAATACTTTGTTGTTGACATAATAATAATAATAGAATAGATAATACATAATACAACATGGATGGTTTTTACTCCTTTAGTTATTAATTTAGTACAATGTGAATACATTCCCATTATAATTACCCATGTTCCATTCTTACATAATATTTTCCTTTTTAGGACATTATTATATGAAACTAGGATGCTTTTAGAGCACAAAAGTAAGATTTTCTAAAATTGGTTAACTTTACAATCACATAAGAGTTATAATCTATGAAAAATGAGGTATTTACTATTTATCATGTATTATTATTAATTGCATCTATTTTGGAAACTTATATCTATTGATGCTTAATTTTGGGGTGTAATACATATCTATGGATCCTAAAAAAATACATAAATATGAATCACATGAAATAAATTACATAAATTCCAATGTTATATCTGTTATATCTCATCTTGAGCATGCGATATTAATAATTACATAAAAAACATATGCATAACATATAACATTAAAAAATTTTCTACTATCGGTATATTGCATGTTAGACATGCAATTTTCATTATTTACATATGTCGTGTTTTTTAATTGCGATACCTATAACACCATTGTCGCATGTTTAAAGTGCAACATACATACAATACAATGTGGCATTTTATACATGAGATATAGTATTGGTATTTATGTAATTTTTTATATAGTTAGTATTTGTGTAATATTTATATATTTCATAGTAAACATGCAAATTCCTCCTTAATTTCATGATAATGACACTCGGAGAAAATCATTGTAGATATTTTCACTCCTTTCATCTAGCTGTACGATTTTTCCAAGGCATATTAATGGTTGCTTACATCTCTAGACATAAGCCCTATAGCATAAGAGCTTCTATAATACCCCAATTCTCACAACTCACCCATATGTTCTTAAAGTCTAATAACATATTAAGGCTCTAAAACCAACAACCATCTCAAAATTACCTGTAACAACTTCTTATCAAGTAATAATAACCATTATCTATTATTCAAACTATTCAAATAACTCACAGACGAGTCATCTCAACCATATTTATATATGTCAATAAGATTTCTAACTATAATAAGATCTATCAACGATTCAACTCAATAGAATTTCTCATAACTCCATAGATCATCTACAACATCATTGCATTAGAATTACTAATAGCCTCTCTTCCCAACTTGACAATAGAGACCCTAACTCTATATAAAAACCAAGTTAATCATAACCACCTGTAACTATAAAAAACTATAATGGAACGAGAGGAAACTCAGTAGTAATACAACAAACACATGCGCATGTCAAACCATGATCAAAACACATACATTTAATGTATCGGTGAAACACATACAATCAAATGCACTAGAAATGTTAATTAATGGTTTAATTATCTTTAATTTAATTCAGCGAGCATCATAGGGGTACTCATGACCTTACCACACTATATATAATATATGTACATATAATACATATATACTATTAGTATTAGGAATTGCCACAACAGGCCCCAAAACCCAAGAACATATGATCCATGATTTACCTAAATCTAGCTGTGTTGTCTCTGCATGCAACTCCACTAAAGAAAACGTTACATGAAGATCAGCATTTGCCCCCTAAAGATCTACCACTACAGGCCTCTAAATCGAGCTAAGCACAATCGGTAAATTAAGTTTTAAATCCGATATGAGTTAGTCTTGTTACATTCTATCTTAGCATACACAACCATCAAGCACACATCGCATACCTAAAAAGTCGAATCAACCCAACTACAAGCTCAAATCCAATCAACCAAGAACCTAGATTAAAGAACTTGACAATTAGAACAACAAACCTTTCTTAATCCATCATTTAATCCAATATATTTCATGCTTTAAAGTAAATCCTCCAATCACAACTTAACACTATTTAAGGTATCATATGATCCTATTTAAACTAAGCTCCTAGATGCTTGAGAATAAGGTAAAGTTCCTTACTTAAAAAAAAATGGGTTACACTTGCTCACCCATCATAGCACTTCCTTCCATAAAACACCTCTTTACCATACTTTAATACTAAACCTCTCAAGATGGAGATTAGACTTTGAGTAGAAGTTATTCAAAAACATCTTTAGTTGATAAAAATTGGTTAAGAGTTTATAGAAATTAGGTAAGAGTAGAAATTCAGCTTCAAATTGATGAAACAAGGAAAATTTGACAATGCTGTGCTGGATTGGAGCATTATTGGCCTGCCAACTTAAGAAGGAACCATTAGGCTTGCTCCACTACTCCATGACCTTCCTTAACTCTAAGGATCAACAACAATTTTCCTAGCTACAAATTTGTAGCTTTTTACTTTCTTCAAAATTTAATCCAAAATCCCAAGTCTTCATCAATACAATCTCAATACACTTCAAAAATCTACTATCCATCACTTGAATAGATTTTTATTCCATTATAACTACAATTTTTAACTAAAAACTCCAATCGTAACTGTAAATTAGGAAAAAGAAAACCACTCCCTGCTAAAAGAAAAGAAGGAAGATGTTAAAACTTACTTGAATGAATGAATACTATTTGAAACCCAAATGTAAAGCCAAACCCAACAAAAGAGCTGCAATAAACACACATCTCAATTTTACTTTCCATGGAAACTCAAGAAAAACATTACTAAAACAATGGTTTTTCATTAAAAAAAAAAGTTGAAAATGGTGTTTTCTTCCTTCTACTTACCTTAATCTTAACAAGATAGAACCTTCTTGAACTTTAACTTAAGTAGATGAGGGTCATATGTTTGAAAATGGAAGGAAAAGAAGAGAAAAAGGAGGTTTAATGTAGATAGTTAGGGTTTTAGACAAAAGCGATAAGATTTAAGATAAGGCATGTTTAAAGAATTCCTTAAATCTACCTATATCATTTCTAAGCGTGACTCTAATTAAGATAGTGTCATACAAGGATCACTGAGGTACCACCCTAAGATCACCAATCCTCTTAATCCCTTGGACCTAGCCAAGCACACACAATACACAAAATTAATACTAGATAGTTAATTAAGTTCGATTATAATGACTAAGCCTAACAACCACAAACAACAAACAAGTATCCCCTACCTAGTTCAACAATAACATGAATAATTCTCGAATCAACTCATTAAACTAAAGTAAAAATTACAAAAGATAGCTTGTTTTAGTAGTCCATCTTAATATTGAAAATTTATAATTCTATCCTTAACTATTCCTTTTCTAACTTAATTCTAAAGATATAAACTAAGGCTATTTTAAAAGTTCTTAACTAACTTTTAGGGTAATTAAGTGTTGAAATAATTTTAAATTCATTACTTTAATGGTATTTAAGTAAAGAAAATAGAAGGAATTTATTTAATATAGAAAAGTACGATTAGATAATACAATGCTAAAACACTCTACCTGAAATTTACACACACGCTATGCAACTCCAAGCAATATATAGCGCGTACTCAAATTTCTTACACATCGCATGCTTGCTTGTATACAGCATGTCCAACATGCTTCTTTTTTTTTTTTCCCGATAATACTCTGATCAACAATCTAATATTGACTTCCTCCTTCATCTTTAATACCAAACTTGAAGCAATTTAGATCCGAATCTACCCCTTGATTCTAATGCTCTAGATAACGAAAAACACTCCAGTACAATTTGCCAAATCTTCAAGAATTGCAAATTAGTAACCATAATAATAGGAATATGAGTCATATCTTGTTTGATCTTTTAATTTTGAATTTTGATATCACTGAGAATATTTGAGCCACTGTTCTTCAAGGAGCCTTTCAAATAAATGTCTCCACAGTCAAACATAATTTTAGTACAATCTTGCTACAAAAAAACTTGTTTCTTATCTTGATTAAGATATAGGTTATAGTCTTAGATTCACATCATTGTAACGTGCACTACAACTCCCAAAAACCTTAAGAAAATCGAGTATCTAAATTAGTTTAGATTTCCAATAATTTGTTATGGAGGAATTGTGTCTTACCTTCTCGTATATTAAAATTCCCTTTAGAGACCATTGATAAGGGAGGCTCCATCACTATCAAGAAGAGGGTTACGAAAACAAAATAGAAAAAACCCAATTCAATTGCATGCTATCTATTTATAGGGAGGGTTTCCATTAAAACCTAAATTTCCAAAACTACTTCTCACGTTTTAGAATGTATTATTCTCGTACCATTGACTTTATATTTAATTACTTTTTATTGAATTTGATGGGATTTTACATTACTAACCCTAACTCTCTAAATTTCAGTCCCTCACAGTCATGACTCACGTGGACCTCTACTCCACTAAGGTACTACCATCTCCATCCTCTTATGCTAAAGGCTCGCCCAAATTAATCTGCAACACTGATTCGTCTTTCTCGTCACCTCTTTCTGACATTTAGAAGTAAGATAGGAAGTGTCCAATCAGTAATTTAAGTAAAATTATCCACTTAAGTGTTTGCGGAGTTATACGCTTTAAAGTTTTCCCCTTCAAAGACGGACTTATGGTTTTTGGTAAATCTGTCCCTAAAATTTTTCCCGCTACTTTGTCTTTACTTTTCAATCTTATCCCTAATTCCATTTCAAATGGAATAAATCCATCCATAAACATGCCTGATATGTTCCCAAGTTTTCACTCCAATAAAATAAATTTCCCGCTTATTCTTTAAAGAATTAAAAAAGCATGCATGGTATCAATTTGCAGATGCAAACTTATCATGTCACCAACAACCAAGGACCACGTTATATCATTCTTGACCCTGGTGAAAGACGATTATAATACGATAAAATTGGTTCCACTTTTGCCCAAGACCAATAAAGCAAATAATAGACATAATTGAATTAGTTTGGACTTTGAGAATGACATAAGCAGATGTATTTCTAATCTTTTGTTACTGTCTCAGTCCCTATCTGACTATTTACAGCGCCGATGTTCCTCCTTTACTTATAACATGTGGTGCGTGTTAAGGATATTGTTGATTTAATGTTATAATTGCATTAACTCTATCATTAATATATTCTCTACCTTTACTTATAGAGGAAGAAAAAAAAAATAAAAAAATAAAAAAACAAAATTGTTTGCATATACCATGTGTGTTCTCTATATACACTTTATGTTGTACTGTTTATCCTCAATTTTTATTAATTTACGTAAAACATACTCTCTATTTGTACTAAAGTAATCTGCACATTGTTTTCACTGTAATTAGGCTTTGTCTTATGTCATCGGACAATAGCGACTTTGGATGCTTCGTATAAATTATGAAGGCAGCCGCAAGTGCTTATTGTGTCTAGCTTCCTTGTCCATATTAATACGCATGCCTGTTGGACTCAGATTCGACTGAACCAAAAAGGATACATGGATGTATCTATATGTCCCAAGCTAGGGTTACATGCTTTGGAATTTTATAGTGTATTATTGTACTGTTTTTTGTCGAAACCCAAAAATTCCATTGCAAATTTTGAGGAGGTGTAGTGGCAATCTGTTGCCTTGTTGTGAGGGACTGTGCTTCTTGTGGGGTTAATTAATTAGTGAGGACATTGGGTTTGCACACTAATTGCACTTTGACTTGCACGGGTGCTATATGCTCATGCTCTCTCATTTTTTTAATTCATGAAAAGGATGAGCACTTTTTGGCTCTTCATGATTCAAACTCTCTATGGGCCTGTTTAGAGACATCGTTTTGGAAATATAATGTTGTAAAGAGTAATCATAGAAGTGAATGTGGATAAGTGAACTCGTTGAATACCACGCTGAGTAAAGTTGATACTAGAAGGATGTTTACGGGCGAAGAAAGCAACCGGTTGCACGTGAGTTAGTTGATATCAAGAATTTTATGGGGGACATGTAAGTATCCTTTTGAATTGTTTTTTTTTTTTTTATATTCTTTTTCTCTTTTGATAAAAGTACGTTTTTATTTATCAATGTTTACCTATTTTTCTATTTAAATCCTAAAACTTTTCTTAACCTTTTATTTGCATTTATGCGTTTTCGAAACTTTACAAAAATAAAACTTTCATTAAATACATTGAATTTTTCATTCATCTTAAACATATATTAATTTCCAATTGACCTTGGCCTAGTCTCAAAAAGGGCCTAGTTAAGCCCTTTTTTCCAACTTTCAATTATGTTTTGAATTAATTTTATTTATATTATATCATTAATTTTATTTATACTATGTCATTAATTTTACTTAATCTTATTTATATTATATTATGTAAAAAATATTTTTAATGTTATATTAATTGTTGTGAACCATTTTGAACTTGATACATGTCATAGATAGATAGAAAAACGTAAAAAATTTGGCAAAAGTGCTATTTTTATAAAGTTTTGAAAATGTTGAGGAATAAAATAGAAAAACATAAGGTTAAGAATTCGAATAAAAAAGTATGTAAATATTAAGAATTAAAAATATACTTCCCTTTTTTCTTTTCATAGTCAATAATGTAAAGGGTAATGCCGTTATAGGAATTTGTTTTATTAGGTATTTAACAATATAAGATGTTAAATATGTGTTTCTACTTTCAGCTTTTTGATATCATATTTGGACAAATACATTTGAGAATAGTTCCAAAACGTATCTAAAAGAGAGGAGGGGGAAAGAGGAAAAGAAAAAAAAAAAAAGATGAACCGATTCTTAAAAAGAGAATTAAGAAATAAAATCGAAAAGTAATTATTTCCAAAATCACCAAATTTAGTGAACCAGAAATGCAATCTATTTATAAGGGTCTAACTATTCTTCTAAACTAAAGCTTTTACTCATCACTTTAATTGATTATGACCAAAGACATCTATTATATACACCAATCTTCTTGTACACACTATCTTATCATTGTAACAATGACAAATCAACAAAAGTGTGTTGCTATTCAACTATGATTCTTGTCATTGTTACTTATTACTTACTATTGTCTTACCTTTTGTGTGTGTGTGCATGTGTGTTGACTTATAAAGATCTAAGTCTATTGGCCATCGTTGCATTGAGTTAGGTCTTCTTACTACTGTAGAGATGAAACAATAAGTATCACATGATGTTTTTGTGTGCTAGGAAAAGCACAGATGAATGGTTGGTATGAGTTATATATATATATATATGATCCGCTAAATCTAGTATGAATTTGCTGCTTTTAGCTTGTATGAATTTGTTGTTTTTGACTTAGTTGAAGAGACGAATTACTTGAAGTCCAAGCTCTCAATACCACCTCTGGGTACACTTGAAAACACAAAAATGCTTGCAGGTTGTGCAGCTGTGCTATTGGATTTTACCTTGACTTGTAAAAAAAATCTTCGTATATGGAGAACGCGACCATGGTCACGTACATCAATACTTTACAGTGGGTATTGACAAAAGCCCAATGATGCTGCCCTAGATAATATAATAGCTTGGTAATAACGTACATGATCGGAGTAATATAAAAAATAGTAAGAAAAAAAATAAAAGCATTAAAAAAATATATTTTTTTGTGATAAGATTTCATGGGATTTAGTTTGCTTTTTTATTTATTTCAACAGGGAAAAGAAAAAGAAAGAAAAAATCTACTAAGGATGTGAAAGCGAGATCAAGAAAGTTTAGACATTTTTCTCGATCTTTTGGAATTTTGTTCTTTCTTTTCTTAGCTTGTTGCAACTTACTAGGATTGCGAGGAATTGGAAGTTATGAGACAAATATTTTTCATCCCGACCTTGTATTTAGCGAACATTATATTTCAGCTAATTTGGCTGGCCAAAAAAAAAAAAAAACTTCAGACAATTTGAATACATAATGATTTAGTTTAAACGCCACAAGTAACCGACTAACTTTGCCAGCTACAATTTACAGCTGTAGAAGTTAGATCGAAATCTTGGCTTTTTATATAAACTAAGTCACCCATTATTAAAAGTAGAAAAAGCAGGTATACATCTCTTTCTTCATCCTCCTGCCATGCCAACGGTATACCGGAAGAAGAGAGAGCTTCCAAAGTAAAATAGTAAGAAAGGTCCTAATAAATGAAAGTAAGAAAAATATAAAAAATATATTTATTAAATAATGCCATATTTTATAAATATATATATATATATGAATGCATTGATGTTCTATATGACTATTAGAAGACTTTTCATGGATTGATGCGTCATTTAGGAAATGTTGTAATGTTTCAAAATATATGGGTGAAATTCAATAAATGCAAAGAGCTATGTTGTGTAGATGGCTTATTTTGAAAATGGGCTCAAGTTTATTTTTTATTAACTATTTAGGTTAATGAAGAGCATGGGGTTTTGGGTCCATTTATTATGGATACGATAGGAATATTTGGATTAGAGGCTTAGAATAGAATCGTCATGCCTATTCGCTCATCTTCACCTTTCTAAATTAGCATGTGTACTTAGTGAACATATTTATGGGCCTAAACTTCTATGTCGCATCTAATCCGTTGATCAAGAAAACGAATCCAATAGATGTCCAAATGCTCATCTTGTCCGTTGATCTTTAGAGTCACGTAATGACGCGAACGACCCTCAAAATCTATAAAGAGATGCTTTGACCTTCTTATTTGTGAATTGTGAGATTTAAACAAATGTCATTATACTATGAAACTTTGCTATTACGGATTAATCACTGAATGCAACAAAGAACGTCCTGCTCCTTCTCAAGAATAGTGAAGTCAATACACTAAGCTCCTTCACATGTTATAAGGGCATATTGTTGCTAAGGTCAATAATTCCTCCTCTTATGCCCCTTTCGAAACAAATCCCTCCATGTGTCATCAAATTAAGGCTTTTCCAAAGGTAATTAAGAAGCATAAGATTGCGCAATATGCATATGATCGGCAACACCTTTATACATCATTTGGTGACTTCATAGGAAGGTAATAATTTGATCTAATGGCAACTGTAAGAAAGATGTTCGACAAGATGGAAGCTCTCAAAGGCAAGAGATAATTAGTCTTAAGGACAATACCACACCTATGGCAATATAAGATAACTCATTTGAAGTTTCGCTTATGATGTAAATTGTATAAAGGAACACTCAAGCTCTTAACTAATTCCTAACTACCTTCATGCAGTTCTTGGCTAAAATAACCATTGCTACTATATAACCTAATGCTTGTAGCTAGTACAAGTACACCTTTAAAAAAAAAAACCCACATTTGTTAGTTAGAAGCCAACACTCTCATTAGCTAGCACATCATCAACTTTCCCATCTGAAGCTTCAATCGCCATGCAATTAGTTTCTTCTATTACTTCTTCTTAAGCCTCTTTTGTCTCATATGATCTCTCACTCTTTGTCTCCTAAATTCTACTTAACATGTTCAATCATATCTTTATGCTAGTTGCCATTAAACTCCCTTTCTTACCATTACCACATCTTATTATACTTACTTATGAGGCATCGATAACAACATAACCTTTTGGTGTTTGATGAAGCTATACCGATTGTTTTGGAACCATACATGATGTTATGATACTTTTTCCATGACTTCTCTTAGCATGAGTGTCTATCGTCAACAATAGTAATTGTAAAATCGCATGATTAAATATTTCACATATATTGTGAGAGGTTATGATATTAATTTATAAGGCCATAGTTGTAAATACCTTATCAATACAAGCTTAAAACTTTCAGGCTAAGTAGTTGAAATGGGTCCATCATTATTTGTTAACTTGGCCATTCATTACTTTTGACCTAGGGTGTTACAAATGGTATTAGAGTAGACCCCCTACTAATAGGTGAATAATTCGAGTCTAGCTCTAATTTAAAGAAGAGATCCGAGGAAGGTAAAGAGTATTATCAGGGTGTGACTTCTTGCATGCTTCCAGGATGACTTATAGGTAGTGGGTGGCCCAAATTGTACACCGAAAAAGGGGGAAGATCTAAGCCCAATTGTAAAATCTCACAACGAGGACGTCATGTCTTTAAAGGAAGGGGTAGAGATTGTAAGACCTTGTGATTAAGTGTCCTACATGGATTGTGAAAAGTTGTAATACTAATTATAAGGCAATGGTTATGAATACCTTATCAACATAAATTTGAAACTTTTAGGCTAAGTGGTTAAAATGGGCCGATTAGTATTTGTTAGCTTATTCATTCACTACTTTTAGCCCGGGGCATTACAGTGGCATCATATAATTTCTTGCGTATCTATTGCCAAAGCTAAGGCGATATTTTGCTTATTTATTTACTCAGGTAACCTTATTGTAACAAACAAGTCATAAGGACATGGATGAACAAATGTACCAATCCTAGTTTGTCTGTAACAAACTCTAAAATCAAGTTTTAAGAATCACCAATAATAAGCACATAAAAGATATTCCCTAGTATGCGAGAACATGTGAAATATCAACCTTCACCATCATACACAGTCAACAATGTAGAAATACTTAACAAGATCTAAAATTCCCTTCCCAACAACAGACCAGCTTACACCAACAATACTCTACAAAAAAGCAATCTCTCTCTAAACACATCCACAAGTATTAACAATTCAATACCACCAATAACTACCATGGAGAATTCTAAACCTCTAACCAACAACTTAATAATCCCAAATTACAAACCACTAATGACTTTTTTCTTTTAACTACAAACCCTAACCTTATTTTTTATGGATGAAGAAACCGCTACAACAAAACTTTCTCTAAAGGGCAACATGCCATATTCCTTACTTCGACACCAATATGATATGGATTTATCTTAATGGGTTGAGTCAAGCTTATATGGAACAAAGGGTCTACGGTTTTGTATAGGGGGTTGCTGTTAATGACCGACTACATGTAATATGCACACGGTCAATGTTAGAGAAGTCCTAATGCAATGACATGTAGAAGGATGATCTTAAAGAGAGGTATGGGAGGAAGAACAATTAAGCTCAGATTTTTTAAGCATACAAGTGACAATGGATTAAAGATAATGTTCTTGATGTGTTCTTGAATTATTAATAATTTTGATGTTTAATCTTCTATGAAGCGATACCAATAGAGCAACAGTGTTTTTCTAAAGCTTATTTATGCTTATAATGTTGCAAATGAGGAGGGCGAGACTCCTATATATAGAATTTGATCCTTGATCTTAATTGTTGGATGAAGTAGAGATTGACAAATTATATGAGTCATTGATGAGGAGCCATCGAATTGAATTATGACAATCAACAGCCTGGATTAAAGCCTCTAACTTTTATGATGGCCCTTGAGCGCTTAGCTTGAGTCAAGTTAGGCCTAATTTCTTATAAGATAAGTTCATCTTCTTTTAGCTTAAGGATTATTTAAGCCTTACAAAGGCCTATGAAGGCTAAATGAGGCTAAATAAGACTCAAAAAGACTTATTTTGAGTTTATGAGACAACAAAGCAAAGCCGGGGGTAAGAAAACTAGTTTAGCAATCCCTATTCTAAGCTTACTAAGGTAGATCTTCCTAAGACATCCTTAACTAAGCTTAATTTCCTAGGCCCTATCACTAGCCCATCAAATTGGTTCATGTCATTAAATTAGGCTAAAAGCCCACCCTATATGTTTGAAATCGATATTAATAAAAGATGGTACTTTTATAGGTTTAGTATTTTAATAAATGGAAATGACAAAATGGATATAGATGAATCAATATTCAACACGATACATGAATAGCAAAATGAATTGGTTGTAGTTAAATTCGATGATCAACATGCATCATGATCAATATGGAGGATTTCATAACATACGATTCTTAAATGACAATTGCCAAATAGATTACTGATGTGGTGTATAGAAAAAATAGTGAAATGTTCACCACAATCTAATCCTAGATTGATAAGAATAATAGAATAAGAGAATGTCTCACTAGTTTATTATGAAGAAAATAACAAAGTCTTAGCCCTAATAGTTAAAACATAGTCAAAGGATTATATAAGCTTACAACTTTGGGTAGCTAAATGACCAAGAAGGACATAACTTATTAAAATAACTACCAAAATAAATAAAAAAGAAAAAACATGTAAAAATAAATGTGAAATACCTAAACACTTAAATAAACTAACATAAAAAGAACTAAATAAGCTAATATGAAATACACAAATAAAGGAAGCCCAATCAACCTAAGTCGATCGCTAGACTAGTTGACTATGGTTTGGTAATCAATTTTCTTGTCTACTTAAAGTTGGTCGACATTGGTTAACATATGTAACTCTAAATTATTTTATCAAATCATCTTCACCTTGATGTTTGCACCATAAGTCTGCATCAATGCTCCTCAATATCAAAATAATATCTCTACAACCCTGCTTTTATCACTACTAAGTAAGAGAATGATCTCCTCGGGCATGGGAAAAGGAAAACACAATAATAACCTTAAAGATAGGAGCATACCTTTTAGGCAAGTGCAACTATTATCGCTGCTTTAGTCTTATGAAGCTTAGGCATAACTATATCATTGCCATTAGAGAAAAAACCTAACCAAATCGAACCGAATCAATCCATATATCGAACAAAATCAAATTAAAAATATAATTTTTCTTACAATTTGGTTTAGAAAATTCCCAATCTGAACCAAACTGAAAATTTATGGTTGGTTTAGAAATATAAACAAAACCAATCCATAAAACTGAATCGAATTATTTTATAAAAAACATAATAATATTTAACTTCAGTTAAAGAATGTCTTTCATTATAATATAGCATTCATAAGAATCTTTTATTTACATTTGTTGAAATGTAAATGTATTAAAATTTTAATTATGTTAATGTATAAATTATATATGTAGTTTAACTTAAAGTTAGTACTATATTCTATTTTTATAAATAAAATTAGCTATTATAAATATTTGAAAAATTTAAATCATATGAATATTAATTTCATTAACCTTTATTATGATCATACTCGTTATTTTTAAATTAATTCAATACTTTTTATATGAGACTACATGCTTCACAAATGTACTTTTCTAAACTAGAAGATACAGTTCAATTTGTAAACCAAACTGAAAATTTATGGTTCAGAAAAATTCCTAATCTGAACTATACAATTTGGTCGAAAGCTATAAAAAACCGAATTACATTTTTATGGTTTTGTTTAGTGTCAAGAGAAGACCAGACCTAACTGATTCGTACCCACCCTTTGGTATGCCTAGGAGCTCAAAGTTATCACTAACACTTACTATAGAGGGGAAATAGGTCCTTTGAAGTATTGAAGAAAGAGCAATGAAGTTCATTTCTAGTAGCTTCATGAAGCTATTCTTCAGATGCTACTTATCAAAGAACACAACACGACTTAACCTTTAACTTGATATGACATATAAGTGAAGAGCTAAGGTCTACTTACCGTTGATCTCGAACTACCACAAGATTAGTTAAGAATGTACCGTAATGTAACTTAGAGATGGTTTTCTCACAAGAAACACAAAGAAGAAGAATATTCATTAATGATGCAAGATTGATTTCGACTATAAGAAATGGGACTATTTATAATAAGTCTCTAAGGTAACACGAGTACAAGGGAAATTACTAGAAGGGTAATACAAAAATAACTAAACCCTGTACATACTTAAAAAAGGCAAACAAGATAAACAAGAGGAATATAGTACAATGTCATAAAAGTGAAGATAGTTAGCTTGTAGCTGTTGAGTCCATACACAACTGTGGAGCATGGCAAGAGCTGAGTTGTTTAGTGAAGAAAACAGGTCGGAAAAGAAGAACTTAGGCTTCACCAAGGTGTTCTTCAGCTATAGCAACTAATCTAGTAGGCAATAAAGACTTACTGACAAGGACATTGGCATCTTGGAATTTGACTTTACTAGGTGTGGTCATAAGCTTGGTAGCTAGGTTGTCAACTATGTAGATTAAAGTGCTATAACTAAGCTAGATATGCAAAGTGTTCGACCATAAGTCATCTTAGTATGGGAGCACATCTTTAGCTAGTTAAGAGGTTAGCATACACCTGATTAAACCTTGAAGACCACAGAGTCAAGCTCGAGTGAGAAGCCCAAAGGTTGGCAATTCATCAGCCTTAGCTGCTATTAGCTTATGATACTCGAGTATAGCTACCATAGCTACATTTACATTGTTGCACTATTCAAATTGTCAAGTAGTAAAGGTAATCCTTTGATAAGTACTTTCTAAATGCTTTGATATGACTATCATTGTTACTACAACACACAATATTTGTGTAGCTTAGGCATAGCTATAATTGCTACCGTATAACTCTTACTATCAAGCAATGGAGACAATTCCCTTGATACATATTTTTTAAAAGACCTCAATAATAGCTACCATTATCATTTGATGTTTTCAAAAAGAATAGACCAAAGCGATCTCATCTAAACAATAAACAACGAAATATTAAAGTGGTCTTATCACATCATCACGAGCTCATAGCTTTACTCCTTAGTGTGTATTGCCTAAGATTATTCACCATTATGTAATAGGAATCGAGCTACTGGCCCTTTGACCCATAGTCGAGCCCGAAGACTGGAAGGCTTGACAAGGCGAATTCTTCTACTCCAGCTAACTCTTACCGAGGCCGAGTACTTCCTTGCCGAGTCACTCCTCAAGCCATACCAAATGACTACCGATCTCTCGTAGATAGAATGTTGAGAAATAGATGGCTGAGACAACATCTAATCCTCCCTCATACCTAACCACTTAGTTATTCGGCGTTACCTTTGCTGCCATATCGAAAGAGAGAGACCCTAAACTAAATAATTCATCCCCATTCAGACAAGCCAACTGGCCTCACTGTTTTGTCCGCATCTTTTAACGACCTCACTAATATAGCATCCCCACGTGTACAGGATTACGTGCAGAATCCGCCCTACTAATTATTGATTCTGTGAATATTTATTTTTATCCTTTTGTATTGTTGTACATTACTACTTTAGGATAACACCTATTTTGTCTTTTCCCCTTTTAGGCAAGTTATCCTAAATTCTTGTGTATAAATACCTTTTGTATTTGTAAGCCCTAAACAGATCATCGTTAATATACACTTGAGTATTTTCCTTTCCTAGTGTAAACACTCTATTGTTTTACGCTTAGCATCACTCTTATCCTTTCCCTTAAATAAGGTTAGGTAGCGAGTAATCTCACCGACCAATTCGTATGTCATATCAAATTGTGCCATGAGTCCTTGGAAGTTCCATTGGTGTGTCACATCCTCTAGAGCTGTTCGTGGGTTTTGCTTAGCTTTCATTCATCACTGTTCTTTCGTGCATTTTCCTCATTACTCCTTTCGAGCTTTCTGCAAACTTAGACCAACCCAACAACTGGCCTTGTTTGTTCTGGGTTACAGTCTGCAACATCTTGGTATCAAAGTGGAGGTTTTGTTTGAGTTGACGTATGTTTTTAAAGTTCCGTTGTACTCTGTTTTGCGTTTGTGAAACAAAACAAGTTACTGTATTCATTTGAGTACTGTGCTGTTAACTGTTAATTTCCTTAAGTGTTTGTTGAGTTTTGAATCTGTAAGGAAAAATGACTAACCCGAGTATGAATGTTGGTACTGACGATGACAGTAGAGTTATTCACCATGGACGACAATCTCAGGGAACTCCTAGAAGCATTGATGACAGACTTGATGAGGTAGCTAACGTCTTAGTAGATTTAACTCGAATTGTTCATGCGTTGTCTTGCCAACCCGCTGAGGCCACGTAAAACAATTTACAAGCTACTTAACCTGTTAAAGGTCAGAACCCAGCTCGATCTGTTCAAGGTGGAGGAGTAGGCAAACAAGTAAGGCGAAAGATAGACTTAAAAGAGCTTGATGAAGAGAAAGAAGAGTATTTTGAAAAAGAGCATGTACGAGTCCCCAAAGCATCCGACCATGTGAAGCTTTGGATTCCAAGTTTTAATGGATCTGGGAATGCTGATGAATATCTGGAGTGAGAAGAGAAGGTAGAGCGTGTATTTGATTACTATTAGTACAAGAACTATGAGAAGGTAAGAACTGCTGCTGTTGAGTTCTCTGAATATACCGCCATGTGGTAAAAGAATTTTCAAGCCATAAGGCGATGATGATACGTCTCTAAGGTCGTATACACAGAGCAGCACCACAACAAATGAACCAAAAAGGAAACAAAAAAGAAGCTAACAAAGTCCAGGCAGCTACCAAATGGATATGACATACCACTCGATCCTACTCGGCCAACAATTCGCCAGATGTAACACACCGATCCAAATTAAAGGGGGTCACTTGCTACTACTCCTTGCTAAAGGAAATAGATAAGAGTTGAACAATAACGAGAACACTAAGGTTGCTTAAAGAGAATAATTCTATATTAAAAGTTGGATGATCCTGTGTACAAGGGAAGTGAGGGTTTATATACTTGACCACTAAGGTTATTTACATGTATGAAAAGACAAAAGGGTATCTTACAATTAGGTTATATGAATCATACTAAAAAGGACAAAAAATATTCAGTACGAAGAAAAGAGAATCATTCTGAATTGTTGTGTCAAAAGACACGTAGCGCTTGATGGCTAGACGTCAGGAGTATGTTACAATACAGGTAAAAACAAAAGTGTTGGTGGTCAAAGGCTAACCTAATCTGGATCAAGTTAGGGGCTAATTATCTTAGCAATAGGGTTAGTTGTCTTGAAGTCGAACGCTAGTGGGTCAGGTCGGTAACTTGGCTTGGCTAGTCTAGTCCAAGGCTGTCTTTTGGGTTAGGACTTTGTTGTCGGGCAAAGGCATGTTGGACACACATGAGGATCTAAGAGACAAGTAGGCAGGAGGTCGGATTGAGATAGGAATCCCCGTCTCGGCTATGGCTTAGAGCTAGTATTTTCCGTGTAAGCCCTTGAAGTCCTTTATCTCAGCTTCTTGTGATCGGTCTAGGGGGTTGATTCCTATCATCTACTTGGGGGTCGAAGAGATTTGTCCTCAAATTTGAAGCGGTTTTTGCTCGTTCTTCTGAGGCGCTTATGGGGGATCAAATTGGTCACATTGAAGGTAGAGTAGACGCCACAGAAATCATGCAACTTAATCTGGTAAGCATTGCAGTTAATTTTCTTCAAGACCATGAATGGGCCATCAACTCGAAGAGATAATTTGTTTTATCTTAAGTGCAGAAATTACTCTCACTTGAGGTGAATCCATACTAAGCCTCCTGGCTGGAAGGAAATAGTTCAACGACCTCAATTATCAATCTCTTATTGTCTCTGATTGAACTTGGCAATCTTTCTCGTAACAAACTGGTATAGCTCATGCAATTCTTAGGCTCAGTCTACTTCGGATTGACTTTCCTCAATAGTTGTTGGGGTACCGATCATGTCTAGGAGAATGACAGGGTTAAGGCCATAGACGACCTCGAATGGAGTCTTCCCAGTAATGCTATGTATAGTTTAGTTGTATGTGAACTCCACAATGGGTAGGCATAAATCTCAATCTTACAGGTTCTTTCCCACGATAGCTCTAAGCAAATTACCCAACATCTTGTTTACCACTTCAGTCTGGCCATCAGTTTGAGGGTGGTTATTGGAGCTGAATACGAGTTTAATCCCAAGTATTCTCTAAAGAGTTATCCAAAAATAGCTTAAGAATTTTGTGTCCTGATCTGAAACAATTGTCTTCAGTACTCCGTGTAGTCGAATAATCTCCTATGAAAACAAATCAACAATATATAGGGCATCGTTAGTCCAATGGCACAAAATGAAGTACACCATCTTGCTAAAGTGACCTACTACAACAAAGATAGAATCCTTTCCTCTGGGTATCCAAGGCAACCTTAAGACAAAATCCATGTTGAGGTCAACCCATGGTAAGGTAGGCGTTGGTAGAGGCATATACTCTCCATAGGGTTCTCTCTTCCCCTTAACATGTTTACACATTTCATAACTATTGACTACCTTATGGACATCCTTAGCCAAACCTGGCCAGTAGAAGTTCTCCTTCAATAGATCGGTGGTCTTGACCTCCCCAAAGTGTCCTGAAAGTCCATCAAGATGCCTAGAGAAGAGGCAAAAGTACGATCTCTTTCTCTAATAAGGACCTAGAAGGGGTAGATACCCCTCATCAAGATGCCCTTGTAGTAGGGGCAAAGATCACCGATTTCAAGGTCCTTAAGATTATAATAGACACTAGCAACTCTATTGGCATTCTCTTCTTGCATACATACGAAAGGATGAAGAGCAAGTTGCCCGTAACGATGAAGCCCTACTACCATAACCTCATTAGCTTCAATGGGAGCATTGTCCGAGCCAAGGGAATCATCACCTTTGATGTAGAGCTTGGTGATGATGATAATGTCGCTCGATGACCAGTAGATTTCGCTGTAGTTGACTGCCTATCCCCCTACAATGCTTTCTTGGGACGATTGAACTTAAACACATTTGAGGTCATCACCTCATCCTTCTACTTAAAGGCCAAATTCCCGACCCTTACTAGGGTGGGAATTTGCAGATGCGACCATAAGCTCTCCCCAGAGCTTTATGTAAAGGCTACCAAAGCAGATGGAGTCTTTGCTTTGGAGATTGGCCCACAAGAGAAGCCAGCTAAGAGAGGCAATCCAAGTGAAAAAACAAAAGAGGTGCAAATCAACGCCTTCCTTGACCAGACCACTAAGGTTGGATTGAGACCCCTTTCGAGGTAAAGGAGGAGATAGTTGCCCTCCTGTAAGCCAACTTAGATAAGTTCGCTTAGTCAGCATTAGATATGCTTGGGATCTCCCCCGACCTGGCAACCCATAACCTCAACATCGACTCTAGTACACAGCTTATCAAACAGAAAAAGAGACATTTTACGCCCAAAAGACAAGCTGCAATAGAAGAAGAAGTGCAGAAACTATTTAAGGCCAGCTTCGCCAGAGATGAGAAGTACTCGACTTAACTGGCAAATGTAATGCTAGTTAAGAAGTCTAAGAAGTGGCGCATGTTTGTCAATTATATTAACCTCAACAAAGCTTACCCCAAAAGACTACTTCACTCTCCCTAGGATCGATCAACTGGTCGACTCCACTTCAAGACACACCCTACTCAGCTTCATGGACGTCTTCACGCGAGAACAATTGATTTTAAAAAAGGGTTTTACAAAAATACCAAAGATTAAGTCTAGGAGCTAGTTTTTTAAACCCTTACAGGGACCACTAACTTTCTGAATTGAAGGTTACTTTTTAAAACAACCTTTTAGAACAACAATTTAATCAATATTAAATTTATTTTACTAAATTGAATAATTTAAGCTAAAATGGAAAATTTTCGTTTTTTACGTTACCTCGGAGATGCCTATATACTTGTGAATCGGGATCAGATGTGTGTAATTCTTTTACAAAAACTTTAATTTGTTAGTTATTTTTAATTTTGAAAGATAGCCGAGTTTACGTCTCTTAACTATTTTGATTTATTTAAAAAAAATTTCTTAAGGGTCTTAAATTGTCTTGTTTTATTTTTTTTTGAAAATTTCTAAAAGGCCCTAATTTTTGAAAAGAGGTTAGTTCGTATTTGTTTATTTGGAAAATTGATTTTTTGTAGGTGATAAAATAACTTTTTAATTTATTTTTATTATTTATATATTTTTTTCTTATTTATTTTGACTAAAACATAAAAATAAATAAATGAAACTAAGCCTTTTCCTTTCTTTTTTCCCCATTTTTCTTTCTTCTTCTTTTTTCCTTTTTCAGATTTTTTTTTTCTAAGTTACATTTACAATACAACATTTATAGGAAAAAAAAATTTACAAAAAACTAAAATAAGAAACAGAAAAGGACTAGACTCAAAGAGCTCGCAAGTCGGAGCTAAATCTAGAGCTTCATGTTGGACGGGTTGATTCAGGTTGGTTAACTTGGTTATGCGCTCCATACATGTTCTACATAAGGATGATAGAGGCGATGGTGGAAGAGCAATTCAAGCCAATTCGTCCACCAAAACAAGCGGGGAAGGGTGTTTTTGTGAGAACTTTATTAGGTTTAGTAGGGATAGGCGAAGCACCTCAGCATTTGGTGCTTATCTAATGGTTGTCAAAGAGTGGTGGCAGCTGTGGTTTTTTGGGTGGCGAGCGTAGTAGTTGTTAAGTACGAATGGGTGGTTAGGTTTAGGGTTATGGACCAAGGTGAACTTGGTGATGGTAGCGATTCACCTTGGGTCATGGCAATTGTGGTGTTGCTTGGTGGGTAGTTATTGCAATCAAACCTTAAGTGGTTCGAAATAGGGGCTAGTGGCCATGACAGGGCATAAAAGTGGTGGCCTTGAGTAGCTAGGAGCAATGGGACTCTAATGGAGGTGTTAAATTGACTGGAGGAGATTCAATTAGAAGCTCAAGCTAGAGAGAGAGAGAGAGAGAGAGAGAGAGAGAGGGACAAACCAAGTAGAGAGAGAAAGAAAGTGGTAGTGTGTTTTTGAATGAGATTTAGAGTGAGCCCATACTTGGGGAAGTTCGTAAGGCTTTATTTATAGTTTCTATAACTTGCCTAAGCTTGGAAGAAGCTTTAATGGTTGAATTAACCATTATTACAAACTTTAAAAAAAATGTCTAATTTATAGAAGAAAGCGCGATTTGGGTGGTTTTGGAAGTTGGAAATGAGTTGTACATTCTTCAAAGATCTAAATGGAGCTTCCATTCTTGCCTAAAACTTTTAGATTAGACAAATTACACAAGAGCAAAAATCTCGAACCATGACTTTTTGCTGATTTCAAGCTTTGATTCGAAAGCTCAAATGGATGAATATCAACATGCTTTTGGTCCGAATTTAAAGTAAGCCATATGAAGAATGAGATGTACCATTAAATCATGTGCTTACGCGTGGATCCATGTGAAAAATTGAGGCAAAGTGAGGGGGGTAACTGAAATTGCGCAAGAAACAAAGGGTAAAGGGAAGAAAGAGGGGGAAAAAAAGAAAGAAAGAGCTTGCTGACGTGGTGTCACGTCAGCTATGTGGTCGAACCACTGTATGCCATGTGTCAAGAGTCAATACATGGCTTAATGGTCCTTTGCCACATATACTCTATTGTGAAAAAAAAAAAAAAAAAAAGAAAAAGGCATTAAGTACCTGTTAAGAGATTTGAACCTGAAACCTGTAGCTCCTATGCAATGTTAAATCAATGTGTAGTACCGATAGGCCGTTATCTTATGTCTTATCCACATATATAATTAAATTGTACATATAGATAGGTTAGTTTAGATTAGATGTAAATTTAAGCTTAGGTCCAAAATCCCTCTTGTTATTTTTATTATCTAAGACCTAAAATGCACTAAAACCATTAAAATTTTCTATTCTATTTCAAATTATTTAATTTTCTAAATTTTTGTATTTTTTCTAAGTTTTCTATTTTGTGCTCTTTTTTTTCTCTAGATTTTTTTCTATTTTTCTAAAATTTTCTATTTTTTTGTGATTTTTTGAATTTTCTATTTTTTTAAATATTTTTCTAATTTTATTTATTTTTTGTGCTTTTTCCCCTAAATTAGGACTCTTTACCTTACTCTAAAAATTTTTAAATTAATAAGGGAGGAGGTAAAAATAGGGTATCTACAGAGGAGCATATGAAGAGACATAGTCAAGCCTACATCCTACAGATCTTAGGAGAGTATGTCTTCATAGATAAGTTAAGAATCATGGTACATTGCATGTTCCTTTCGCTTTTAAAGGGCTTCAAATGAGTTGGCCAGTACAGCTGGGGATTGGCATGCCTAGCTTGGTTGTACAAACAGTTGTGCTTAGCTTCTAAGGACATAGCGCATGAGATGTGAGGGGCGGTCGTCCCTCTTCAGGTGTGGGCTTAGGATTGATTCCCACATATTGCCCTCCTTAGTTGACATGATATGATAGTTGACAATAGCTAACCTTTAGCACCTTAATGGAATATGGAGAAAGATATTATACACCACCTTGTGAATGTGATGAGGGTGTATCGAGATACCTTTGATCGACAGAGCCCAGATTAAGTATGCATAATGACCACGACTTCTACTTACATATTTATGCAGGTTATCCGGTAACCTTATACGGATAACCTCCTTTAGATCATACTAAACTATTGTAGCCGTAGTAGAGATGTGTAGATAGCTTAAGTGCCCCTGATATGCTTCCACATTATCGAGCGATATCATATGAAGTGGGTGGTGTATGAATTTTGAGGGTTGCAGAGGATTCCCCCAAATTGCAATACGAATGAGGTAGAGCGACTACATCGCATTGACATTAGAGGTCGTACTGATGTCGATTGGATCGACTACCATGTAGGTTATATCGACATTTGGAATGACAGACATACTTGTGTGCTATATATAGAGGGTCCTAGAGATGTTAAGCATGGCTATGGGCAATGGTATAGGACCATTACGCGCCGCTACATTGGTCGTGATGAAGCTCTACTTAGGGGATTGGTAAGTACATGTATGTTACCTATTATTCATGTTTCGTTGCTTTACACCAATTTGTGCTAATGCTTCTTCATTTTATACGCCGAGTAGTCCCAGTAGATTCAGATATCTATGGACCAGGCTTACTACATCATTGCTCGAGTATATGTCGATTGAGGGATGCAAATGTTGGAGGACCACACTTTGATTACATTATACTTGCCTCATTTAGCTGAGGCGTAAGTATAAGAGTAGCATGACTCAGATGAGCCAGACTATGACCCTCTAGATCCACTTAAGTACAGTGGGTAAATGAGGATGATGGGCCTTGCATGATGGTAGGGATAGGGTCGACCAAAACCCGACGCTGTAGGGTTATTCAATGCTGTACCCCTACCACCTTTCCCGCTCGGTACCTAAATTGGCTAATGAGTATCTTAATATAGGGATTATGTCGGGCCCTTCATTGAGCTTCTTTAAGACACTTTCTGTACAAATGTAGCTTGATCCAACATGCACCTTATCAACTCCACAAAAAAGATGAAGGCGCTCTATAAGTTCTTAAGGTAAGAGTTTCTCCTAGGTTCCAGTAATTGCTTTACCTCTATTTCTAGAGCCACCCTATAAGTACATTCAAACATAGGAGTCATAGGCTCCAGCTACTGTTGATGAAAGTAGGTCTAGGTAAGGGTTAGCTTGTAGGGTAGCTTGTGTATTCACCAAAAGTAGGAGAAAAATAGACTAACCCTATATATTATTTTGTTTTATATGAACTATGAACTCAACGTTTTCTAGTTACGTACATTTTTATATAAGAACGCTTCTTCCTAATGCTTTATTTGCTTTGGTTGTGTTATACTTAAATATTTGATTTCCACTTTTTGGTTGCCTTGGTATGGATGTATATGTAGGCGGTTATTGGAAGGATAAGTATCGATTTGGGTGAAATGTGGTGAAGTTTAGAGTTGCTTATCCAAGATTGAAGTAGGGTGTAATTGTTTAGCCTATTTTCATTTTGTTTTTACTTGTATTTTGTCAAGTTAAACTCATTTGTATATATGGACACTATTGTCAGTGGGTTTTGATAATTGGAAACGGCTTGCAAAAAAAAGAAAGTCACTTGGTATTGGGGCCAATCTGGTACAATTATTTCGATACCTAAGTCAGTAAGTAGGAGTAAGGAAAGTAAAGTGAGTGGTTAAGAATTATTAGATGTCTCTGACAGAGTTTCTTTCTTGTATTATAGGAGACTGTCGTGTTTGAAATAGCAATTATCAAAATAACTATCGAGATACATGGAAGTTTTTTTATTAGATACCTTGGGATAGTAGACAATTATGTAATATAACTGTACTTGTGATAACTGTTCACGCCATAAACTTGAATTCAAATCAGGAACGGATTTATGTTATTAGGCGAAATGCTAAAAATATCAATTACTTGGCGAGATACCGAGAATATAGATAACCCAGCCTGTCGGTAGCCAAATAGACAAGTAAGTGAAGTTATATCAATGCTTGTCAAACTAAGTGGACAAAAACTGACTATCAATAAACACCCACTGCACTTGTTGGTTGCTGTGTGGTAGGTATTTATGAAGGATGCGCTTTCCTAAAAAGGGCCTTCTTTTTTAACGTATCATAGAGGAATCAAAGGTCTTTCTCTTTAACTTCAACAAAAGAGAAGGTGCTCTTCTTTAATTTCAAAAAAGTGGAAGGTGTTTTTCAGAAAAGCACCTTCCCTATCCCTTATAGATAACATCTTTTACTTAAGCCCCTTTTTTTGAATTTTTTTTGAAGAGATGTGTTCCTTAAATCATGTATAAGAGTTTTAGGGAAGAATAGTATATTCAATAGGTATACCTAAATTTTGGGATAATTCAATTATTATTAAATGATATTGATTATATATATGATTAGGTGAGGTGTGAGGTACCAAGCATTTTTATAAAGACATTGAAAAGGATTTTCTATGGTTTCCTCTATGTTTTTGATGTGATGAGTCAATCCTTTCATTTCACCTTTAATTTTATATTAATTATATTCGAAATGTTGGCCTCAAATTAATTGTATTTTTAACGATTCAAATCTAGTTAATATAAACTAAAAATGAGATAGAGGGTTGTATTGACTTTAATCAAAATGAAGAATTGGATCGTAAAAGCTCTTAATCAAAGAATAGTTAAAAAATGCTTATTTGCATTTAATATTATATGAGAAAGATGAGATTGGAAGGAAAGTTATTTCCTAAATAAAATTACTAACATAGCCCTTATTAAATTGATTTTGGTGAAATTTTAAATAAAAATAGTTAAAAGACCTAGGATAGCAAGAGGGGGTATATAATATATGAAATAAATACTAGCAGCAGATATATTCGTGTTGTGTGTGCAAAAAATCTAAAAAATAAGAAGAGAGAGAGAGAGAGAAAGAGATGTAGGTGCAAGAAAAGTGGGATAATGAAAAAGTGAGAGAGAAAAAATATAAAGTAAAGAAGAGAGAGAAAAAGTAGTAAGTCAACATATTTGTTTAGTAGTTATAATTTTAATAGTTAATTTTATTGTTAGTTTTTTTGTTAAATAATAATAAATAGAGGATAAATATATAATTTAAAAAAACAGTTACGTAAACTCTCATTTACTTTAATAATATAAATAAGTATATTATCTCTCTCTCTCTCTCTCGTTTTTTTCCCCAAGTTGTAATGGCCACAGGCAAATGGACTTCGAATGCGGTTGGATTAAAGTGGGCCTGCTATCCAAGCCCAGTTCCTACCGTCGGGAAGGAATAAGGAGGGAAAATGAAATTTCTCATGTTTATGTCCACAGGAGGGAAAACGAAACAAAAGCTTCTTCATCTTCATCTCCTCCTCCATTGTCTCCTTCTCCGAACGACCCCTAATTCTGTGCCCTATGTGATTCTCGAAGCTAATGGCCTAACAAACAAATCTTGCAAGGTATGTTTTGTCGTTTTATTTAATTTTTTTTTTGAATTCTCTGAGGTTGTTCTTGGTCTGAGTTATAATGGGTTTCGAAACTTGGGTATTGAAATGCTGGTTTCTAGATACAAAGGACTAATCGAGATGTAATAGGATCAATCTGAAATCACCTTCACTTTCTCTCACCTCTCTCCTATTTCTTTCTCCTTAACCTGCCCTTTTTTGTTTGCACTAATCTGCAACCCCTGAAAACTGGACAGATCGGTACAGAACCCAATTTCAAACCCTAATCGACTCTCAAACTAGGGCAAACTGCGAATGTTCATATTCAGAGAGTTAAGTGATTGTGACAAAGGTGAGATTACTTTCTTTCAGCGCTTTCGTTTATATTATTAGTGGTTGACGTTGGTTTTCTGATTGATGGATTGATTGAGGTTTAGGAGGTTTTTATTTGAGAGTGGTGAGTAAATGGCTACCGTTGCTGGACCAACTGGTTCTTTACCTCCGGATTCACTTCATGCCGGTGGAGGAGGTGCTGCTGATGGTTCGCGAGTTGGTGCAAAGACTAGACGGAGAACTCCATCTGAACTGAGAGTAAGCTGCTGAGTTCTTGTGTTTGTTAAGCATGTGTGAGCCAGGTGTTTGTGGTTATATCTTAGAAGACTGTAGCTTTTGAAATTGATAAAATGGATGGGGTTTACTGAGATAAATGTGGCTTTGGAAGCGTTTATTATTCATTTGAGCTTTGCTATGCATTTTGAGTTTAAATAACATGGTGTCTTTGGTTCCAATGAAACTGAATTTTTTTGGAAGTATGATGTCATGATACTGGATTTGTGAATTTTAAGATGTTTCAGTTAGTAATTTCATTATTTGAATATTCATGAAATTGATTCGAATTAGTTCATACTCATAGTAGTGGGAGGGCACCTGCAGTATGTGTGTCTACAAAAATGAAAATACATAATTAAATTGGTGCATCTAAATAATGCATAGCCACTTTGTTAAGTACTGGTAGGCTTCCACATTTTAGTGGTAAATGGAGGAAGAGGGGTGGTGAAAAATGTAAATTTAAAAAAAAAATGTTAAAAAGCACAGGGTATAAGTATGAAACTTTTTAAGGAGGTGTGGAGATCAAAAGTCTCCCCTTTTATTAGTATGGACAATGATGTTAGGATTGGACTTCAAATGAAGTTCGTCCATTAGGTTAAAAGTTGTTGGGCAATGGAATTCTGTGGACTTAATTGACCAAAAATTTCTTGGGACTTGATAAGTGGATTGGTTTAAGGTTGTTGGGCAGTGGAATTTTGTGGAATTGATAAGTAAAATTTTATTTGAACACAATGACAGGGAGAGCAGTTGAAGAGGGTCAATGTTGTTGAGCTTGTAAATGAATCTCCAGCCGCTTTGGTTGGTGCTTCAAAGTAAGTTGCTGTGGTGAAAGATAATTTGTGGTTATGTGAAAATATAGCTGCTAAGAAATCTATCTCTTTCTTAGAGACTGCACTGCAATGAGTGATGGGCATAAGATGCTAGAAGTATCTAAGTTTCCAAGATACATTGACAAACGCATAGATGAAGTATACCCTGCCAAAAAGTCAAGCTTTCAGTTGCTTTCTGCCAAAGAAAATGTTAAGGTCAGCGCAGCTTGCTTCTAGATTCTTGTCTCAGTTTCGTATGAGTTTTGGTTAGTTATGTTTAATAGGTGTAGGTGTGATTTATGCTGTGATTGCTCTGTGATATGCTCACCAAAACAGGAAAATAAGTCAGCAGAGCAAAGTTTCAGTTTGAAGAATGTCTCTACACTTCCAGAATTGGCTACCAATAGAAGACAGCAAATTCTTGGGTACTGGCATCCATTGCATTGTGTCTTGTATGCGAGAATGCCACCTATTCTTTCTTTCTTTTTTTTTTTGGGCTCATATTTGTCTCCTTGTCAGGTCTGGAAATTCAATACCTTCCCCTGAAGCTTCTGCAAATGTTGCTGCACAATCTTATAAAACAATCGAGAAGTGTAACCAGAGCAGATTTCGTAATGTCGCTGAGATTTCATGCAATGCTGAAAAATTATCTCTCTCTGCAAACATTGATATGGTAACGTCATTCCTGTATTTTCTCTTTAAACATTTAGCTAGTCCTTAAAAAATTTCTCTCATCTTTGCAGGAAAAAGCACTAAAAGGTTTGGCTGCTTGGGAATCTTCTAATGCAGAGACTGATTCTTCAACAGGAGCTAAGCTAACTGCATCTACGTACACAGAATTGAGCTCTGAATGCAGTATACCTGGCCACAAGGCTCCCCTAGACTTCTCTTTGAAAACTGTCATGCGAATCTTCTCATCTTTTTCATTGAAGTGGTATACTATTGTTGTACCTACTTAATAATTGACCAACCTCCTCATCATTATAATTGACACCAATTTTCTCAAGACATGTAGATTGCTAATTGAGTAAATTTTCCAGGCTCTTGTTTCTAAAATTATAGCTGAGGATAATATGTGTCAATGTCCATGCTGTATTAATTGCTTTTATCTTTCAAGACTGGAGCTTATTTTGGTGGTTTTGTTTTCATAATTGTAGTTTGAACTCTATACATTTTTTACCACACAGGATTTATAGGTTAGTTATGGATGGTAATTATGACCGGCCTCCAGATAGTACATCTGTGTATAAGTCCCAAGGAGTCACTCAAGGTCCTGGCACGACATCTAGTTCCCAAGGCTTTTGTTCTAAATCTTTGTGCTCATGGATATATCCTCAGTCCACTCTTCCATCTTCACTGATAATGGTGTTGACTGCTCCTACAGTGGAGAAAGGTATGGCATTAAACTACATGATGCTTTTAGCCTAAAATTTCTCACTCACATAAACTTTTTTCTGTACAGTGGAATTGGATTTCTTAGAGAAGAGGCATTTGGCATGGCAGGAGTCTTTTCGAAGCCTTTACTTCTTATTCCGGAAAAACATGTGTGGCATATTTTATGGTAACTATGTTCCTTCTTTTTTTTTTAATTAAATTTTAGAAAATGTTCCTTTATGCTTTTGTGGGTTCTATGATTATTTCTCTTTTGATCCATCTAGGAGATCTCTGAAAATTTGAAGATTATATTTTCAATTTATAAATTTTGTGATCTGACTTTTGAAACCATTGAGAATTAGGATATCTATTTAGGATAAAGTGTCATTGAAGCTTGATGTCCACCATGGATCGGCAGGCAGTTAACTCTATCTCTTTCTCTGTGGATAATTTATCTAATTAATTTTCTGTCCTATGAGAAAGTGGAGGTGGGAGATTGGAAAGGTAGAGCTGTCTAATGATATGGATTTCAGGAATGACCGGTTGATATTGTGGAGAATTGGAGAAAGAATGCATGACATGCCAGTCGGCAGTAACTATATGGATTTTTTGGAATTTGTGGACTTTACAGGCTGCTGTAATGTATAAATAAGAAATGTGATCTACAGTATGAAAAAAGTGATACAAAAACCTAGCCGAATGTGTTAGAAATTCAAGTGTTGTATTGTGAATAGATCATGTAACAAACAATTGTTAAATGCTTATTTGTTTGGCTCTCCCTTTCAGGACATTTGGTGTGTCTGTCATAACTCAGTAGCTAACTATTTAATCTTGGTGTTTTGACATTCTTTTGAATGACAGCTCCTGATGTGCTGTTCATTTTACACTGATTCTGATCAATACGGTTGTTGTTTTAGTTGCTAGCAGTATTTAAACTGCTGAAAACGAAAAAAGAAAGGGCAGCTTTGTTTGGGATAAAAAATCATGCTGCTGGTTCTATTCAAGGTGGACCAGCAAATCATGCTCTTATACTTAGTCAACTGTGGGAGAATTCACTATATTCCTGATGTGGGAAACATAATGAAGGAGCACTTTACTATTAGGGCATTCAGCAATTTGGCATGTTTACAAACTTGGAAAGCCAAATAAATTCAATGGTTGCTAGCGTTTTCTTTTTGCTAGTAATGTATTTTGGAAGTTCGGATCTCTAGATTTGAGTATGAAGTTGTAGGATCTGCTTCCATGTCTTGCTTCAAATTCTCCTGAGATTTCAATAGGATGTTTAAAACATAATCTTCCTCTAGTTCTTGTAGATGTCATCCAAACACAATCTGTATCTGTCTTGGTCATTCATTTAGTTACTTTATAATATTTTATTCTCTTAATTGTTTTTTAATGGATATCACTGCTTTCTATGGAAGCAGTTTGTAGTTCGCAATTTGTGGTGATGTTTATTGGCTCTCATGACTTTGGGAGAACTGGCCAGACATGCAGTGCTTATATTTCCAGATCAACAAGAGGCTTGAGATCATTACTAAGAGAACATGTAAGTTGGTTTGACTGCTCTTTCATTTAGCTTACTTGCTGCTTGAGAGTTCATGTAGATTATGGGGAAATGATCATTAACAATGCTCTTCTGTCTTTGACTAACTTTAGTAGAACACAAATTTGAGTTTCACTGACACTGCCTCCTTGTTCTTTCAAGCTGGTTTTTCCCCCAATTTGTGGCACCAAATGGATGTTTTTTGGTGTATGCTCCTGTTGCTAAGCCTCCCCCTAGTTAGCAGGAATCATTTGAAGAACATTTTGGCATTCCCTTCTATTTGGTTTGAAATACGACCCAGACTCCTTCATTTATGACCTCATTGGCAGTCAACTGGTGTCCTAGGTGTGTCTATGCTTGATATACATGCTTGGTTTGTCACGAGATACTGGAAGGAGTTTACCTTGTTCTTTCAGTTTTCACTTAAAAATGATTTATCTTATTACATTTGAGAAGCAATTAAAGTTGATTGGTTCAATTTTTACTATGCAATGCTTGTGGAGTTGATGTGCTTGATCATATTTTCTCAACTATTGTTATTCTTTTGAATTCATTGATTGCATTTGACTCTGCTAAATACAAACTTAAATCAAGCATTTTGAACAAGAAAGCTAATGAAGCTAACATCTAGAATTTTACCAAACGATGATTAAACTGCCTCTTCATATTGTTAAATCATCATAACTGAGTGATGGGGATAAAATTACAAGGATCCCTCCTTTCTAATACGGATCTGTTTTCCAAAATTACTTTACAATTGGTGTACTACTTTTGCTCATCAAGTCCTAAACCATTCAAAACGGTTGATTTGGTCCTCAGCAGTCCTAAAAACTTGCAATTCAATCCATTATGCATATGTGATGTGTGCTAAACAGCTTTCAACAAGGTAGAAGACTTAATTGAACATTTTAGATTGATTGCACAAAACCCTAGTAGCATTTTTGGTTACCAAGAATTTTCCATATGGCTAATATTATGTTTGGAAACTTTTGTGATAGTAGAATGGCCATTTGAAAGGGCAACAGCATTTCTAATTCCCATTCTTATTAGTTAGTAAACAACATTAATATAATATTTAATTCACATAAATTAGTAAAAATTCTACATTATTAATGGTTTGATATTTCTATCTTTATTTTGACTTATCTCAAACATTTATATTCATTATTTTTTATACTTATTAATTATATATTTGCTAGTTTCTTGTGTAAATTTTTTATTTATAATTTTAGAATATCGCAATATTATGGTTTTAAGTTACTATTTTGAGAAATATAATAATGTTAATAACATTAATCAGCAACCTGTATCAGAGGAATAAATATTTACGAGTTATTATATATATTATTTCTCTCTTTGAACGATCCAACTGATTAAAGGAAAAAAAAAGAAAACTCAATCCCATTCCATTCCATTCAATTCTCTTGATTTTCTCGAAACATAAGAAAAGCAATATATATATTCCATTCATTTTATTCTATTGCCTTCCATTACAAACAATTTTAGCCTATCAGGCATATGGTTAAGGTTTTAGGACTAAAAAATCTTACCGATCCCTCTTTTCCCTCTATGAAGGTTATTTTGAAAGTAGGAAGCAATGGGTGTTGTACTGCTTGGCATTATTGTCAAAACTATTTGAAGTCTGTTGATTTGGCGCATGTTTGCTGGTTTATTCTTGGATTCATCTATACATCTAGCACTGCTTTTTGTAACCATTTGCTTGGTATAGGGGACTTAATACTTACTCTGCTTGTATCTTGCTGATTAACCACAGGATATAGATTTTTCTATGCCTCTTTGTCATTCTAAAGTAGAGCAAGTTGCTACGGAAGATTTGGTTGAACTTTCAGAGATAGAGAAGCAGAACTTAGGGCAGGTAATGCATGTTTTCCACAATGTTATCATGTTTTGATTTTTTCAGAACTAGTTTTTTACAGTATGTCTTTGTTCCACAAGGACATGTTAGTTTTATTTGAACGAGTGGCTTTACGATCCTTTCACAGCTTCCTGTTTTTTTTTTTTGTTAGTCTGACTGGTGCTTATGCTGCAAACACAGACTCAAAGGCAAATTTCACTGCCCAACATCGATAACACTCCTCATTCATTGCTTGCTCTCAGTGGAAACAAAAATGTGCATGGCCTTTATGATATTTTATTGAATTATAGGTATATGTGAAGCTATTCTCTATTCAAATGCTTTATGGTTGGGAGAATCCCTTAGTTTGCTTTTTCTGAATATGGCTAATGTGGAACCCCCCTGCTGTTGGTTTTCAGATCTTTCTTAACATTCTTGGCTGGTTTGGATGTTCCTGTCTTATATTCGCCTGTTCCATTTCAGAATGCTGCTGTGTCAGCTCCGGAGGTTAGCCTGATTGCATTGTCTTATCTTTTTCTAGCAGCATTGCATCTTAGATGTATACCATTTAATTATGCACTGAATAGGCTTAATATGTTGAACATTAAATTCTTCATTTTGTCGAATATGTTAATTCCTCTCAATTAGTTGCACTGTGTGGATTTAAGCAGCTTGCTAGTAGGTTAATTTACTTACAGTCCTAATCTCAACTTATTGCAAGGACTAAATTTCCTTTTGTGCACTGATGCCCCTTTTGTTTTGAACAATGAAAAAGGTGAATAAGACACTTAAAGGTTTGGCTCTTCCATACTGCAAGTCAGTTATCAGTTGGGATGTAGATGCTATATGATGTTTACTATTTTCATGTTATCCCCTGTGAGTTTTATGGTTGTAGCACTTCTTTCAGGTCAGATATGTTGAAATGAAACGGGCAGGTCATATTGCTCATCTGGCAAAAGGATCCACCATTGTCGAAGGTGATGATTCTGATTCATGTCTTGGCAATACCCTGGAGATAAAAGCTGCATATCTTCCACCGTGGATTATTTGCAATTTATGTGCAATAATGGGCTCACAAGGAGGTTTTGAAGCAAGGTTTGTCTAGATTTATGCTGTTACATTCAAGTCAGCGATAAGTTGATGTCTGCTGCAGCATGTGCTTGTCTGTTGAAGTTTCTGTGACCATTTACCTATGAAAATTACAATGGTCTAATATGAAAAGGTTCACCTAACCTTAAATTATACCCTGTCCTTCCAACTAGATTATGCTGTCATTGGGTCATGTCAAGATTAAATAGCTGAGTAATTGATTGCTCATAATTGGGAATTTAGAACTGAATATGAGGGTGCAATATATACACCTGCCGTCCTGGATGTGGAGATGGTTCCTAATTTGGCATTACTTTTGTTTGATAGTTATAACTCAAAAGAGTTACTGTGTCTTAATTTCTTATACTGGTTTTTCTGACTGTTTTCAGCTTTGTCACGGAAACCAGCTCACTGGGCTTGAATGCTGCTTTGGGGACAATTTTTGAGAGATCTGAATCCAAAACAGGCATCTGCAAAGGCCAAGCTAAGAGTGGTTCTGCTTTGGAAGCTGTGGCTATTCCTCAGTTATACTCTGGTGTTTTAAAAAATTTGAAGTACTGGATGGGCTCTTACACAGCTTCTGTAACTCCTGTATGACAGCGTTCTATTTAATTGAAGATACAGCATAAAGTTGACGTCAGCCTGATTTGCGTTCCTGATTATCATTCTTTCTCCAAGTTCTGTCCCTTTTGTATGTTGTACTTCCTGACAAGCCCCTTCTGATGTTTTGTATAAACTATGAATGTAATCACAGGAGCTTCTTGTCCAAAAGATTCATGGCCATGGATGTGCCTCTCTGTCCTATGATGCAGTTAAATGTTGTGGAATTTTATATCGTATCACTATCATTGTACTATTTTTCGTTGAAAACCAAAATTTCCATTGCAAATTTTAAGGAAGCATAGTGGCGATCTGTTGCTTTCTTGTGAGGGACAATGTGCCTCTTGAGGGGTTAATCAGTGAGGACGTTAAGGCTGGACTTGCATTTGTACTCGCACTTGCACGGCTGCTATGCTCATGCTCTCACATTTTCTCATTCATGAAAGGGATGAAGGCTCATTGTCTCTTCACGATTCAAGTTCTCTATGGGCCTTTTTAGAGACAACATCTTCGGAATGTAATGCCACTCATCATAGGATGAATGTTGTTTAAATGAACTTATTGAATACCACGGACTGGCAAAAGTTAGATAGGAGATGGTGTTTACAACCGGAGAAAGAATCTGGTTGCTTTCAAGGGTATGCCCTAGTCAATAAAGGGATTTTTTTTTTCTAATAGAAGGACTACGTTAGGATCTTTTTGAATTGTCTTTTTTTTGTTTTTCTAATAAATCCTTCCAGAACTGAACAAAGTAAAATGTAAACAATTCATACTTTACGGTGATTTGATTTGGTGTACTAAATAATATAACTTATGTTTGAAATTGGGGCTAAAATGATATTAAAAAGAAAGAAGAAAAAATAACGAAAAAAGCCTTAAGTTGTGAAAGAAAATTAAAAGATGAGTTGAAAAATCGTTTTTCTAAAATTTCCTAATTTAAAGCATACATACATATCCATGGATACATACGTGTATATTATATATATATATATACTAAAGGGTTTTTGATTTCCCATCGGTGCTTTTGTGATACGTTTGGTTTGGTTCTTGAAATAGAATAATGTAGAAATAAAATTGTAATTATTAAGGAATAGATAATAAACTAATAGCTATTATTCTGTTTGGCTGTATTTAAAACAAGAGGATTTTAATAATAGGTTAGGAGTATATATGAACATACCAAAATATACCAATATATATTCTATTATTAAAGGTAATGGCTTGACTGTTTGATAGTGTTTCATGAATAAAGTACGAAAAAAGGGTTGATGGGAATGGTGTCAAGTGAACATCTAGGGATTAGGGAGTAGTGTCAAAAGCAACTTAAGCATTGGCATTTCATTTGGGAATAGTGCTCGTAATAGGGAGGAAACGGAGATAGATTTTTTGTTTGGGGATTAGGGCTCTTGGTGGGGTGAATTGAAATAAGTTGTTTATTGGTTTGGTTTTTATTTATTTATTTATTTTTGGATTAGAGGTTGTATGATGTTTAATGTTTTTCCCGATACTTCTGTTCGTTTTTTTTTTCTTTCTTTATTTATTTATTTTTTAATGGCAAGATAATGTTGCCATAGCAAACTGAAATATGTAACATGTTAAAAACAAAAGCGAAAATTATGCAAACAGGACATGTGCTTTGGGTATTTTACTGAAAAGAGCACGTGTTTTATTTTATTTTTGATAAATACATAAACTATGGTTTATCAATATATGTTACTTATTATCATTTAGGGACAGATATCATATTTTGATTGGTCCATCTTAATAAATTAACATTAAATAATATATTTGAGTAAATAAAATATAGAAAATGTAAATAAAAATTGTGAGAAAACAAAAGAAAAAAAATCAAACACTAGTCGAGATGACCGGTGACCCCCAAGGTTAAGAGGAGACTGCCTACCATCAGCATCATTAAAAAACTCATTAAGTCGTTATCTACCACCGAATTAGGGTTTGATTTATTTATTTTTTTCCTTTTTGTAATTTTTTATTTGTTTACAATTATCTAATAAATATATTTATTTAAATTAATTTATTAAAATAGATAAATAAAAAAAATGAATTCCGTCTGGAATAATAATTAACATCTATATTTATATCGATATCTATATTAATTATGCATCAAAGGCTTTTGTAACTACCATTTGTTGCCTTAGACAATTTAATTTTATCAAATATTGCAGATATTATAAATAATGGTATCCAACTTGCATGCCAACCACTTTGGATTCATCCATATCCACATTCAACTATCATGTTTTATATACGGTTGGGTTAATTACGTTCAAATATTGAAAACAGCAGTCAATCAACTTCCAAATATTAAAAGTTGGACTTCCTTGCAGATATTGGATTCATTCGCATCCACCTTCAAGTATCACGTTTCAAATAAAAATGATTCAATCACGTTGAAATATTAAAAAAATTACAGTCAATCACTTTCCATGTTATACAATTACAAACTAGCAAATGATGCACCCGCGTTGTGTGTGTAAAAAAGATAAAAAAATTTGGACTTCATATATAAAAAAACATCAATAATCTATATTTATAAAATCAAATCTATAATAAATTTTCTTTTAGAAAAAAGTAGTAAATGTTGGTTAAATAAGAAATATAATAAATTTTCAAAATAATAGTAACGTTGAATAATTAAAATAATAGATAAAGAAAATAATAGTAATTGTAAAAATAAGTACAATACAAAATGATAACCGTATAATTAAAAAAATTTATGAGTAAAAAGTAATATTTAAGAAGTTTGTTGGTTGAATTTAAATTTAATTTTTTTTTAATAATTACCATGATTAAAACTATAAGATATATATAGTAGTTAATAGGTAGTTAAAAAAATGATTTCCCTTTAATATACTAGCAAATGAGTTGCTTATCAATTTTGTCACTTTCTAACTTTAAATCTTAGTCTACATGTACGATTTAAATTAACCTCCTCTTTTATATTTTAAGGGTTTTTATTAGGTGTAACTGTAATTTATTGTACTTATTTATCAATCTTCTTAGTATTAATTTACAAAAACACTTTTGTTTAATTAAGAGTTTCTTGGTATATGATTTTCAATTTATCTCCTCTTTTCTTCCTTTTTTTTTTTTTTAAAGTTTTTTCTTTCACTTCATTCATACTTTTTTTTTTGTCCTAAGAATTACTCAAAACCTTTATTTATTGCAATTAGGTTTGTAAATGAATTGAGTTGAGGCGAGCTGAACTGAGCTTTTAAAGGCTCATGACTCGACTTATTTAAAAGTTTTCTAGCTCGATATGATTCGAGCTTTTACCAATTCTGACTTAAGCTTGTTAAGAAATCTAAAACTCTAAACTTAGCTTAAATTAGTCTTATCTTGTTTAGATAAATGAGTCTAAGCTCAGGCTCGAATTTAAAATAAAGCTCAATATTAATTTAAAAAATTTCAAAATATATCTTTTTTGATATTTTTTTAATGACATTATTTTTATTTTTACATTCTTATATTATATTTTTGATTTAATATGATTTTCAATATCGTATGTCGGCTTACGAGGTTATTCACGAGTTTACTCACGAGACTGTTTGCAAGCCTGCTCATTAATAATATAAACAAGCTTACTTGCAAGTTGGCTCATGAGCCTCAATATGAACATGAGTTTTGGTCGTTTATATAAATATGTTTTATTTTGAGTTTAAATTTGACTCGTTTATAAATTGAGCTCGTTTGAAGCCAAGTTTAAAGTAAGCTAACTCAATAGCAAGCAAGTGGTTGGACTCGTTTGTAACTCTAACTACATTTTTCGCATGCATCGAAGTTGCTCATGGTAAGTGTTTGTGTTAGGTTTTACTTTTTATTTTTTTTCAAAAGTACCATTTTTTATGTTTCATTGAATTATTTTATTGAACACATTATACTTTGATGTGATATATAACCTCTTAGTTCATTGGTAAGAAAATTCTTTTATTTATTGATAAGTCATAATTTAAAGCAATTTGAAACAGTTGAAGTCACCATTTTGTATAAGATATTGTTTATTTAATTTTTTTCTTATATGTATGAAAATTTTAAAATTTTGCAATACTTTTGTCGTTAAAATAATTAAGGTTTTTTTTTTTATTTGGAAAAATTTTAGTTTTGCTGAATGGTATGTATTAGCAAGTTTTACAAAGTAGCCAGTTGATGACATTAGTACTTTGTTTACTTAGTATTTTTTGGTTTTGTGGTGATGTAAGTGCTTTGTTTACCATGTTTAAGTGCCTATGGTTAAGCCTGGTTGTTAGGCTAAACTGATCTAGAATTGTCAATTCATCAACTCACTCCAAGCTGAATTGTGGTTGGCCCGTATAGCTCTAGGCTCAGGTCGGTATGGTTTGCTAGCCTTTAAACTGGTTTATTTTTTTAAATTCTCATAATTAATTCCTTTTTTGTACCATTTGAAGACTTTTTACATCTCTCACATATATAGGACTCTTATCTACCATGCATATTCATAACTGTCATATTAATATATTTGTTATGAATGCTGATTCTCTCTCTCTCTCTCTCTCTCTCTCTATATATATATATATATATATATATTATATCATATTTTTAATAGTGAGCATCACTTGTATACAAGAGATAGCTCTTGCCCATTGATCATGTGAAGCTAACTGATGCACACAACTTACAAATTAGATATATTAGTGGATGATATAACTGTGCTATATGTGTGTATATAAAAATATAAAATGCATAAAATATATAATCATTGATGTAATTCATCTACTTGCAAATTTCACAATAAAAAATATATAATAACTAGAATACTAATTATATTTTTTTATGCATTCAGTTACTATTAATAGATTAAGTCTATTAAGAAATAGAACTATTTGAGGTAATAAATGTGGCATAAGTGGGAGAGAGAAAGAGAAATAGAATGAGAATGATTTCGTAAAATTACCTATTTACTCTTGATATTATCAAATTAGATTATTGTAGCATGTATTTTAATAGTTTTTCTCAATATACTTTAAGGGTATTTATCGAAAATATAAAAAGAGCACAAGCCTATTAGGATTTAAACGATATAGATATAAATATGATTGATAATAAAATTCTTCTTTTTATCCTTTTTCTATTTTATTTTTCCCTCCTTTATATGAATAATTCTATTAATAATTTTTTTCTATTTTATTTTATTTTTAACACGAGCGGGCCGAAACGGTTCAATTTACTAGTTGAAAGCCTACTAGGTTGAGCGATTATGCAAAGTCAAACCGCCTGAACCCCTAAGGACCCAGCAGTTCAATGGTTGGTTCAAGCCCCTACTTTCATAAGATCGGACCAATTCACTATTTGGATTTGGCCCATACACGAGTTTCCCTATTGTTTAGTTAATTCATGAATAATTTTGCTACATATATTAGAATCTTACCCTTTTAAGTGCGCAAATGGTAATTTGTTTGTTTGATGTATAACATTTGAGTAACGAATTAGTTTTGGTAATTTTGTATACTGATAAATTATGTATTTTCTTACGAAAATTTCTTTTTCACACATATCATGCATATCACTGTAGGCAGGCACAAAAAAGGAGATATAAAGACTCTACTCGGTTTCATATGGCGTCGTCCAAATCATGGGACTCCGACAATTCAATATCAAGAAACGCAAAATCAAACAATAATATCATAGACTCCACACAATAATTAAGTGAACAAATTATTTATCAAATTGCTATATGAAGGCAGGGTATATGGAGGTTTTCTGAAGAAGAAGAGTATTAAAAAATTATGGGAAGTTAACCGTTTTTATTTTTATTTTTATTTTTTTAGCATCTGTAATGTGTTTGCCAATATATTATTAAAAGACAAATTATGTACCTAACAAAACATAAAAGCACAAATTACTTCTTTGCTAAAGATATAAAATATGTGTCGTATTTGTATAATTTTCTTAAAACAAAAATAGGTATCTAAAAGTGAAAAGGAAGATGGAATTTATCCATAAAAAAGATAGTTAGGTATTGCTTTATGAAAAGAGCAATGCTATTCATTCTCGCCGTTCATTTTCTTCTCGTCGTCCGGCGAATATTTGCAAATTGCAATAAATTTTGTCTGTCATGTGGTTTTGGGTTTTAGTGATGCAGCTTTTAGTAGCTATTCAATCTCAAATAAGATGTTCATGATTTTCCCATGACTTTTCATCACGGAACATTTCCAAAACTTTGAATTACCAACTCCATTCATAATTCTTTTCAAATCCATGTATGTGCCAATACTTCAATTTTGTTTACCCCAATCCATTGGATAAGGAGAGTTGTAGGTAGAGCTGGTATTTTGTATTAACCAATCGTGTTTTATATACAGTTTAAACAAGGTTGTGTTTTAATATATCAATTCATTGGACGAATTGTCTATTAGTAGTATTCAAAAACCAAAACTTATAATTCAACTAGTATAGCTGTTTCATATCTTGGATTGAACTTCTTCCTCGATTAAAAAATTATTAAACAAATTTATCAAAATTTGTCAGGTCTCTAATCTAGAAAAATATTGAGTTAATGTCATCTTTTATAATTTAACTTTGCTATTTTTTTATAATTATATATGTAAAGTTTTAATTTATTTAACCATTGTTAACATAGTTAGTACGATCGACCAATGGGATGATTGCTTACAGTCTTAAGAGATTGCGTGACCCTCTATAAGCGACTGCTGGCCAACCTCTACAAAATAGTGCATTATGGCCATGTTAAAAAATGCTGATCACAAGATTTACCGGTGGCTATAGATGACCCTATAAGTATCTCACGACCCCCTTATGGTTATAGGCAACTATCCTATTGATTGATCGCGTTAATTGGGCTAATAGTATGAATTGGAGTTAATTAAAATATAAATGGTAACAATTAAATCGTCAATTAGGTATATAATTAAACAAATGAAAATTTTAGGTATATAATCGTAGAAAGTGACGTTTGTAGTACAGACATTATAATTATTACTTATAGTATAATGCTAGTAGATAATAGTAAATGTGCACTATAATTTTATAATTAATGAAATCTAATGTTATTAATTACTTTAAAAAAAACTGAAAACAAAATAAAAAGAAAATATAGATGTAACACATATAATATTCCAAATAATTTTAGATGATGACAAAACAGTATGAATTGGAGTTAACTAAGGTATAGATGATGACAATTAAATCGTCAATTAGGTATATAATTAAACAAGTGAAAACTTTAGATGTACTATTGTAGAAAGTGACAAAGTTAGGATAAGACCAAAAAGTTTGTAGTATAGACATTATAATTATAATTATTACTTATAGTATAATGCTAGTAGATAACAGTAAATGCGCACTATAATTTTATAATTAATGAAATCTAATGCTATTAATTACTTTAAAAAACTGAAAACAAAATAAAAAGAAAATATAGATGTAGCACATATAATATTCCTTTCTTATAAGCAAAAGAGTTATAAGAAGTGATTCCTTTCAAAACAAACTCAACTTATTAACTCAAATTTCTTTTTGTAAGTTTCTTATTAGATTATCCACATTATATGTTAATCAAGTAAAAAGAAAAATAAATTAAAAAACTATGAAATACTAAAAACTTACTTTTTGTTCTTTTTTGCCTAATGCAATGTCAATCCATGAGACATAATATTAATAGTTTAATATATAACTCAAAATCAAAAGCTTTAATTGTCATGAAGTCATTAGAAAAGAAAGTTTAAAGTCCACATATATAATAGAAAAGTTAAAACAATTGATGAAAAGAGTTCACATATCTCATTTAAATTTTAAGCTCATAATTTAACTTTATGTGTTTAATTTCAGCCATGCTCTCTACTCTATTTCAAATATTCAAACACTTGCTGCAACTCGTAATAAAAGGTAAGAACCAAACAAATGGTGGTCGTAGTCAACCATCGCCTTGCAGGTAAAGGACTAGAAAATAAGGTGTATGGATTTAAGACACGATGTGCCCACTTACTTGGAAATTGTAAATGGTATGCTTAAGAAGCAACCATATCAAGAAAAGGAAGAAGAAATTAGAAAAAAAAAAAAAGGGAAGCAACACCTAGATCTTTATTTCATCTGCTATCTAAGGATAGAACCCATGAAATCTATAAGCTTTCTGCAAAAATAGAAGGTGTTTTTGCAATTACACTAAGGGGGCTCTTCCTTTTAAATGAAGGCTCTACTAAGAGTTAAGAGTGTACATAACGAGCTATATGAAGGTGTTTGACATCGAGACAACAGTCCAATAATTCATATAAATTAAATAATGACAAACAAAATTGGTATATGCCCAAAATTGCTACCCTTTGTCAATGGAGCTTCATGGTTAGGCCCGTAGAGGAGTTCAGTTGAAGTTCATTTTATGTACTGATTCTTTGAGTAACAGCAAGTCTTGAGGAGCCAAGCCATTTATGAGATTGTACTTAAAACTTAGAGGATTTGGCTTAGTAAGCTGAAAATAAAAATCATTAAATAAATCTTAACCTTTTTTAGTAGGTTTATACAAAATAGGAAACTGATACATGCACTTAATGCTATGAAAAGCTCAAAGAAATTATTTACATTAAAACTATAAGATGAATTAATTATGTTAAAATATTAATTCATCTTATCCATTAATTACTATAATAATTCAATCGATGTCATATGAAAGACTTATTTGATCCATTAATCTCTAAAATCATTTCGTATTTTGAATTCTAAACTTAGATGCTCTTTTTTTTTTTTTCCTCATTTGCTACATAAAGAAATTTCATAACAATGCCATTAAACTTCTGAAATCTTACTCTAGAAGATTAATCATCCAACTACACCATTACACGTGCTGGAAGACTATAGAGAATTGCCCGTTGCTCTCGCTGTGCCTCTATCCAATCACAGCCCCACAAGTCATTGAGTCACAATCTCTCCTAGGTCATCCGAGATGTGAGATCATATGAGACGCTTGGGACCAACACTACCCCCTTGCAAAAGCAAACTATAGATTTCCCACCTCAGTTCTTCCTTGACAATCGTCTTAGGGAGTTATCATGTTTTATAGAAGTAGATAGATTGGGCCTGGGCTTTGTTTTGTAGGGCTTGGCCGGGCTTTGTCCTGTGAGGCCTGGTTAGCCTTTTCGGAAGACAAATTTTCCTTGTGTTATATTAAATAGTGTGAAAAGATATTGAGAAAATCTATTACGAATTTGAAATGAATCAATAAAAGTTTCTAAATTTTATTGTTCAAACAGTAAATGGTTTGATGGTAAAAAAAAAAAAAAGCAAATGGTTTAATTCTTATTAAATATATAATTTTTTATTAACTTTCTCAAATTATTTTCCTCCACTATTACTTATGGAGATTGGATTCTCTTTTTTTTTTTTTTCTCAATTACATCATATTATCTATATTATTAAAATCTTTTGTTTGATAAAATTCCATGAAATATCCTTAAAACTATTATACTATTCAATGATATAAAAATAATTACAACGAATATTATAATAAACTTCTAAATTACTTGTTTTTAACCCTCTTGACTTATACTAATGTTTTTTCTTCCATTCCTCCATTATTTTCTCTTTATACTACTCTTTCCTCACTAGCTTGCTGTCCATATTTTCTCTTTCACTCCTCAATATTTTCTCTTCATACTTTTCTCTCCTCACTAACTTAATATCAAAATTTCCTCTTCCACTCATCAATATTCTTTTTTCATCCTTCCTCTTTTCCAAATTTCTCTTTAGTTTCTCTTTAACAGTTTTAATTTGTCTTTTTCCTCACGATTTTATATAACTAGCAACCTATTATTATTTATGCATAAGGTTTTAATGTATAATGAGAATTGATAAAGTTTAATTAAAATTTTAAAATATTTGAATACAATATTAATAATGCTGAATAAAGTATTAATTATATGTAATTTATCCTAACATCAATTCATAGCTCTATTTTTGAAAAATATGATATGACATAATTCACTCTAAATAAAAGTATAATAATAGGTGAAATAGAAGCATGAATCAAAAGGGAGAATTCCATCACTATTTATATTGGTAAGAACATTCACATATAATTTTTCTTTCCTTTTTATTTTCTTATATTAATGTATAATTATTCTAAAAGTACCTACTATGTCATTTTTCCCATGATTCTAAGTTTTTATTTGTTTCTTTTTTGCATTATGAATTGTTATAACTTAATTCTATAATTATTTTATGTTTTAAATTTTATTATACTATTATTTTTATATTTTTGCACATGTATCATGGGTGCACGTCTACTAGTACCATAACTATTTAACCCCATTCCTAATAAATTGACTCCAAAATAGCATATCCAAATTATAAGAAAGCCTAGAGAAGCCATAATTGTGCAATTTACACTTTTCCAAATTTAATTTATTCAAGTATATAAATAAATCGCAAATATAGTCCAAGTAATAAATGCTTAAGTTTCTTTGAGTCCCAATTCCAATATGATTCCCATGCCTCATTAGCCCTTTGTTTCCTCATGATTTCATATGATTCATGACCCACTATTATTTACACATAAAGCATAAAGTTTCAATGAGTAATGAGAATTAATAAAGTTTAATTAAAAATTTTAAATATTTGAATACGATATTAATAATGCTGATACAGAATAAAGTAATAATTACATGAATTTACCCTTAAATCAATTCATGGCTTTATTTTTGAAAGATAGGATATGCCATAAGTTATTTTAAATAAAAGTATAACAATTGGCAAAATAGAGACATGAATCAAAAGGAAGAATTTCATCACTATTTATATCGATAAGAATATTCACATATAATTTTCCTTTCCTTTTTATTTTCTTATATTAATGTATAATTATTTTAAGAGAGCTTATTGTGTCATTTTCCCCGTGATTTTAGATTTTTATTTGTTTCTTTTTTGCATTATGAATTGTCATAATTTATTTCAATAATTATTTTATATTTTAAATTTTATCATACAGTTATTTTTATTTTTTACACATGCATTACAAATGTACCTTTTACTAATATAACTTTAACAGAGAAGAAATGAATCTTTACTATTTTATTAGAAGAGAAATATTTATATTATTAGATTATAATGGTTTTTGACACATAAATGCTGTATATATCCTAAAAGAGAATAGGTGTTAAGTTATATGTGGAGCAGCAATGTATTTGTAATTTTATTGTTTATTCACCTTTTGTGTTTGAGGAAGTTTAAACCGGGTGCTATTTGAACCGTCCTTGGTGTCGTGGTGGGTGTCGATTGCTGCGTCGTGAGAACTAAGTTAACTTTTACCTTGTCTTCCTCTTTTAGCTTTGGAATTTGGAACACATATGAAAAAGGAACCAACAATAACAGATTTCTCTCTCTCTCTCTCTCTCTCTCTCTTTTCAGAAAACAAACTCATTCCACATTCCATTCCATACTGTTGCCAGCACACTCAGCTCCTTTCGAATTTTTCGTAATTCATCAACATGTTCGCCAAGCGTTTCCTCCAAAAGGCAACACAACATCATCGCCAACATCAACATCAAAACCAGCAACATCAATCACAATCTCAGTCTCCGCAGGTTCGTACTTCTTTTCATGCCTTTCTCTCTCTCCTGAAACTCGTCAAATTTTAATTTGACGTCTGGTGTTGTCGATCATCTCTGTGAAAGATTATTCACTTTAGGATAAAGAAAATGAAAAATTGGCGTCAATCGAATTCCTTTAAAATTAGACTTGATTCAAAGTTGTATTATTTTTTGAGGTCATAATTGGAATTGGAAATGTTTTTCGCAATGTTGATGTGGATGAAATTCAATTTAAGCCTTTTGATGCTAACGTAAATGCTCTTAATTTCGTGTGATTAGGGAAAAAATATGTGGATTTCATTAAGCGTTGGAAACTTAAATTTATGAATTTGATGATTCTGTAAATGTGATGATTGCTAGGTGATTTGGACTCCACGCGATCGGTGCACTAGTATTGTCCTTAATATAAAAGATGATCTTGCTAATGAGCGTTCGAGCACTTGTTAAGCACACTGGCTAAAAATATTTCAAATTTCAAAGCAACGATTACACGTGAGATCAGTGTATTAGAAATTATAAATTACAACATAAGTATGCTAAACAAGTGATTTTGGTACTGTTAGTAAAATGGTATACAGGAAACATTTTTGAAACCTTGACTATGATTGCTGGTTGGACTTAAAAAAAAGAAAAATTAGGAAAAGAGGGAAAGAGTTTTGTTGTAGTTCATGGTTCTAGCTATGGAGCTGGCTTGAAACGTCCATATTTTCTTGTATGATTATGCCTCTCCCTACTAATGAATGTTTTTAGTATGATCTTGACAGAGATTTGGGTTGACATTAGCTATTGAGATACTGAAAACCCCAGTTCATGGATTCTTTTTTTACTTGCTTTTGTTTTTTTAAAATTTACGTTCTTATATTTGGCACTTAAAAAAATGAGAGTATTTATCATTGCCTAGAAGTTATATTTCCATTTATCCTGTTTGCAGGGTACTGTGTTGCGTGAAAGAGAAACATTCATGGACGTGGACCCTCGTGTTACACTTCACTATGGAATTCCTTCTACTGCATCTATGCTTGCTCTTGATCCTATTCAGAGCCTTTTGGCTGTAGGAACACTGTGAGTTCCCACTGTCGTTGCATTTTGCTTGGTTTATATTTCAATGCTATTTGAAAAGTTCGGGAATCTTTTAACCTACAATGGCTAATGTAAGCTAGTCATGATGTCTTTGATGGCATAGTAGTTTTGAAGATAGAAGATTAAGATTGACTCCAAATGTTAAATGCACTGTTTGGAATACTCCATCATCAGGGAGGACAAAGTAGAAAAAAAATTTAAGGGAATAAGAACAAATACAAGTACAACTCATTTTGGAGGATTGAGAAAATAGCTCAAAACTACTCCATACAAGCTTTGGCATTGACTTTAGCATTTGATGATCTATCTCTCAAAATATAATTGCACTTTTATATATTTGATTCTTGTAATTCCTTATTGATGAGCCTTTTAAATGCTTCATTTGGCATGTGCAGCCAAATATAGCCTAAGCGTCAGTTCTGTTAGATTGGGCAAGCTGCAGCATTTCCATGCCTAATCCTTTTCTACATACCTTGCAGGGATGGCAGGATCAAAATTTTTGGTGGTAATCATATTGAAGTTCTTCTTATGTCTGAAAAGCAATTGCCATTCAAACACTTGGAGGTCAGCCAACTTTAGTGTATGACTGCCTTACACATGAGTTTACATGGGCATTTTACTTATTGCACTTTACGGTTCTTTATTCTCTTTATCCTTTGCTAATAAAAATGAATGCTCCTTGTGTCTCTGGTCCATTTATTACTCCCTTCTGTTGCTTTAATCGTATATGTTTTTTAAATTTTAAATATAAAATGCATCGTTAATTGATTACCATGTTTTCCTTTTACTTCTTTTATTCCAGTTTCTGCAAAATCAGGGTTTTCTAGTCAGCATTTCCAATGATAATGACATTCAGGTATGTGTTTTCCCTTTAGATATGTGATGATTTTCTTTCAATTTCTTGATTTCAATTTGATGATATAGATTTCTGGTCTCTTGATTTTATGTCCATCCCTATTTTCTATTCATATTTTCTTCTTGAATACATTGACCGGTTTAATGGGTTTATTACTGTTGGAAGGTGTGGGATTTGGAGTATAGGCATATTGCTTGTACATTACAGTGGGAATCCAATATAACTTCTTTCTCAGTTATACGTGGTACCGCATATATGTATGATTCTTGGAACAGTTGCAATATTATTGAATGTTTACTGTTCTGTAGTTTGTCCACAACTTGCTTCATTCTTTATTCTAGGTATATTGGAGATGAGAATGGAATGGTGTTTGTATTGAAGTACGAGTCTAAAGAGAAGAAGCTCATTCAACTTCCTTATCTTATTCCTGCAGACTCAGTTGCTGGTAATTTTTGTTACTGCTGTACCTTAACAATCTAATCCCACAACTTCATTTAAGTTGTCACCTTGCTCCTGTTGGTCATCACTCATCGTGTAATTATAGGACTCCCTATATGGATATTTAAGCTATTATGGTTGACGTTTTTATGTGTCAGATGATAAAAGTATGTTTCGGTTTTTAGCTTTATTCCTTATTGCTAACTTACTTTTAAAGGATGGGAGCATACCTGTATTGTTTAAGAAGAGCAATAAACATCATTGGAGCATGAATTCAGGTGGAATGCATTTTCTCCATGAACAAATTGTACAAATGAAATTACACAAAAAAAAAATTGTACAAATGAAACATTTACCCCCTATTGGACAGCATTTATTTTAAAAAGTGTTTAGCTAGATGTGGGTGGCCATTATGGCTTTTTGTATTTTCAGCCTAGTGTCAAGTCAATCAATGCTCACCTACGCTTTTTTACCCAATGAAAGAGCTTAATGATTTATATGGGTAACCATGGTGGAAACTTGAGCTATTGATCTTCAAATCTTGAAGCATTTTGCATTATCCACCCCTTATGCACTGCATCAAAATGGTTGTTCTTCCATATAATTATTCAGCTTCTTTTTTTTTCCCCTTTGCCCTCAACTATTGATTCCTAGTCAACATATATGTTTCAGAAGCTGCTACAATTTCAATACCTCCTCATTGCCTTATTGTGGGAATCCTTCCACAGCCTTCCTCTTATGGAAATAGGTAAGCAAGAGCATTTGTTACAACTCATGAGATTGGTTCTTTTGCTTTGTGGGTTAGTCTTATTGTGGTCTGAGTGATTTCGTTGAAACAGCTGATTTGTTTTGTACTAGTTCTAGGAATGATTAATGCCATGCTAGAGGATGTAAAAACGTGTTTTAACACATGCAGAGACGTTACTTTTCTGCTACTTATATTTTAATTAAGATGGTGAGAAGTGAAGAGAGAACTTTATGCTCCTACCCTAATAGTTATTGGTGTGGCATTCGTGTAACTTTATGCAATTATTGGAATCTTTCCATTCAAATTTTGATCTAATTACCTTTTACATGGTTATTTTCAATTTGTTTTTCTCTTTCCAGTTCACAGATTTTGCTCCTTTTCATGAGATGAGGCCCTCAACATTGTTCTTAAATTCTTTACCCAAAAGAACATTGTTTCAATATTCTTATAGTGAAGTACACATCAAAACTTTGTCAGCACCATATCTCCGGGTTCTGTGGGCATGAGTAATATAATTAGAATATTCAAATCGCTCAACTGTTGATGTAATCACATGAGTTTTTTTGGACTGTTTAATGGGTTAATCATCCAGATCAATCTCTTTTAGATTTCTGAAAGATTCTTGGGAAAAAAAGGATTTCATTTTTAAGCTAAATGATGAATTATGACTGGATATAGTAAGATAAGCTGTAATTTTCTTCATGTAGTTAATCAATTATGAAGCGTCTGATTAATAATCAATAATTCTCATAAAAATATAATATATATGTCTTGTGATATTACTTAAGTGAGTTTTAAATTGCATGTGTAGAATGAATATGGGATGTTTGCCAACGGAAATTGCGTGCGGAATATGTCATCCTTTGGTTTCTGCTTGATGCTAATAATAGTCTACATGCATGCAGACTATTGATTGCATATGAACATGGTTTGATTGTCCTCTGGGATGTTTCTACAAATCATGTTGTCTCACATAGAGGCTATAAAGATCTCCAGTTGAAGAGTAAAGCAGTGGTTGTTATGCCAAAAGAAGCAAAGCATGAGCTATCTGCTGATGCATCTGATGATGAATCAATGGAAAAAGAGATAAGTTCTCTTTGTTGGGCTTCCACTAATGGATCAGTTCTTGCTGTTGGTTATGTTGATGGGGATGTATTGCTATGGGATTTTTCTTCTTCCAACTCTACCACAAATGCACCGGCTGGAAAGTCATCCAAAGATGTTGTCAAGTTGAATTTGTCATCAGGAGACCGAAGACTCCCTGTCATTTTGTTACGTTGGTCTGCTGGTAGAGTGCACGATGGCCCTGGAGGCCAGCTCTTTATTTATGGTGGTGATGATGTTGGTTCAGAAGAAGTTCTTACGGTTAGGCTTTTAATCCTTATGTGATCCATTCCACATTATTACATGGTATTAACTGCATGTGAGATATTTCGTAACTACCACTTTTGTCCAAAAGTAGTCTGATATTTGAATATTGAAGTGAGAAGCATGTTTGCTATCCAAACGAAGGATATAGAAGAATGTATTGTCAAGAAAACTTTCTACTTAGGGGAATTCTGTTCCTTAGGACTACTGTAAATGGTCAATATGCACTTGGAATATGCAGATTCTGAACTGCGAAACATATATATGGAACTTGCTGGTATCATCCATTTGTTAATCAGGACCTATCCAATGTCAGAATTTCCCTTGAAGTGCATTTGTTAGTGTATTTTTCAGCTTACAACTTATAACTTCACATAAATTAAAAGTACCTAATATCATGTGCACCTCATTTTACAGATATTGAGTATCGATTGGTCACGTGGGCTAGAAAACATAAAATGCATAAACCGTGTGGACCTCACCCTAAATGGTTCTTTTACGGATATGGCCTTGCTATCAACTTCAGGATCATTGGGGGCTACTTCACTTATTGTGTTGACAAATCCTGGACAATTGCAAGTTTATGATGACGCCCTCTTATCCACTTTAATATCGCAGCAAGAGAGGCCTACTCCTCTCACACCATTGCCTTATTCAATGGTTTTACCCACTGTTGAGCCACAAATGACTGTAAGCAAGCTTGGTGTTCTAGATCAGGATGGCAAGTTTTCAAAGCATTTTTCAGAGGTATCTTACCATTTTAGGGCTTCAATACTTGATATTTTGGTAGAGAAAAGTTAGTCACTGCCATTACTTACTGATGTACTTAGTTTTTCTCCATGTGATTAGATAGTTGCAGCTGCAAGTCATACATTGGATGTTAGGAGAAAAGGACCTGCTGGATGGCCTTTCACTGGTGGAATTCCTAGTCAACTTCTTCATGCTGAAGATCGTCAAGTTGAGAGATTATATCTGGCAGGTTATCAAGATGGATCTGTTCAGATATTGGATGCCACATATCCAGTTCTTTCACTAATATATGAATTGGAGGCTGAGGTTAGCATTATTTCAGTTATTACTTGCATTCTCTACGAATATGCTAAAGACAAACTTGGTGAATATGTGTTTCCTATATAACTTGATACTATCAATCCAATAAAGTATGTTAAATTTAACAAATACTGTGCTGATCTGTACAGGAAAGTGCTTGATGGTTAGTATCTATAATCTGGAAAAACTAGTTCCTTTCACTTCACGTTTTCTTTTTATGCTTCTATTGTAAAGTTGAGATTGACAGAGCAGGTTCTTCTAAATGTGCAGGTGAAAGGCACTAATCTTGAAGGTTTAGATGCATCCGTATCAGCAATTGACTTTTGCTCTTGCACTTTGAGTTTAGCTGTTGGATATGAAAATGGCCATGTAAGACACTGCTGATTGACATCTTTTTGCCCATTTGTCTTTGATGCATACACTACTGATTTCTTATTACTTTAACAAATATGAAGGTTCGAGTGTACCTGCTAATTAGCAATTCTGAGGAAATAGCCTTCCATGTTGTGATGGAGACAAAGACGGAAGGTATGACATGCAAAGACATTTTAAACCTGTAAAGCTTGTCAATTTATGATATGCCTGGAAGGTTTATAAATATAGGTTGTGAAGGAATTAGGGAAAAAAAGAAAAAAAGATTTGAACTGAAATTTTGTGGGGAAATTTATAGATAAAAAACTAGAGTTATAAAATATTGTTTTCTTGGAGAAGTTCATGTCATCTAAGGAGGCGATCTTAACACCAAGACAGCATGAAACCTCTGCAGGAAATAATCTGACTTCAATTGTGAGAGAATATATGAGTTTATTATATTTAGAGTACAGGAAGTGTTGGGATTAATGATTCCAGAAAATTAGAGGGCATGGGGATTCTTCAGCATGCAATATTGGGTTTTGATGATTGGAAATCATGTCAAAGGTGTAAATTTTGGAATGAATTTAAAACAAAACAAACAATTGGAAGATAGTAGAATTTTTCACTAGCATCAACAAATCAGTACCTTTGTCCTACTTTTATGCATTTGTTTGTACATTAGATGATAAAGTTGATGTGCAGTAACTAATGATTATAACAATCAGGACATTTCAAAATTTATCCAATGGAATTAGAGATAAATCAAATTGCAAACAATATTTGTGATTTAACTTTGATATAATCCCTAATTAAGTGGATATTGCAGTTTAACCTAGTTGCTTTATTGCATCCCAAGTGTCCTTTGTATCCCAAATTGACGTTTGCCTATGAAGTGAAATTGTTGAGAGAATGAAGCCATTTAGGAATTAATTATGGAAGAAAAAGAGAATTGTGAAGATTTGGAAAATTCTTGGAAGAAAAGGAGAATTGTGAAGATTTAGAAAATTCTTGTTACAGTGTATAAATAAATCTGAGAGTTTTGATTGTGAGGATAAACGCTTTAATCTCAAGTGAAGTTTTCTTGATTTTGATTTCTACTCATTGTGCTTTTTGAGAAAATTGTTTAACTATTCCTCTTTGCCTTTAGATCATGCACGGCTTGCAGGTGCACCTGGTAATGGCACCTCTACAAGCTGTCATGTCTCATGTTCACCCGTTCCATGACAACCGCCTTGTGGCTCAAAGGTCATGAAGGCTCTATCTAGTTGCCTGATTTGTATATAGATACATATCAGGGGGGAAAAAATGTATTTACCAATTCCACAGCTTTTCTAGACTGCACAGTAACAAAATCCTTGAGTAAATGCTAAGATTTGAAACTTGTTACATGTATAATGTCAAAAAATTTGAAAAGAAACTAATTATTTTACTAGTTATTAGCTTCAAAGTTCTGTGAGTACTATCTTCCTTTGACATGAGAGTAGAAAGAATGTGAAAGAGACGAGAACCATTAGCAATCAGAGACACGAAGGTTAATTGTGATAGGAAGGTTTATTGAGGATGTGGAATGTGAAGGAGTGGGCAATGAAGATGAGTTAGTAAAATGGTGGTATTATTTGGTGCTAAATAATCCTTCTCTTAAAAAAAACATTCTTGCACCTATGAATGTTATTTGGCCTTCTTAAATGATGCAATGAGACGTTTGCCCTCATTGCAAGAAGGATACGAAAACTTGTGGCATTCCTTTACACTTCTTCTCCGTTTTTAAAATTTTCTACTTCATGTGGCAATTCATGTTTCATATGGCAATATCATGCTTTCAAAATACATAGCTGTAATGTGAAAGTTTGTCTGTGTTTGAGGAAAAGATTTACTAATTGTTGATGCCCAAGATATTAGATTGCTCAACAAAGAAATTATATTTCTGGCATAAACAAAAGAATCTTTGCTTTTGACAAGTGTTCTCTTGTTGGAACCTTAATGTATATCTCCTAATATGCAACTTGTCTGCAGTTCACAATTTACACCAAGAAGCTGGGCCTCAGTGCGTAGCTTTGTTTTCCTTGCTCCATTCACGTGTTTGTACCTTGAAATTCGTGAGTTCTGGATCTAGAATTGCAGTGGGATTCCAATGTGGCCAGGTGAGATTACTCATCCAGCTTTCCTTTGCCATACTGGTGATTAGTCCTTACTTATTTGTCAATTGACTATAGGCAATATCACATGGTGATTCATGCTTATGAACTCCTTTTTTCTTTTCCTTTTTCAGGTTGCCATCCTTGATACAACTACATTATCAGTTTTGTCTCTTAGAGAGTGTGTCTCTGGCTCAGATTCTCCGATAATTTTCCTGGATACGTGTCCAGCTCTAGAAAATTATATTTCAAGTGAATCCGAGTCCAAAGGCTTGGAAACTCCTCGAAAATGTCCAGTATATGTTTTGACCAAAAATGCACATATTGCAATTGTAGATGCTTGCAATGGCAATAGTATTGGCTCTTGTTCCTTGCAAGCTGAAAAGGATTCAGCTGCTGTTTCTATTCACCTGATAAGTAAGTTTGTGAATGAACTGTATATTCAGTTTTTATGAAAACATTCTGATATCTTGATTTGAAGCAGAGATGGCAAATCCTGTTTCAGAAGTACCAATTGAAGATGTTGTACCAAGTCCAAGAGACAATGCTGAAGCCAGAGAAGGAAGTGATGAATCTCATGGAAGTGCTAACAAAGTCTCTGAACTGAATACCTACATGGAAACTGCATCTACTATACAGGAATTGAAAAACATCTGCATGTTACTTTGCTATGAGGATGCATTGACCTTTTATCTTTTAGACTCTGCCCTTCAGGTAATGGTTGCTAATTGATTATAATCATTAACAATGTTTGTAATTACATATTCAAAACTATATTATCTTTATCAGCTGGACAATAATCTTGTGCAAAGAGTGAGGCTCGTAAAACCATGCTGTTGGACAGCGATTCTACATGATGATGGCAGAGATGGGATAGTCCTTGTCTATCAGACTGGAGATATGGAGATAAGGTCTTTTAATGCATGCATCATCTTTCTTCGATTTTCTGCTTTAGACTAGTTCATTTTGAGTCAGTCAGTGGACAAGAGTATTTTCATTTGTGCCTGACAATTTAACATCTTAGGAGCCTTACACTTTTCATCTGGGTGCATGTTCTGTTAGGAAGCAAATTACTCCTTTCAAGCATGTATGCATGTGCAGCAAGGAGTGAAGTCGGTAGAGTGTGTGCATAGTGTCTTATGCTGATGTGGCGGGATGCATGTCGTGTCTAATGTGTCAATGTGTTATGTTGTTTGTTTGCTTGATATGTAAGTGTATTGTGTGGTCTGTTGTGCTTAGTTGAGGTATAGCAAATGGTGAGTTATGTGTCAATCAAGCGGGCTTATGTTGTTAGTTGTGCTGGTCGTGTTTCTAGGAAGTATTTGACTTGAGGGAGTGAAAATAGGGTAAATGGTTTGAGGTAGTGGCCACCACTTTTCAAACACAATTCTAAGAATTCACGTGATCGTTGGGTTCTCTCTAAGAGCCAAAAACTTGCATTCCATCATAGGTAAATATGGAAAGAAAACACCTAAAGTCAGATTAAAACTAGATATTACTATTAATAGACCGATCACTAAAGCTCTTACTTGATCCTAAATGTATTGGCGTGCTTAATATAAAAATTGAGGAATGTACAACAACTTGAGGCTTTCATGTCGATATATAAGTAAGACTGAGTAGTCGTTGAAACATAACAAGAACAATTGGTGATGCAAATGGTCTCCTTGATGCGCAAATTGACGATGCAAAATGGTGTGGATTACATAACTGATGAGGTAAGTTATAATAAGATTGAAGAAGGCTTCAGTGGTGAATGCGTAAACAAGGGAGTGTTAGGTTCGAAATTCTTCAAGCTTGATTTCTCAACGTACGATGGTGTCCCCTAGTGTAGCTTAATAGGTATGAACGTTTTGAGCACCAGCGTATAGTAGAGGAAGAAAGAGTTTAGCTTACGGCTTTTCACTTGGAAGGAGTTGCTAAGATATGATTTCTAAGGTATAGCAAATAGTGAGTTATGTGTTAATCAAGTGGGGTTATGTTATTAGTTGTGTTAGTTGTGTTTTTAGGAAGTATTTGACTTTAGGGAGTGAAAATAGGGTAAATGGTTTGAGGTAGTGGCCACCACTTTTCAACCACAATTCTGGGTTATCTCTAAGATCCAAAAACTTGCGTTCCATCATAGGTAAATATGGAAAGGAAAAACCTAAAGTCAGATTAAAACTAGATATTATTATTAATAGACCGATCACTAAAGCTCTTACTTGATCTTAAATGTATTGGCGTGCTTAATATAAAAATTGAGGAATGTACCACAGCAACTTGAGGCTTTCTTGTTGATATATAAGTAAGATTGAGTAGTTTTTGAAACATAACAAGAACAGTTGGTGATGCAAATGGTCTCCTTGATGCGTAAATTGATGATGCGAAATGGTGTGGATTGCATAACTGATGAGGTAAGTTATAATAGGATTGAAGAAGGCTTTAGTGGTGAATGCATAAACAAGGGGGTGCTGGGTTCGAAATTCTTCAAGCTTGATTTCTCAAAGTATGATGGTGTCCCTTATTGGAGCTTAATAGGTATGAATGTTTTGAGCACTAGCGTATAGCAGAGGAAGAAAGAGTTTAGCTTATGGCTTTTCACTTAGAAGGAGATGTTGAGATATGATTTTTGAAGTTAAAGTATGATTATCCCAACTTGGGTTGGATGGAATTTAAATCATGTACCATGTGCTTCGAGCTTTTGTTATGAAGCAACAAACTTGAAGAATTATCCATACTACGACTAGAATTGGCAAAAAGTCATGAGTGCAAAATTTGAGCAACTATCAGCCCAACATTTTGATGGGTAAGTGATTGCTATCTTTGTGAGTAGCTAAAGGATTTGATTGTGGTGGAAGTGGAGCTCCATAAGCCTATGATTCTTACATAAGCCATGACATTGGCATGACTATGAGTAAAGAGGTGCTCTAATGAAGGAAGAGGGGGAAGGAAGATGACATGGGTCAACTCTAGTGCCAACTCCACTCGACCATACTATATTAAGAAGTTGAGTAGAGTGGAAATGGAGGAAAGAAGGGTCAAGGAGCTATGTTTCAATTGTGATGAGTCCTTGTATAAGTGTAGCTGGTCAGAGGAAGAGAAGGAAGACGAAGGGGAAAGTGAGTTGAAAATATCACTAACATGCAATGGTTGTCTCGACACAAACCCAAACCTTGAAGGTACAAGGCTACCTTGAGCTACTCCCAACTTTCATGCTCACAGACTTGAAGAGTGCAGAGTCTTTGTGAGTATTATGGCAAGTTTTGAAACTGAATTTATGAGTTAAAGCTCGAGAGAGTTTGAAACTAGCAGTGGCAAATGGGGAATGAACTAAAAGTGGGGGAATATGTAGACTGCTGCAATGGAGGTTGGGGAAAACTTTTTGTGCTTTATCTATTCTCCTTACCCTCATGAGGGCTTAGTGTTGTGCTCAAGGTTAACTGGCTCAAAACCTGGGACACATTGTAGGGGACTTTTAGGCTATGAGAACATGGTTTGTCCAGGGGAAGAAGTGTTGTTGTAAAAGGGATTGCTAGATCTATAAGTGCACTTGGGTTAGCTATGGCCATGCAAGTGGTTGATTGGCATTATAACTTCTAGTAGTTTCTGGCCTAATTTACTTATATGTATGTTTTAGCATGCCTAGGGCTTTCCTCTACCTCACCATTAGGCTTCAACTCAGAATACTGCTAGTGGTGGTGTGACCTTATTGATACACACATAACCAAAAAGATGAGATCCAGTGGCAGAGTGAGGAAATGCTAAATAGGAGAATAATTAGGCCCAGCCAATCACCATTCTCTTCATTGATGTTGTTGGTGAAGAAGGTTGATAATACATGTGTGTTTTTGTATTGATTATTGAGCTCTAAATGAAAAGACTATAAAGGATAAGTTCCTCATGTCAGTGATTGAAGAATTGTTCAAAGAGGTTGTTTGGAGCTTGTCATTACTCTAAAAACTTGATCTTTATTCTGGGTACATTTTTAGTAAGGATGAAACCCTTAGAGCAAACAAGTTGCTAAAGCAGTAGGGACAAGGAAGTAAAGGAATTAGGCCCATGACATTCCAACCTAGAGATCTTGTATGGTTGCATATTAGGATGGAGTGATTCTTGGGAGCAAGAGCACAAATGCTGTCTCCCAAAGTAAATGGACCATTTAGGACTATAGAAGATCAATAATAATGCATACAAGCTTGAGTTGTCAGATGATTATAAAGTTTCTGCCACATTTAATGTGTTTGATCCATCACCTTATCTAAAGAAGATGATGAAGACTAGCAAAATTTGAGAGCAAATCTTTAATAGCCTCAGGAGATGATAGGAATCAAACTTCTACATTACCAATCACTCAAGCATAAGTCAGAGTACTACAATATCTCACTCAGGGTTTTAAAGGACCATCCAACTAAAGACAAACAAGGCATTATAATGTTTTTTCAATTGCATCATAGAATTTATTACTTCATGTGCTAGTCTCATTTGATGATGTACAAGGACAAGTTCAGAATCTGCTGACTGTAGACTACAGTCCAGATGGCCTACATGCCCATCCTAATGGCAGCAGTCTGAAGGCTTCTGCCTGAATGAGACATCTACTGACATCTGAATGGGAAATGAACTTTTACCCATAGAATGCTTTTTTTTCTTATTGTCAAACCGGTAGTTCTACTACCATCTGAATAGTGCAGGTCATGCTACTGTTCCAGAAGATTACAAGCTCCTGTCAGGCTGGTACATCTGTTCCATCTGGATGCTCGATGACAACGATGGATTTATAATTCTGCTTATTCCTCTTTTACCCTTAGTTAAAGACTAATAAGCTTTCTGTACCTTCCCCTTGCTTGCTCTCCTCCTAGCATGAAGCGTGAAGCTGTTGAATGGACCTTCCATGACTGAGATGCAATGGTTGCGGACTTGCATGGCCAACTATTAACTGCTTAGCAAGTAATGAAGTGTACATATGACACTAAACATTGGAATGTCAGTTTCAGTGAAGAGGACTTGATTTTACTTAAGCTCCAACCTTATTGCCAAGCATCTATGACCAACAAGAGCAACAAGAGCTCCAGAATATTATGGTCTTTTCCCCGTGCAAGTAGATTTCCCCTAAGCATGTATACACATGCTTCAGGAAGGTGTGAAGTTAGTAGAGTGTGTGTGTGTGTCCTGTGGTGACTTGGCAGTGTGCTTGTCGTGTTTGATGTGTCAATATGTTGTGTTGTTTGTTTACCTGTTTGTGGGCTTGTCATGTGTTCTGTTGTGGTTAGCTGAAAGTCTAGCAAATAGTGGGTTATGTGTCAGTCAATTGGAGCTATGTTGTTAGTTGTGCTAGGAGTGTTTTAGGGGAGCAGTTTACATCAGGGAGTGAAAATAGGCAAAGTAGTTCAAGGTGATAACCATCGCTTTTGTACTCATCAAAGGCAGATTTGAGGAAAGGTATAGAATAAGCCTATTATGAAACACGGTTGTAAGAATGAGTGAGATCTTTAGGTTCTCTTTAATGAGCCCAAACTTGTTTTTTGTCATAGATAAACAAGGAAAGAGGACACCTAAAGCTAGATTAGAACAAGATATCATTGTTAATAGACATTCGCCAGAGCTCTTACATGATCTTGTAACTTGTAACATGTTCGTATTTGTATATTCTACTCACTAAAAGAAGGCTTTATGTCATCGACAGGTCTTTGCCTAATCTTGAAGTCATTTGGGAAAGCTCCCTCAAGTCAATTTTGAGGTGGAATTTCAGGACAAACATGGAGAAGATGATGTCTTCTTCTGGCAATGGGCAGATATCCATGGTTGAACTCATTTCTTGATTTACAAATCTAAAATTAGTGAAAAATAACCTACTCGTTTAATGTGAATCTGGGTTTTGATCTCCAGATTTTATCAAACTCATTATATTAAATTATATGGAACATAAAGATTCACTTCACATTAATTTTCCATTTTTTATCTCCAATAACTTTCAGCTTATAGAGTCCAGTAAGCTACAGTTGAATCTGTGTAGGATAAACCTCAATGACAGCCTAAGTCTAACTGCCTTAAGGTTCAACTGCAATCAAGGGGAGATCCTTGGTACATTATGACCCTAAGAACTGCAGAATCACTGTTAGAAATTAGAATGACCGAGACACAATGAAATTATGTTGACTAGGTGAATTATTAGTGAGATGCTTCCTTAAGTTCAGTGACATATACACTGCCTGATTTTCAATTTGATCAAAATCAAGACCATGATAAGAAATTGAATTTCTCATTTTTGTTACTGTTTAATATAAATAGTCCCAGAAGGACTATTATGGCTCTCACACAATCAATATGCAGTATTTTCAAACAGCCTAATTTCTGATATTTTATGTTTCTAGGTTACTGCCTGTGAATTAGCCTTTGTATCTTTACTGGCACATGAAAATGAATTAAGGTTTCTCTCTCTTCCCCTCCTCTCTCCTCTCTATCTCTTGCTTCTTTTCTCTGTTTCTTCATCATTCATTGTGTTACCCTCCTTGGGTTAACTTGTCATCATTTAATCTTCTTGTAGGATTCCACAGTCCTTGCCTTGCCTTCACCAAAAAGACATCACTGCTGCTATGGATTCTGGTGGTAGTGTATCTCCACATAAGAAAACGGAGGTACTTGTTAATGCATTATAGTATCCGTTCCTATTAAATCAACAAGGCATTTCATTGGCCCTTTTTCTCTTTAAATGAAAGACTGAGACTGTTTCTCTACCCATAGGGTGCTGCTCATGGTATTTTGGGAGGTATACGAAAGGGCAAAGTGGTTCAGGGGAATGTTTTGGAATTTAGTTCTGCCAATCCTGTACATCTTGAGGCCACATTCTCTAGGCCTCTGATGTTGGAGTCTACTGCAATCTCTCATGACAAAGAAGTTATTGAGCTTGACATAGGTCTTAAATCTATTTCTCTGATGTTCCAATCCTTTTTGGTGAATGTCATCTAGTTTATTTATTTATTTATTTTTCTTATTCTTATGCTGTCCAGTTGTGTTTGTTTTACAGATGATATTGAGATAGATGAGCCTGTAACTGTTTCTTCGTCATCTCAAACCAAGAGCAACAAGATAGGTAGTGAAGGTAATTTGAAACCCGGTTGATGCATCAAGATAATTATTACAATTGGAGCTTTTTAATGGTGCCGTATTGCTTCTAATCAGATAAAAAGCCAAAGGGGGAAAGAGAGAGATTATTTGAAGGAGCTAGTACTGATTTTAAACCTAGAATGAGGACTCGTGAAGAAATTATTGCCAAGTATAGGAAAAATGCAGTAAGTATAATTGACTTAGTGGCTACCTTATCTCCCTTCTGATTCTCAGTTGCTAATACGGTCATTTCTAGGGTGCCACTGCAGCAGCTTCTCAAGCTCGAGATAAGCTTATGGAACGCCAGGAGAAACTTGAGGTTAGCCTACTTATCTAGTTATGGGATTGATGAATCATCAATATGAGCTTGGCTAGACATATTTGATCGTAATAATAAGTTGCTAAATTATTGAAAATGGTTTGGTATTTTGGGGAAATTTGGTCACCACCAGTTAGGAATGATAAAATCCTCACTAAATTCCGACTATGCACATTAAATCATGTCACTAAAGCAATTTTAGGATATCCTCGTTAATTCATAGGACCTCAAACGTTATGCAAAAGAATCTGGATAAAACCACGGCTTTTTTATACAGCTGGTAAAATTTGAGATAGGATATCTAGGGAATAGTAAAGATAAGCTTTTAGCTTATCTAAAGACCTGGATAATTTATCTGCTTCATCCACCAAGGAAATCTCAAACTGTTGGCCTGATGTAGGTGATATGCCAGAGACAACTTGTTCTAGGTGGCAATACTAGAACATAACTTCGGTCATTACTAATTGAATGTAGTGGAACTAATAAGCAAAAAGCTTATACATGCTATCAACAACTTGGAATTGACTCAAGCCATTTTCTTTAAAAGATTTGCTATTGTTAGAAAAAATAAGTATTGGCATGTCCAAGATATTGTACCTTAGGTGGCAAAGTGGCCCTTTTTATATCTATTTTATTTCATTCATAATTTGCAATTTCCTTGTTATTTCGATAAAGTCATCCTCTTTGGAGCCTCAGTTTTCCAATACTCCTTTTGGCCCACTTTATGACGATGGATATCATTGCTGGTTCTGCTGGTCTCTTTGCCTTCTCGTTCACTTTTTATTCTGTTTCTTGCTATTGGTGACAGAAACTTAGTAGACGAACTGAAGAGCTGCAATCTGGAGCTGAAGATTTTGCTTCCCTGGCAAGTGAACTTGCTAAGAGAATGGAGAACCGGAGTAAATGGTGGAATATATTCTAAATTACAGAGGATAATTCTTTTCTTCAGAGAGAGGTTGAATCAAGATGTCATTGGCAGTTAATTAGATGCACAATGCGGTTAAAGCCTCTATTTTGAAGCCTGTATGTGGCTTTATTGTAAACTGCACTCATTTTTTTGCTGTCATGTAAAGCATAGTAAGCACAAAAAGGTTAAGATAATAGAGAGTAGCATTTTATTTAAAATTTCCCTGTATCTTCAATGTATCTACCCGATATGTGCATAAAAGTTCGTTGTGCAAGTCCTTTTTTGTCACTCAAGTGTTATTTGTCGACAGATTTCTCTCATCTTTTCCATCTTATTCTTGGACTTGTTTTAAAAGCCAACTGCTAACTCTTTGCTTCCAGAGTCGAACCATGTTAGATTGCTTAAGCAATCAAATCCAATGGAAAAGTTTGCTGCATGGAGAATGGACATTTAGGCCGGATCTCAGCATTTCCGGGAATTCAAAGCACACATCAAAACATCTTATATCCTCGAGGTACTTGTTTCTAGCATTAATAAGCTGATCCATAGTAATCAGTCCTATTTCTTTGTACATTCCAAGGATATCACTTATTCTGACTTCAGAATTGGCCCTTGAAATTCTATATTTGCACTTCATCCTAAGGGGATAACTAAATTGCTAGTTGATGATTGCTTTTACTGAATTAGATTGATCTAAATCCACCATGTACAGAATGTGGATTTCAAGTCATCTCAAAGGAACGATAACCATTGTCCTGTTAATGCGAGACCAATCTTTGCCTGTCCATTTTGCACTGCACTTTTAGGTTGAAAATTGTGAAATAGAAATCATTTTTCTCACTGTAAATGGACAGCCAAATTATCCTTTTAACACCACAAGGAATCCCAAGAAACGGCTGCTTTTTTTTTTTTTTATTCTCCCCCTTGAATATTAAAAATGGAATTTACATCTGCAACAAAAGCTAGATATTCTTCTTTCTGTTTGGCAGAAAGTTGATACATTTTTTTGTCATGAATGTTAACATCTTCCTCTTTTGTTATAAATGTTTAAAATTTTATGAAAGATGAATAAGGTAAACTCGAGCTTTTGCAAAAAGAGTGGATCACAAGGGACAAGAATGGTGGGACTGCTAAAGTGCCAATCATTAAAAATATGGTACACACGTGATTCACATCCCATGTTTTTGATGTGATTGGTAGTGTCTTCCTCACAATGTCTTTTTCACACTATTGATCGTACACAGATATTTGTCCCTAATTCTGTGGATTCAAAAGTTCATAAAGCTAAAATTTTTGAACTGGTGAGAGAAATAAATTAAATTCAAAACTCTAATTAAAGGTAATAGAAAATGAGGTAGTATTAAGGTTATTTGTTCTGCAAAGAATATTTTCCGCACTTTTTCTTGATATATATAACAATTAAAATTTTCTTCACCCAAAAACAAAAAGGATTAGAATTTTGCACTTCTTAAATATTATTGTGGAAGTTTCAAAAGATTGCGGATGCTAATGGGAAGATTGCAGATACTGATGGATCATGGTGATTAGTGATGATAGAAGGCTATGACCACCATTAATAATGGTGGTTAGTGACCAAGTGCCAAATGGGAATCGTTTGTTTTTTTTTTTTTTTTTTTGGTGAGGATTTTGTGTGATGGTTAGTCATTAGGGTAAGTCATCAACAGCCACATTCACTTTCCATCGTTAGCTTTTAATTAAAAGGTATTTGTAAGTTTGGCTTCTTGATATTACTAGGTAATATTTGACAATTTTGAGACTTAATCATGACAAAATGTTAAAAGAAGGGAAAAACATTTTTTGTAAAACAAAAACATCCTAAATATTTCAAAGTAAACTAAGTAGCATGTCTTTTCTATATATGGTTGGTATTGTCTTCTATTTTGCTCTTAATTTGTACACTTATAAATGTAGACCATTAAATAAATTATAAATTTAATGGTTCAGATTTAAAAGAATGAGAATAAATAATAGGATAGAATGAGGGATCGATTTTACCAAAATAGGAACAGGACTATAAAATTTCCCTTCTCACTTATGGGTTTTACCACCCCCATAAATTTTACCTTGGGAGGCACTCATGTTTACAATTTTGTTATACAAATGAAATCACAATTTGTTGGGCAACTAACCATAAGCATCTATCATCGGGCCAAAATTATATATTTTATGCTAGATCAAAGGGTTCCATCCGTCTTAGTTTAGGTATACAAGTATAAAAGACAGTATAAAATTGATGAGATGGTTGTTCCAAGACAGCATCCGAAATGAGCATATTGCTGGCCTAAGCCTGCTGGGACCGACGGTTCTCCATTCGCTAAAATGGTGAATCAGGATTGGCTTGGGCTCCTGGGTTCTCGTGGTGGTTCTTAGGAATTGCTTGGTTTTTCGGTTTTGAATCATGGTTCGGTGAAATCTTTTTTTTTTTTTTTTTTTTTTGTTGTTATCATACGTTTATCCCTTAGGCTTTAATTATACAGCTATTCCACACATTTGCTTTTTGCAGACTATTCACAAACTACAATTGTCTACATTCTCTATTAATATTAAGTCACTACTATGAAAGAATACAAAATTTATTCATTTACTTGGTTACATATACCTTTATGAGAACACTATTACCATTACAAGATATTACATTGAATGAAGTAAACAAGGCAATGGTTCTACCCATAGATAACATTATTACAAAACAGCAAAACAAAATGACTAAAATGTAGATTTGTAGGTAGTCCTATAGCTTGTATTGCAATAATCATTGTTGTATCGTTTTCTTAAAAGTCTTGAGTTATTGAAATAGTTGATTGGAGTGAAGTTGATAGAAAAAACAATAATCAAAAAGAGGTGATGAAGATGAGTACTTTGATGTGATATTGATTTTAATATCGGTATCGTACAATAGAGTACATTAATTTAAGGTGGAAAGTATAGAAATTATTCACAATTAAATAAGTATTGCAAACTACTTTGTTGTCCTTTCTGTAAAGTTACCTATAGCGATCACATATAAGTATTCATTATCTCTATCTTCCATATATTTTAACTTACTCCCTTATCTACTTCACATCAATCTTTTTTTGAACTTCGACATTAGTCAAATCTTTCTTGAGTGATATAGATGTTCAAGAAAGTTTCAGACATGAACTTAATAAGAGATTAGGTTGAAATATATTGAAGATAGGGTCAACAACCATGTGCATTGATGGGAATCAAAGTCAAGAGCTAGTATGAAGGCTAGTTGAAGATTGTGAGCATATTGGTTCGATGATTAGATTTAAGACTAAGGATTTGAGTAATTTGGTTTGTAAGACGTTGGTAGCTTCTTTGACTTTTGAAGAGGTACAATTCTTGAGTTCATTCAGTAGTCATCACATGTATTTTGGAGGAGTTTACTAATTTTAACTTCTAAAGACGATACTTCTGAAGTAACAGTGTTTGATCAAGACAAGACTTCAACACTAGTGATTAGTTAGAATCTAGCATCCAAAGCAAAGCACATCAAGTGAAGTGTGAAGGAAAGACTAATATGTTGAACAATAACAAGCATGGAAAAGAATGTGTGTTAGTGCATGATAATTTAAAGTAGCTAATGTAGCAAATTAGCTACCATGGCTGCCTATCTAAGTGCTACAGTGCAACAGTTGGCATAAGGAATGTAAGAGTGAATTTTTAGCAGAAAGTAGGGTAGGGATTAGATGGAAGATGCTTAGGAAACCTTATTAATTTTGTAAATCGTGAGGTGATATTCAAAAGAGATGGAGATGATCTTATCACAAGAAGGGAGGTTTGAGAGAGGGGATTGGATAACATGAAGTTGAAAATTCTGCCTTTTGTAGGAGTAGGAAGGATTGATGATTATTTGGATTAGAGTACAAGGTAAAAAAAAAAATGTTTGAATGTCATAATAATGATGATGCCATGAAGATTTTCCATGGAATTCATTGGATGTATGGCTTCGAGTTATAAGAATGTGATGATTGATAGATGGAGAATTGGTTGGAGACCTGTGTTATTGAGAGATGAAGGATCTTACGCATAAAAGATCTGTTCTTGAGTATTACCTTCAAGAAACTCATTAGAAGTTACAATCATTGAGGTAAGGAGGTATAACTATTGATGATTTTGTGAAGGAGTTTGAAATGTAAGAGATGTGATAGAATTAGCGGAGAAGATTGTTGCAAAATTCATATCCGACCTCAAGTATTAAGTTGCTAACATTTTATAGACATTTGAGACTCTAGACGAGGCAATCTAACTAGCTATTAAAGTTAAGAGTTAGACACTTAATGCATATTATAGAGTTCTTGCAACTGGGTAGATAATTCCTAAATTTGCTGTGTCAAAAGGCATAAGGATGGAGAAAGGAGTTGCAATAAAGATGGAGGATAAGTCTAAATCGAGTAATGTCAAAAGGACCAATCAAAAGGGTGATTCAAAAGGTAAGAGTCATAATACTTCTAAGCAAACAGAATCAGAAGCACAAGGCCTTAGAAGTAGTTTTGTAAGGAAGGCGAGTTGGATTAAATGTTTTAAATACATGGGCTTTAGACATATTGGTTCTTAATGTCCAAATAAGCGCATTATGATGATTAGAGAAGTTCCATAATTTGATATATCAATGAAAAAGATGAGCCTATGGAAGATTTTGAAGGTTTAGAAGCAATACTAAAAGGCTTCCTATGCTGATGAGGATGCTAATGTGCATGCTTAAGGGGGTTGATATTTTAATATTAGGCTTAAAAGATTAGTGAATATTACACCCACTTTGGATAGTAAACAAAGGGAGAATAAATTTCCATTAATTATAAAGGGTTAGTTGTATGCCTTAATTGTTGATGGAGGTGGTTTTACTAATATAGTGGCTTTTTCCTTAGTAGAGGGATTGAAGCTTTCTATTGTCAGTCATTTAAGACCACATAAACTTTATTGGTTAAATGAGTAAGGAGCTTTATGAGCCACTCTTTAGGCTAAGGTTTTGCTTTTCATGTAAAAAATATATTAGGATGAGGTAATGTATGATGTAATACCCATGAGTGCTTCTCATGCACTTTTAAGGAGACTGTGGATCTTTGATTGAAATATTATTCATGATGGTAGGCGGAATTCTTATGTAATTCAAAAGGATGGTTGGAGGGTGGTTCTAAACCCAATAAAAAGTAAATATAGGAAGTGCAAAGACAGTTGGCTCATAAGCCTAAGACTTAAGGATTTATGACTAAGGGAAAATTAGCTAAATTTGCTTATAAGGGAGGAATTTTATTAATGTTGCAGTTTAGAAGAACCTTAGAGATGGTTAAGCAAATTGTTATTTCAAAAGAGATTAAGGAATTGTTGAAAGGAATTTTGGATGTTTTCTTTGAAAAATTGCCATAGAGATTACCTCCTATATATGGCATAGAGTACAGTATTGATGTTATACTAGGAGCTTCATTGCCTAATTTTTTGGCTTATAGGATGAATCTACAGGAAGCTAAGGAATTGTAGAAGTAGGTCAATGAGTTGATTGGGAGGAGATATGTTCGTGAGAGTATAAGTCTATGTATTGTACTAGCAGTTTTGCTATTGAAAAAGATTGATCTTGGATAATGTGTATCGATAATAGGCTATTAATAAGAATACTATCAAGTATAGATGTCTTATTTTTTGTTTAGATGATATGTTAGATGAGATGTATGGTGCTATAATCTTTTTAAAGATTGACTTGGAGAGTGGTTATCACTGGATACGCATGTTATCAGGTGTCAAATGAAAGATTGCTTTCAAGACATAACATAATCTATAAAGGTGAATGGTCATACCTTTTGGCTTAACAAATGCACTAAGTACTTTTTATAAGGCTAATGAAATGTCCTCTAAAGAATTTTCTTAGGAAGTTTGTTGTAGTATATTTTGATGATATTTCAATGTATAATAAAGACTTAAAGTGTCATCATAAGCATTTAAGGGAGGTGTTCGAGATGTTAAGAATTGACAAGTTGTATGGAAACCTTAAGAAATGTTTACTTTGTCAATTTAAAGAGGTGTTCTTATGGTTCGTCACTTTAAAAGAAGGAGTTAGAGTTGAGTCCAAAAAGGTTGAGCCATGTAGGACGATCGTTCTTAAGGTTTGTCACTTTTGAAGGAGGAGTTAGAGTTGATTTTGAAAAGGTTGAGCTATGTAAGATGGTTCATACCATGTTTGATAGTAGAAGTTCATAGTGTTTATGGGTTGGCATCTTTTTTGCAGGAGATTTTGAATAACTTTAGTACTATTGTTGCTCCTTTAACTGAGGTTACTCAGAAGAGTGTGAGAATTAAGTAAATGGAGAAGGTACAAGGGAGTTTTGAGGCAATTAAGGAGAAGCTTACCACTATAGCAATGTTAATCATACATGATTTTGAGAAGATTTTTGAACTAGAGTGTGATGCTTTAAGAATGAGAATTAGAGCAATGATAATGCAAAAAGGAAGGCCTATTGCATACTTTAGTGATAAACTTGGTGGAGCAGCTGTGAATAATCCTATGTATGATAAGGAGTTATATATATATGAGTGTGTGCTTTGACGACATGGTAGCAATAAAGGAGTTCATCATCTACATAGATCATGAATCTTTTAAATATTTAAGGCACAATAGAAACTATCTAAAGGACATGCCAAGTCGATCGAGTGTCTTAAGATTTTCATTTATGTGAGTAGATGCAAGTAAGGGAAGATGAATGTTGTTGTTGATGCCTTATTATAGAATTATGCCTTAATTACTACATGATAAGCTAAGTTACATGGATTTAATTTAATTACAGAGCAATATGTTAGATATGATTTCTTTAGTACTATCGTAGCTAATTTTGTTGATGGAGTGATGGTGGAAGGATATTATTTGAATAATGGATATCCTTTTAAGAAAGGGTAGTTATGTACACTTTTGAGTTCTATTTGAGAATCACTTGTAAGAGAAGCCCATTCGAAAAGGCTACCTAGACACTTTGGTGAAAAGAAGACTAATGAATTATTGAAAGAATACTTCTAATGGATGAGAATGACAAGGGATGTGCATAAAGTTGTAGAGAGGTATGTTTAATGTAAAAAGCCAAAGTGTATGGAGAAAGCCCATGGTGTTTATATGCCATTACCCTAAAGAACCATGGTATGATATGAGAATGGACTTTATTTTGGGATTGCCTAAAACTAGAGGCAAGGACTCTATGATAGTGGTTGTGGATATATTTGATAAGATGATTCATTTTATTTTACTCCATAAGATAGATGATGCCATATAAATTGCTAACTTTTTTTTTTTGTGCAAATAATTCTAAGGCTTCGTGAACACCAAAGAGCACAGTTTCTTTAGTGATATCAAATTTTTGAGTTTCTTTTTGGAACACTCTTTAGAAGAAAATGGTAACTAAGTTGATGTTTTGACATTTAGTTATCTATAGATAAATGGACAAATTGAAGTTGTAAGACAAACTGAAGTTGTGAAACAAACTTTAGGTGCTTTGTCAAGAGCTAATATAGGTAGACCATTTAGAGTTGTAAAAAAGATCAATGAAAATGATTGTAAATTTTGCAAAGAGAGTATAGAGTTTTAGCTACTTTCGATATATCAGATTTATCTCCGTATGTCTTATACGATGATGATGATAAAGGGTAAGAAACAAATGATAAAGATTTGAGGATAAATCCTAAATAACTTAAGAGAAATGATCTGAATAAGAGTTAAAAACTTATAAATCTCGTGAATTTTGTTATTTAAAAATAAAATTGAACTCTAATATTATAGATAATCTCGCTAGTCAATAAAGCTAAATAAGATAAAAATTTTATTAAATTATGAAATTGAATATATTATATGTAGTAAAAATCCTAAAAATTTGATCGAAATTTAAATCATGTACAAAAATCTTAAACTCTATATATGTGTAAATACTCAAAATTGAACTTGAACTTGATAAAAACTCTAAAACTATAAACTAAAGCTTATAAAATGAATAATTATACCCTAAAAATATTAAAAAACTTAATATATGATTATCGACTAATACGTGTAATCACGTAAAGTTATTAACGAATGCGTTGAGATAATTCCTAAATATTATAAATGTAATGGGTAACAATTTAATTAATACATTTTATAAAATTTTAATATTATTTCATATTTACTAAATTTATAAGTTTTATATTTAGAGAAATTTATTATTTTTATTTTTATTTTTCCTTATTCTTCTTCTCTCTTTCTTTTTCCTTTTCCTTTTCCTTTTTCTTTCCCTATTTTTGTTTCCTTTTCTCCTTGCCACGTTCTAGCTTCCAGAATTCACTTTGCTGCCACTTGTTAAGTATGTGTGTAAAACAAAGTAATAGATAAGGTTAAGTCAAATCACTTTAATTTCATCTTGATTTTTCTTCTTGTTTTTCTTTTATTCACTTTAATTCTTCTCTTTTCCATTGCTTAGTTCACGTCAGCTATAAAACAAGGAGCAAACACACACTTTTTCATTTCAAAAACAAAAATCCCATACATCCCTTTTCTTCTCCTAAACCGTGAAGCGTTCCTTCTATTTTTTTTTTTTTTTTATTTCTTTTGATTTCAACATCCATCAAGAAAAGAAAAAAAGGAAGAAGCTTGAAGATTTTTAGTTCAAGGTATTCCAAAAGAAAAATATTTAATAAATATATTATGTGTATTTTGTAATAATCATCATTATGAATTCTTGTATATACTTGTGTTTTGTAGAATTTATATGTATTATAAGATCTTGTACTAGAAATATATGTAAGGTTTATATTTTCTTATGTATATATGCTTATAAATGTGCAAATACTAAAGTATATTCATATCTACATACATGTTATATTAATTATACAATACGTAATAAAAAGGACTTTGTGTATATGTATATATGTATTTGCATGTATAATTAGATTTGTATAATTTTTATTACATATGTATATTTACAACATGTCATCGAAATTATATATATATTTATGTATGTATAAAGTACAAAAATACTAATATAGTATAGTATATGTATAAACCCCACAAATTTAGCATAATGAATTGATTTAAATATTATAGGTAATTACCCTAAGTTAACGGAGTCAATAAATTTAAAACTAATTAAAAATTTAAATTCGAACATAATACGAAGGATAAAAACCCTAAAAATTTGATTGAAATTTAAATCGCGTACAAAAACTTTGAATCCTATGTATACGTAAATACTCGAAATTGAATTCGAACATGACAAAACCCTTAAAACTATAACTTTAAATTTAGAAAATGAATAAATTATCATAATAGTAATAAAACCCTAAATGAATACAATTATTAATTGATACGCGTAATCGTGTAAAATTAACAACGAACGTGTTAAAATAACTTCTAAATATTATGAATGCAATGGTTAAAAATTAAATTAATAAATTTCATAAAAATTCAACATTATTTTATAATTAGTAAATTTATAATTTTTATATTTAAAAATTTTAATTTTTTTTTAATTTTTCCTTTCTTTTTTCCTTTTCCTTCTTTCCTCTTTCTTTTCTTTTCCTTTTTCTTCTCCAAATTTTTCCTCTTGCCAAATTAGTTCCAGAAGATTATTTCAGCTACCACTTGTGATCTCTAATTCACACATGTGTTAAATAATTAAGATGAAACAAAGATATTGATAAGAGAATGTCAAATCCAATTATTACCTTATCTTACCTTATCTTTTCCTTTCTTATTTTCTTTAATCACTCTATTTTTTTCCCTTGCTAGTTCATGATCAGTAGAGCACATATACACTTGTTTTTAAAGTACAAACAAAAACACATACAACCATTTCCATTTCTCCAACTATGAAGTTGTTGTCTCCTCTTTTCTATTAAATCCTTTTACTTTCTAAATCCAACAAGTAGATCAAAAAGAAGGAGAAGAAGAAGCTTGAGGATTTTAGTTTAAGATAATAATTAGTATGTATATTATGTGTATTTTATAATAATCATTCTTATGTGTTCTTGTACATATATGTGCTTTGTAGAATTTATATGTATTATAAGATCTTGTACTAGAAATATATGTAAATATTGTATTTTCTTATGTATATATGCTTATTCATTTATAAATATTGAAGAATGTTCATGAATACATACATATTATGTTTAATATATAGTATAAAAGACTAGGTATATATATATCTATATGTATTCATGTGTATACTATAGGTATATTTAGGTTTGTATAATTTTTATTACATGTATATGAATATAATATGTCACCGAAATTATATGTATATATTTGTGTATGTATAAAATACAAAAATACTAATTTAGGGTGTATATTTGGTGTATATATATGTAGGTATAATACTATGTATAATTAAGTATTTTAGTATATATATATATATATATATAAGTAATATAATCATATATGTATGTGTGTGTAAAACAGAAAAATACAAAGTATATATTTATATAGATACTGTATAAATATATATATATATAATATATATGTAGGGTTATGTTATTATTGTACATAAGTATATTATACGTACAAAAATATGTCTATGAATATTATGGTATAAGTAGAAATATAGGCATATTTAAATAGTACATACATAATATACTATAATATTAATTTAATAAATAAGGTAATTTGGTAAATATGTATATATATATATATATATACCATAAAATCCTTAAAAAATATAAGAAATAAATAATTTATAAAATTTAGTCAAATATAATAATAAATATTACTATATATATATATGAAGTAAAAATACAAAATAAGAAAAAGATGGAAAAAGTACAAAAATTTGAAAATGATACATAGTATTCCCTTATGCTACCACATTAGCTTTTAATTGAATTAATTAAACTCGTAATTAAAAATAATAATAAATAATTAANTTTTTTTTTTTTTTTATTTCTTTTGATTTCAACATCCATCAAGAAAAGAAAAAAAGGAAGAAGCTTGAAGATTTTTAGTTCAAGGTATTCCAAAAGAAAAATATTTAATAAATATATTATGTGTATTTTGTAATAATCATCATTATGAATTCTTGTATATACTTGTGTTTTGTAGAATTTATATGTATTATAAGATCTTGTACTAGAAATATATGTAAGGTTTATATTTTCTTATGTATATATGCTTATAAATGTGCAAATACTAAAGTATATTCATATCTACATACATGTTATATTAATTATACAATACGTAATAAAAAGGACTTTGTGTATATGTATATATGTATTTGCATGTATAATTAGATTTGTATAATTTTTATTACATATGTATATTTACAACATGTCATCGAAATTATATATATATTTATGTATGTATAAAGTACAAAAATACTAATATAGTATAGTATATGTATAAACCCCACAAATTTAGCATAATGAATTGATTTAAATATTATAGGTAATTACCCTAAGTTAACGGAGTCAATAAATTTAAAACTAATTAAAAATTTAAATTCGAACATAATACGAAGGATAAAAACCCTAAAAATTTGATTGAAATTTAAATCGCGTACAAAAACTTTGAATCCTATGTATACGTAAATACTCGAAATTGAATTCGAACATGACAAAACCCTTAAAACTATAACTTTAAATTTAGAAAATGAATAAATTATCATAATAGTAATAAAACCCTAAATGAATACAATTATTAATTGATACGCGTAATCGTGTAAAATTAACAACGAACGTGTTAAAATAACTTCTAAATATTATGAATGCAATGGTTAAAAATTAAATTAATAAATTTCATAAAAATTCAACATTATTTTATAATTAGTAAATTTATAATTTTTATATTTAAAAATTTTAATTTTTTTTTAATTTTTCCTTTCTTTTTTCCTTTTCCTTCTTTCCTCTTTCTTTTCTTTTCCTTTTTCTTCTCCAAATTTTTCCTCTTGCCAAATTAGTTCCAGAAGATTATTTCAGCTACCACTTGTGATCTCTAATTCACACATGTGTTAAATAATTAAGATGAAACAAAGATATTGATAAGAGAATGTCAAATCCAATTATTACCTTATCTTACCTTATCTTTTCCTTTCTTATTTTCTTTAATCACTCTATTTTTTTCCCTTGCTAGTTCATGATCAGTAGAGCACATATACACTTGTTTTTAAAGTACAAACAAAAACACATACAACCATTTCCATTTCTCCAACTATGAAGTTGTTGTCTCCTCTTTTCTATTAAATCCTTTTACTTTCTAAATCCAACAAGTAGATCAAAAAGAAGGAGAAGAAGAAGCTTGAGGATTTTAGTTTAAGATAATAATTAGTATGTATATTATGTGTATTTTATAATAATCATTCTTATGTGTTCTTGTACATATATGTGCTTTGTAGAATTTATATGTATTATAAGATCTTGTACTAGAAATATATGTAAATATTGTATTTTCTTATGTATATATGCTTATTCATTTATAAATATTGAAGAATGTTCATGAATACATACATATTATGTTTAATATATAGTATAAAAGACTAGGTATATATATATCTATATGTATTCATGTGTATACTATAGGTATATTTAGGTTTGTATAATTTTTATTACATGTATATGAATATAATATGTCACCGAAATTATATGTATTTGTATATGTATGTAGGTATAATACTATATATATTAAGTATTTTAGTATATATATATATATATATATGTAAATATAATCGTATATGTATGTATAGGTATAACGTACAAAAATACAATTACATGTATATATACGCCCATACGTATAGTATATATAATATATCTAAGGTTTTATAAATTATAGTATATAAGTATATTATATGTATAAAAATAAGTGTATGAATAGTATGACATAGGTAGAAATACAGGTATATTTGAATAGTACATATGTAATATACTATAATATTAATTTAATAAATAAAATAAAATAGGAAAACATATTGAAATTATATAAATTTCGGAAATGATACATGTCACTTATCCATGTTGCCACATCAGCATATAATAAATTTTAATTAAATTCGTAATAATAATAAATAAATTAATAAATTAATTAGAAAATTATTAAAATAGCAAAAATGAATTAAGTAAGTTTTAAACCTTAAAAATAGTGAAATATGGAAATTATGATAAAATGAAGTCAAAACTAAGAAAATTTCAAAATATAAGCATTAGATATTTATTAACTTATAAATATGTGAAGAAAAGCTTAAAATAGTAAATTATAATTATTTAGGTCAAAATAGTAAAATTCGTAATATTTTTACATTATAATCAAAAAGGCAGGTTATAAAGTCCAAAACGATAAAGTTAAACTATGTTTGTACCATACTTGAGTTATAGTGGGAAATTAGACAATTAATGATACATATTTAGTTAACTAAAAACCCAGTTTTCAAGAATACTTATAAGCTTTCTTATTTTTTAAGTATTCAATTATCGAGTTTTGGAATTCTGAAAAGTTATGAGAGTGAGCGTTAACCTAAGTGAAGGAATTCTTATAATTTGCTATCCACTTGTTGTTTATTATTTGTGTATTGCTTGTTGGTTGATACTGATTGTTTGATTGAATAACTGATTGCTTTCTATGCTATCATCCGTATAATCACTTTCTTAAACTGATAAATATAACTATTCGACCAAAATAACTAATTATACTTATCGTATGTTTGTGACCCAATTGGTATACTGATAGAGAGTATTAACTTTGCAGATTTTTTCGAAAAATATTTTTAGAAACGTTTTTCCAATCTTAACTATATTTTGTATGGTTTTCATGAGGGCTCGTAGTGCTTGTGAGTAATATTTTTATCCTTAAGGCAAAGATAGCACAGTATTTCCAATTTATTGCATGAGGACTCATATATTTGTGCCCGAAAGGTCTTGGATATGTTTTGATAGTGAGAGTACTTGTTTTATGTGCTCGAGGGGCCTTGGATATATTTAATGGATGGCCTTAATTGGTGTTCACTTATATTGATTTTTATTTCTCGGACTCAGGTAACAATTGAGTATCGTTTTGTGGGATCATGCCCCTAAGCAACCTCATGCGATTAAGGTGGCGTGCTTTGTACGAGTAAGTATGGAGGAAAAATCGATGTGTAGATGACGCAAATCTACACCTTCCATTGTTCCAGATTCCTATAGATGTATTGCTTACGTTTACTACATAGGCATTCATTTTGTTTCTAAATAGATTGCATGTGTACTAATAATATTTAATAACTTGACTAAACGGTAGCGGTGAAGAAAGAACTCATTGAGCCGTGGTTTGCTCATTCTCTTATAGTTTCTTTTGTAAGTGCTTTTAAGCAGGAATTAAGGAAAATTTTGAGAGTAGAGTATAAATTGAAAATAGGTTTGATGATGTTAAACTAAATTGACATGTGTGTAGTTGGTGTAGAAATAATTGATGTGAAAAATACATATATGATAAGGTTATGTATAATATAGTATTTTTTGTAAATTATTAAGTTGTTTTACTTTATCTTAGTATTTGGTAGGAGATATTGATTCTTTGCGATTCCGATGGATTGTGGAAATTAGATATCCATAGTTACTTATATTTTATAGTAAGATAATTAATTAAAAATCGAAAACCTTAATGACTAATCATTTAGAGTTTTACAATCTCTGACTTGTAAAGCGGTTTTCATATCATGAGTACACATTTGATATGGAAATTTTAGGCAATTCTATTAAGCTTCTCCTTAAGGTTATGACAATATGCTTGGTATATATATGTGTGTGTGTGTGTGTATTTATACTATGTAATTTAAATATATATATATATATATATATATGGATGTGATTGTGTATGCATAGGTATTTATGTATCATATTATGTATATTAAGAATTTTTTAACATATATATATGTAAATATGGTTGTATACGTATATATGTATAAAAAATAAAAATACAAATATGTATATATGGGTATCGTATAAGTATGTACATACTATGGCATATGTAATATATTTAGGGTTATATTATTATATTACATAAGTATATTTATACATATAAAAATACGTATATTAATAGTATAGTATATATATAGAAATATAGGTGTACTAAAATAGTACATAGACAATATACTATGATATTAATTTAATAAATAAAGCAAGTAATATATATGGATAAATGTACTGTAATCCTTAAAGAACTATAAAATAACTAATTTGTAAAATTTAGTAAAATATAATAGTAAATATTATTATATACATATTACGTAAAAATACAAAATAAGAAAAAGATTAAAAATGTACAAAAAAAAATTGGAAATGACACATGGCATCTTCCTATGCTGCCACGTTAGTACTTAATTAAATTTAATTAAAAATAATAATAAAATAATTAATTAATCATAAAATTAATAAAGTAGTAAAAATGAATTAAATAAGTCTTAAACCTAAAAATTAGCAAAAATAAGAAAATTATGGTAAAATAGACTTAAAAGTAAGAGAATTACAAAATATAAAATTTAGATATTTATTAACTCATAAATAGGTAAAGAAAAGCTTAAAATAGTAAATTATAATCATTTAAGTCAAAAAGATAAAATTTATAATATTTTACATTATAATCAAATATGTGGGTTATAATATTCAAAATAGATTTCGCTATGAAAAAGTACATTTGAAAATAATAAAAAAGGACTAGTTTATAAAAATTGGAGTTAAGTTGAAAAAGTTATATGTGATTAAAAATTTAAGATAAACTGAGAAATGCAAGTAAAATATTTAAGTTAAATTATGTTTATACCATACTTGGGTTAAAGTGGGAAATTAGATAAATAATAATAAATATTTAGTTAATTGATAAATCTAGTTTTTTAGAATACTTATAAATTTATTTATCTTTTAGATACCTGATTATTAAGAACTTGAAATCCCAAAGGTTGAGAGAGCAAGCATTAACTTAGGTGAGAGAGTTTTTATGATCTACTATCTGTTATCTGCTTGCTGTTTGTTATTTGTATGTTGCTTGTTGGTTGATACCAATTGTTTGATTGAATGATTGATTATTTTGTATGCTATCATCTGTATGATCACTTTCTTAAGTTTGTTAATATAACTATTCGATTGAAATAACTAGTTATATTTGTCACATGTCTATGACTCAATTAATATACTGATAAAGAGTGTTAGCTTTATAGATTTTTGAAAAAAGTATTTTTAGAAATTGTTTTTCCAATCTTAAATATATTTTATATGATTTCTGTAAGGGTTCGTAGCATCCGTGAATGATATTTTTTTGTTAAGACAAAACTAACATAATACCTCCAATTAATTGCGAGAAGATTTGCATATTTGTACCCATGGAATCTTGGATATATTTGATAGCAAGAGGACTTGCTTTGTATGCCTAAGGGGCCTTTGATATGTTTGGTAGATGAATCTAGTTGGGATTTACCTATATTGATTATTGTGTTTTGGCTAGGGTAATAGTTGAGTGTTGTCTGGTGGGATGTTGCTCCAAGTAATCTCATGTGGTTAAGGTAAGGTACTTCGTACAGGTAAGTATGGAGGAAAAATCAACGCGTAGACGATGTAAATCTATATCTTCTATAGTTCCGGACTCCTATGAATGTGTTGCTTATATTCACTACGTATGCATTCATTTTACTTGTAGATAGATTACATGGGTGCTAATATAGTAGCAAGGAGTGAACTTACTGAGCCATTATTTGCTTATTCCCCTATAATTTCTTTTGCAGGTTTCTTTAAGTAGGGATTAGGGAAAATCTTGAGAGCAGCGTACAAATCGGAAATAGGTTTGATAATGTTAGAGTTGATTAAAATGTGTATAGTTGATACAGAAACAATTGATATAGAAAATATTTATATGATAAAATTATGTATAATATAATATTTCTTATGAATTATTAAGTTGTTTTATCTTATCTTAACATTTAGTAGAGGATACCGATTCTTTATGGTTCTGGTGGACTGTAGAATATTAGATATCTATAATCATTTATATTTTATAGTAAGTTAATTAAATTGAAAATTGAAAACTTTAATAACTAATCGTTTAGAGTATTGCAATTTTTGACTTGTAAGGTAGTTTTTGTATTACAGGTGCATACGTAATATGGAAAATTTAGGTAATCTTACTAGACTTTCTTTAGGGTCATGATAAAACTAGTATAGGAACAAATTGAAAATCAGAGACCAAGCTAGAATCATGAGCATATTGGATCAACGGCCGGATTTAGGGCTAGCGTTTTAACTAATTTGGTTTCAAGAATGTTAGAAACTTCTTTAACTTCCAAAGACATAGAATTTAAGAGTTCATTCGCAATTCATCACATGCATTCTTAGAAGAGTTCACTTATTTCAACTTCTAAAGTTGATAATTTTAAAGTAGCAGTGTCTAATCTAAAAAGTCTTTAGCATTAGAAATTGTTTTGAATATGGCATTTGAAGTAGAGTGCGTTGAGTTTTTTGATTGAACATAGAAGATCTATTGATAGAATACTTGAAGATATTAGAAGACTTACTAGAAGATACATGTCTCGATATTTTCAGAAATTGGATACTTTCTTTCCATTGTTTAAATTATGGTATTTCTTAATTCATTTACTTTTTTAGTATTTAAATTTTCAGTTTGATATTAGGGATAGCTTATAACTAGTCATAAGTAAACCTATTAGAAGAGATTATTGACTACAAATTTTTGATACAATTTGAGTTCATCTCTTTCAAACCTTGTTCGTATCTATCTTCTTTGATTATGATAAGCAAACCATTTAGTTTTTTTGTAAGTAATATCAAATAGGCAAAGCATAGTTCAAATTTTTTCTTAGTGATACATATCCAGAGAGAGTCATTTAATTTTTGTTATTGCTATATTCATAAAATCATAAAATACTCATTATTCGTGAGTTTAGTGGTTGCAATCTTCCTAAACACGTTGATGGACCTCTTGTTCCTTATTACTTAGTAATCAAGATCATGTTGGGCATATTCTTATGAGAGATTGGGTTGCTTTTAGATCTTGCCTCGGAGATCTAGGTATGTCACGAATGTAAGAGTCAAAATGGGGTGCCTTAAAAAGGTGCCAAAATTATTACAATGTGTATTTAATTATAAATATTTGCTATACATTTGATCATAAGATTGCATATAATCAACTATTTCAATAGCTTGGGATTTTAACAAATATGGTACAAGAAGCACCACTTGAAGAGATACTAATATTTATAGCAATAAAGATATTATAGACAATTTTTAAAATTTAATCATATATGAAAATACTAATTCATGACACATTTATAGGAAATAGATGAACATGTATGTGTGTATATATCTGTGTTGTTGGAAAAGTGTGTGTGCGTGTCAAAATATTTATAGCAAAGAGAATGAGGTTGCGTGTGCACATATGGATGAGGGGAAGTTAATGAGACTGTGTGAATAAGTTTTTGGAGGGGAGAAGTTGATGGGAGTAAGAGTGCAGGAGAGTGTGGATAGTTGATGAAAGAGTTGAACATTTAATAACCTTTAAACTTACACAGGCTAAAAGTGACTTGTGTTATTGTTATGTGAATAAAGATACATATGTCTGTTTAATAACCTTATCATATATATATATATATATATATATTTTTTTTTTTTGGTTAATTGAACATATTTACAGCATAAGTTGCCAATGCTATGACACATGGTGATACAATTAAGCATCTATAAAAGGCTTTGCCAGTTAATATGTCTCATTTGATACCTATAACACGTCTAACAGAAAAACTTGCATGTTTCCAAGGCACTATCTCTGTCTAGGATGATGAAATTGCAAAAATGTTGTTTACCAAGTCGACTATCAATGTATTACACACATAAAGGAATAGGAACCTGTTGGAGCTATATATGAATGAAGGGAGATCTATTGAGGAAAACGAGTTTCTCTTTATCTTTACATGGATGCTTGGGCGAAGGATAGTTCAAAAATAGAGAAACTTAAAAAATAGGATTGGGATATATATTAATTTGGGTATACGTGATTGGCCTTGGAAAAAAAAAAAATAATTATCCCATAACATGCAAATAAATAACAAGAATTATTAAAATTTTTCATTTAAATAAATGGATCACCTCATTTTAGAATGTGTCGAATCATATGATATAAAGATTTAGTGGTATTGATTGAACATAAGAACAATCAAATAAATGGATCACCTCATTTTGAAACCTTAATTGTCAATAGCTATTCTCTTAGTAAGAGAAATTCCTTGGTTGGACCTATGAGCCCCATTTATTAGGTATGGTTGTTCATTGAACTAACTAAGTACGAACTGAGCCAAACAAATAAATTTGTAGTGGTTTAGTTCACAATTCGATTTTGGAATAGTTTAAATGGTTTCAATTTTGGGTATAGCCAAATCAAACTCTATATATTTACATTGAGTTTGGTTCACTAGAGTGGTATTGTCATTTTACTTTTATTACTGTGAAATAGCTAGTTGCTTGTTTGGTTTGCAAAATTTTATACATAAGTAATGTCTTTTCCTTATAATATGGAATTGATAAGGAATTTTTATTTCTTCCCTAATTACTATTTCTTATAAAATGTAACTTTTATTACTAAAATGCCCAAATTATTAAACAAAATAATATCAGAGAAAATTGTCTAACGGGAATCAAACGTAATGTTAAAGATTTAGAATAAACAAATCTTATTTAATTTAATTTTTTTTTTCCAATGCTTATCCTTAAAAGTTAAATCCTTAATTTTCGATCCCGGCTCTCATATGTTACTTTGTTTAGCACCTCCACTCCTCGTTCCTTCCTAGCCCTAAGCTCAGTCTCAGTCCTCCATTGTCATTGTTCACAGCCTCGTAGATCTACTCCGTTACCACTCCATCATTTCCGTTCTGTAATTCGAGTGAGTAGCCCATATCTGATGATGCCCAGTTTTTGACGCCAACCACCTTTCCGTGCAGGTTCTCCCGGCACTCAACAACAATAGAGGAAGCATCGGGTTTAATAGTTTAGGTGAAATTATCCATTTACTTGTTGCATGCCGACTGTATTTTTGTTTGTTTACATTATTTACCATTAAAAAATTGTTAGATCATGATTTAAGTGCTTTGAAGGTGGTTTAAATCCAGAGTTGAAATTGATATCATTCCATTCAAAATCCTAAATCGTTAAAAAGCGATCCGGTTCGATTGGGATTGAAACCTTATTACTTTGGACCTGGAGTTTATGATTTTGTTTCCCAAGCATCCTATATTTTGTTTCTGTAGTTGTATCAAAAGAATAAATGAGTTTTGATCCTTAAAAAAAATAAAATAAAAAGAAAGAGAGAGAGGAAACAATGAAACGTTCTGCACACACAACCTTACTAGGACATAAATATTAAATCCGTCAAAATCATCTCATTTCTCAAGCCTCTGAAATTTATTCTTCTTCTTTCGTGTACGTGTAAGATTTAAGCCTTTGAGGGAAACAGAATCTAATGAGCTAGCATAATTTGGTAAAATTTCAACTTTAAGATAGGAATATAGTACGGAAGCAGAGAATAATGTAAGCCCCCAATCTTCAACTTGGTCGATGATTGGTGAGGCTCGGTCCAAGCAACACGGTCAACTCTATGCTTGCTAATAAACTTTAAAAAGTGGACATTAAGTGTCAATTCAACCGTGTTGACTATGTCATGTTATAAAGAAATACGTATAAAAGAGCGTCCGAGTACCTTTGAAATATTTGTTAATGAATTAACAAAAAAAAAAAAAAGGAAATTCAATATAGTTTTTAATTTTGAATATACATTTTACAAAAAGAAAAAAACATGCATAAAAAGATAAAGAATTTTAGTTTTTTTTTTTTTAATTCTGTACTTTTATAAGTGTCCTAAACATCTATTAGCAATTTAATAAGGGAAGTTTCCGTTTTATTACATCTGCTTAGACAATCATCCACGTACTTCAACTATTATATTTTCGTTTTCTTAAGAAACATGAATAGAAGGAGTCTCTCCGACCAAAACGTGACCATCGTGGTCGAAAATTTTGACTCCGCCCATGTGGGTTTTCTCACATGTTTAATGTTTATAAAGAGGTTTACTTTTAGTGGTAGTCACTTATCAATGTTGGACGCCAGCAGGCGAGTATTGGGAAATGGGGCCTCCTTCTATATTTTATTTTATTTTTTTTCTCGACCCCTTTTATATCCTTCAAAATAAAAAAAAAAAGAAAAAGAAAAAAGAAAATTGCCATGTTATTCTCCTGTCTATATAGATTTGTTAAATCGGTTTGGTATTCTAACTTATCTATGAAATGGATAATAACACACACACGCGTAGATACTTAATCGGATGATATGGTCGATCGTGTGTGCACCTTATAATATCACGTTTCAATAATTAACCTTTAGAGAAGTTTCTGATTTGATCACGTATGGAAGGGTATAATTAGAAAGAGGCGTGGAAGGCAATAAGTCACGAGCACCATAATATTTCTTAAATGCTCTTCATCGTTTTTTTACCATTTTCCGTGAAATTATTCAGTTGATCATTTAAAATAATGAGTTTATAATAGTGTAATGGTATTTTTCTCAATCTTTACATCTCTCAAATAAAAAGGAGGAGTCCTTCATTCATATATTTCTAAGCTCACTATCATCTGTTGGATATCGAGGGATGAGGTGAACCATCTTATGATATTTTTTGGATCGTCCCCATGATCATTGAATGAGATGAAGTCTTTATCGATATGTTTATAATTACATTTTGGCGTTAATATAAATGGATGTTTCAATAGGCATATTATTACTTAGGCCCAATAATATTATAAAGAGGCTTACAGAAAAATCTATTAAGCTTGCAAACTAATGGAGAAGGATTAAAAGTGGTCAAACTAATTCGATGATTCTTATTTTAAGTTTATCAAGTCAAATTTTTTTAAAACATCCCTATATGAATGGACCCGACTTCCTAAACCTTGCCATTAGCCTAAAGAATTGGTTTAGGGCATTAAACTGTGTTAAGTTTAATTACCGAAATACTCTTTTACAATTATTAATAAAAAAATTTATATGAAGAGTTGGTGGGTGGATATTTCACTTAGTACCCTATAATATATTAAGTTAGAAACTGATATATCATAAATCGATAGAGCATGTCGATAAATTTAGTGATATTAATAGGTAAAGGAATAAAAATTGTTTTGGAGGGAGTATGAAATTAACTGTCTATCATTTTCTCTCTTATATAAATACATACTGTATAATGGGTTAGTTCTTAGTTTAACGGATGTAGAGAGACAATGAGTTCAAGTCATACTCAACCATTGTATGATTACTTAATTTTTTTTCTCTTAAGATTGATGTAATAAATAAAAATTCAATATTTTAATCTAAAAAGACGAATGAAAACTCTGATATTCACTGCCTAACGTGGGTGTTAGGTCGATGTGGCCTTGAATCGACTCAAAACCACTGGTTCATGGGCTTTGGTACGATTAAACCGTGATTGGCTCGTAGGGGGACGGTTTTGGACTGGTTCGGCTCTTGAATCGGCTTTTTTTTTTAATATTTAATTTTTATTAATTTCTTTTTTTAAAATATATTATTAATTTCTAATAATGTGATCTTCTTTCTCTCTCTTTTTTAAGTGTTATAATTCATTAATAATTTCTAATTTTTTTATTAATTTCCAACTTAATGTAATTTCGACTTTTTTATTTTTTTTCATTAAATTTTATTTTTTCCTTATATTCAAGTCTTTAATTTTAACAAGTTTTATAAAAAAGATTTACATTAACTGAAATTGAATTTTCTATTTATTCTTAATATATAATTAACTTATGATTAGTCATTTATTATTAATTTGATTATATTAGTTTTAAAAAATTATCTTTTACCATCTTAAATAAAGTAATTTTGATATGCAGTGATTTATTGAATATTATCTAATTATTATTTTTTTATTTAGTGGCCTCTATTTTCTCTCTCTCTTTCTTTTTTTTTTTTAAGAGGGTGAACCAACTAAGCTGACTTGCTAATTCAATGATGGGTTGCTTAGTGGTTCACGACTTGCTGGTTCGAGCGGTTCCGCTCTCTTAAACCGTCTAAACCCTTAGGACTCAGCGATTCGACCTAATCTCTCATGGACTTGGCCAATTCATTGGCCCATTGGGTCATTTTACAATTTGGAACTGGCTCTTGTCTATATCTATTCACTGCTTCAATATTGCATATGAATTCAATAATGAGATTCACATAATTCGTATGCTATTAATTCCACCATCTTGTCTCCCATTGACATAACAAAGATGTAAAATATATTAAAAGCCACCTATCTTTGTGTAAAGTTAAAAATAATTAGTCTTATAGGTATTAATTATGTTAGTGAAAAAAATATTTTAATTGGTTCTCAAATGGTATTATTTTAGATCATTATGTGAAGAAAAAAGATTTAATAAGTAATATACGTCTTGTGTTATGTATATGTGACATGTAAATGTCAATAAAATGTAAACACAAATATTAATGGTAAGAATAGTTTTCAAATCCATCATCATATATGATTTACACACGGTATATGTATCAACATCAACCATAAATAATGATATTTATATATCAATTTTGGTTAAGTGGACTCCCCATTTAAATTGGAATGCCGAGTTGGCACAAAATTTCCACGTATTGGTATACAGCAGTTGCTAATTTTGTAGGAAATAACGGCTAGGGATTTGGTTTTATCATTAGATCAGTTGATGTTTTGTTTAGAATTATGTAACGCGGTTTAATACAGGCGTAAGTTTACAGTGCTTTAAAAATAAAAAGATAAATAAAAGCCATTCCTAACAAAATCAATTCGGGTAGTGGGGTCGTGAAAATGCATTCAAGGATTGTGCGAAGGAGGATGGATATGTCTTCTATTGACTATTGCCTGCAGAAAAGATGGTGCATACTTACCATATTTCATTCTTATATTCTTATATTGTTTTTCCATGCAATACATTTTTAATATAATATTTAGACTTATGAGGTTGGTCATGAGCCTACTATGTATTTACGAGCTAACACGTTAATAATATAAATAAGCTTGTTTTCGAGTTGACTCTTAAGTTTAAACATAAATTCGAGTTTAACTTGTTTACATGAATAAACTCTATTTTGAGTTCAAGTTTGACTTGTTTAGAAATTGAGCTTGTATTTGATTGAGTTTAAAGCGAGTCAAGTTTAAATAGCTCTAATGGCTTGGCTTATTTAAAATCTATTAGAACACAATATTAAATACGGAAAAATTATCTTAAGCCGTCTTGTGTTTCATACCTCCGAAATTTATTCTTGTTTCGTATATGTGTGAGATTTAAGCCTTTGAGGGAAACAGAATCTAATGAGCTAACATAATTTGGTAAAATTTTAACTTTAAGGTAGGAATATAGTACGGAAACAGAATAATACAAGCATCCAATTTTCAACTTTGTCGATGATAGGTGAAGCTTATTCCACATAACACAGTCCCCTCCATGCTACTAAACTTTAAGAAGTGGTTAGAGGTCACAGGCCCAGAAAGAATTATATATATGAAATTGCCTTCAAGTACCTTTAGAACACTTTTTAATGAATTACAAAAAAAGAAAAAAAAAATCACTATAATTTTCAACTTGGTCATACAATTTGCCAAAAAAATACATACATAAAAAGATAAGGGACCTTTTTTTTTTTTTTTTTTTTTAATTCGATATATTTACAAGTGTCCAAGCATCTATTAGGAATTTAAAAAAAGAAGTTTATTTCCGTTCTATAACATGTGCTTAGACAATCATCCACGTACTTCAACTAGTATTATTCTCTTTTTTAAAGAAACATGAATGTAAGAAGTCTCTCCGACCAAAACGTGACCATCGTGGTTGAAAATTTTGACTCCGCCCACGTGATTTTTCACTTCTTGTTTAATGTTTATAAAGAGGTTTACCTTAGTGGGAGAGACACATCAATGCTGGACGACATCAGTAGATTATAGGAAATGGGGCCTCCTCCTTTGATTATTTTTCTCGACCCGTTTTTATCCTTCAAAATAAAAAAAATTTCCATGTTATTGCCATGTCCATATAGATTTATCGAATCGGTTTGGTGTCTTGGCAGGTTACTCTATATTCTAACTTATCTGTGAAATGGATAATAACACATAAGTAGATATTTTATCAGATGATATGATCGATGATGTGTGTATTTTATAATATCCCGTTTTAATTAACAGTTGAAAAGTGCCTCATCTGATAATATACAGATGGGTATAATTACAGAGAAGCGTAAGAGGAAAAACGGTTAATTTTAATGCTTTTGATCTTTCTTTACCATTTTTCGTGAGATTATTGGTTTAATCCTTTAATAATAGTTAACAGTAACGTAGTAGCATTTTTTTTCTCTTTTCAATCTTTGCATCTCTCAAATAAGGGGGAGTCCTCTAGTCATAGATTTTGACGGATGAAATGAGCCATCTTATGACATATGTTGGATCATTTTGATGATCATCAAATCAAATGAAGCCTTTATTGCTACATCTATAACTTCTTTTTAGCATTAATGTAAATGGATCTTTTAATAGGCTTATCATAGCTTGGGCCCAATAATAGTATAAATAAGCTAATAAAAAGATCTATTGAGCATGCAAACTAACCGAGAAGGATTAAGGATAATCAAATCAATTCGACAATCTCTATTTTATGTCTATCAAACCAAATCTCTTTAAAATATCCATAGATAAATGGGCCTGACTTCTTAAACCTTGCCACTAGCCTAAAGAATTTGTTTAGGACATTAAATTGTTGTCAAATTTAATTACCGAAATAGCCTTAGTTACAAATAAAAAGACTATATAAAGAGTTGGTCAATTGATATTTCATTCGGTATCCTATAATATATTTAATTGAAAACTGATATATCATAAATCAATAGTTTTTGAATGTGATAAACATGTCCATAAATTTAGTGATACTAATAGGCAAAGGAATAAAAATTGTTTTGCAGGGAACATGAAATTAATAGTCGACCATTTTCTCTCCTATATAAGTACTTATTTTATAGTGATGGGTTAGTTCTTAGTCTAAGGTTTTATGCTTAAAACATCTCGAATGTAGAGAGACAATGAATTCAAGTCACATCCAACCATTACGTTATTACTTAAAATCTTTAAGATTGATATAACAAATAAAAGAAAAAGACAAAATCCAATTTCTTAATCTAAAAAGACAAATGACACAACCATTATAAAATTTGGGCATTCACACTTTGCTTTAATATTACATATGATTCAATAATGGGATTCACATTATTCATATGCTATATATTCCATCATCCTATATCCCATTGACATAATAAGGATATCTAAAATTTATTAAAAGCCACCTATCTCTAAATAAGGTTAAAATAACTAGTCTTCAGGGTCTTAATTATGTTCATCCAAAAAATACTGCAATGGTCCCAAATGGTATCATTTGAGATATGATTATGTGAATGGTGAACCACCAAAAATGATATTTATATATCAATTTTAGTTGAGTGGACTCACCATTTAACTTGGAATGCCAAGTTGGCACAACATTGCCACATTTGATATATACATAACCGCTAATTTTATAGGACATAATGGCTAGGGATTTGGTTTAATCATTAGATGAGTTGATGTTTTGTTTAGAATTATGTAATGTGTTTTAATAAAGGTGTTTGTGTTATGTCAAGAATTACAGTGCTTTAAAAATTTAAAGAAAAATGAAAATAAAGCAGACCCTTCCAAAATTAATTTGGCTAGTGGGATCATGAAAATGAATTCAAGGATGTGTTCTTATCTTCAATGGATTTTACAAAGGTAGATGGTGCATACAAACTGTGTGCCTTCAATTAAATATTTCTTGTAGGAAAGTTACAATCAATATCAGTGTAGTTACTTAATCCTTATCCTGAGTAAATATATAATCAATACAATATCATACATAAACCATGCCAAACACAGCTATGTCAAACTTGATTCACTACACCAACTCCATACTTCAAATATAAATTTCCAAATAGAAAAAAGAAACAGCGAATGAGTGAATAAAATATAGATGCATATAATCCTAAGATATCTAAAGAATATTCTATACTTAATCATATTGATTTTGATAAAAATGTGTTAAGTTGACTATGTGTTAGACCAGGCCCACTTAATAACCAAAGCCTGCGTTCCTACTCTCGTCCAGACCCACGTGCAATTACAAAGTCGAACTCAATCTAGATCCTTCTCTAGACTATTGGTATGACTCTTTCTTTAATCCTTGTCTCTTTGTTTTTGTATTCTTTCTTCCTCCCTCTAAGAACAGAGTTTAGGGTTTTTAAAGCAACTCACTTTTTGGTGATGATTTGAGAAAAAAAATGTATAAATTTGAGTAACCAAAGGAATGATCTGATCATTGAAAGTTGTTGTCTTGTTTATCTCTTATTAGTATGAATCTAACCTAATTGTTTTATGTGTGTAAGGTGTTGATGTAGCGAACATTTGAAAGGTAGAAAGGGAATCTTGATTGATAAGCCCTAATCTTCGAGTGCCGGAGAAGCTCCTTACAGAAAGGTTCAACTTAGGGTTTTTCGATGCCTAATCTACTATTATCCTTTTCTTTTTATGCATATCTTCGTACCTATTAGTTCGTTTGTAATTGTGAAATTACAAACTCTGCTGTTTCTGTTATTGGTGTTACAGTTTGTAATTAATTGTTAAAACTACTTGTACTATTGATTGTCTATATGACTCCTCATGCTACTTGTTATGGAATACTTCAATCTACATATGTACTTATCCAAATGACTCCTTTTGGTGTTGATAGTATACATAAGTTTTTACCTATAGTCATTTAGGTACTTTGAATGTCTTTTGTTGATTCTTGTTTGTCTTCCATTTTCTGTCATAACAAAATATGTATCAATATATATATATATATATATATATGTGTGTGTATTAAAAATAAAAAGTATATGATAAATTGTATCTATGCATCCTAACCGTATATCGTCGTATTCCTCCTACAAAAGTGCACTGATAGTAGAGGAATAACTAAAATTTATTCTCAAACTCTTTCATCATTGTTATTGTAAGGAAGTTAATTTGCATCATATTGTCTAACATGTAGAACCTATAATACATCATGCTATGGTGGTGGCTCAAAGTTCGAAGATGCACTAAACTCCACTGAATAAAACGATGAAGCTATCTAATACCCTTTCTCATATTAATATTCAATAAGTATGTCTTTTTTAAGAAGTTGGTTGAGTTAGAAGAGGGTTGATGTGAGAGTCAAGTGTGAACGTCAGAAAGGAGTTTAGACTTGCTTTTATGCTTCCTACAATATTGTCAAACGCCTAATATGAATTGATCGTCAAAAGACTAGATGGCTGATAAGGAGGATATGCTATTGATATGCTTAGATATATAGGATTGATAGTAAAACTTAGCCAAAGATGGGAATATGTTTGGCATAACCTCCTAATGATGACCCCAACCATGTGTCCTTTGTTGTCATCTAATTTTGCCTTTATGGTGAGGTGGTGCTACTAGCTTAGGGTATTTAGCCTTAAGTGTGTTAGATGTTGATGAGATGCAAAGTACAATGTTATCTTATTGTGATTGTCAACATACTATACCCCTGTATTGGCAAGCATGGCTACTTTGGTTTATTTAAGTGCCATACCAATATGACGAAGGATGTTAACCTACATTAAAAGACAATACAAAATGAGTCAATATGGCTTCTGTCATCAACTTATTTACAAGTATAGACATTTCGATTATGAAGTATCTAAGCATAGCTCCATTACATCCTACATATCGTCAATTGATGTGTTTGTGTCGTGGAATATAATCAGGGCTGACTCAATGGCCAAACTCAATTTGCACAAAACAAGAATGATGTTTATTTCATGAGCCTATATATGGTGCATTTAGTGTCTTAATCCGTATTAGCCTTGTCCCTTAAGTTATTATTATGGGGGTGAATCTTTGTATTGATATTTGGCGTAACTTTCTAGTAACCACCAAACCTATACATTCCACAATTTAAGAAGTACCACTCCTATATGTAGAAGCATATGAGTGGAACTTGAGCCAATCATATGTGACTCTTGACATTCTAGTAGGTGGGGAGGACTTTTAAGGATATCCTCCATGTAGGGTTTCTATACAACCTGCTATTGAATGAATAAGAGAGTGTGCCAACATATAATAAACCATACAAAAAAGTGTAGATTGGAGACATATACCTAATATCTAATTTGTTGGTTGAGTACATCATGGTGAGCTTTTAATGTGTGTCCTTTACTAACACACTAAGGGTCGACCTACCCCTAAAAAAGCATTGTAACGAATTAGGAGACAATATGTGGGATTTTGTCTTAAGCCCACATCTGTAAGAGGATCCATAGTCCTCTTAACTCATATGATACTATTACATGACAAAACTGTTAGTAGATCAATGTCAAATAGGCTAAGCCTTAGCTATATTACTTATAGTGGCAAAATTCTCTAGGAGCACCATGAACATCAAGTGTACTATGCCACAGATTTATTTATAAACATAATTTACCTATGAGCTATAGATGTTGGTATTGGAATGACTCCTATCTCTTTCATTGTTAGCTCCAACTGGTAATACTATAAATGTCCATGACAAACATGATAGGTTAAGTTATCCATCTCTAATATGCAACCGCTCAAGTTTTGCTCTAAGTAAGCACTTGCACTCATTTGCCCAACTAAGGTTATTGTCCTTATAACCACATTTCCATCCATTAAAAAACCAAATTGTACCTTTATTTTACCAAATGGTAGTTGCTTCTTCACAAACCATGTAGAATGTATCTTATCTTTGGCTTCCACCATTCTATTAAAGTAGTGATCAATTGCTAAATTTAACCATATAAAAGGTAGATGGCTGAACCTCAAAAAGTAGGCTTCCTTGAGGTAAGGTAGCATATGGGAATTAAGTGAAATATCCTCTTCTAAACATCATGGCGATAACCTGCAACGTTAGACTACCAGCCAAGCTACATTCTTTATTAATCAAAATGTAAGAATTTCTCATGAAAGAATAACATGGATACAAAAATTTATGTTAAATACTTGTCCATCCTAAACAAACTCCAATTGATGTAAGTCTAGTGGATAAGAGCTAATGTATTAATAGGTCACAACACTATCTAGACTATAAAATGTAAGAGCAACACCTAATAAGTACATGCATTGAATTTGGTTTAAAGAATAGTATAAAGATTGGTAAATTAATAAAACAAGTATATCGTATACATTTAAATGTAGTTTCATAAACTAAGTCTATTTTTCTCTAGACACTTTCTCTTATTGTGGTCTTCTCTTTTACATAGAGTATATGTGCTTTTGCTAGTAGATTCTTTATTGTGCATCTCTATGTGATGCCTAACAACTTAAGGCTTTAAATTCCACGTAAAAGTAATATGTTAGGTAAAAAAAAAGGTAGGTCAATTATTAGTTAGTTGAGCTCATCTTAGAGATGAAATCTAGTAACATTGTAATTATTATGTCCATCTATACCATGAGCTCATGAGTTGATGGAAATTAGGTTCTAAACCAGATCATTAATTTAGGAGGACCATTGATTGGGTCTAGAACTAAAGGACCAAACCATTTAATGGATTGAATTTTGAAGGGATCTACTTTGGAAGAAAAACAAAAATACCTGTAGGGCTTCCTAGTCCATGGCATTGTCTTTAATGGAAGCATGATTCAATTAGAAGCAAAAGGAGGTTTTGAAGACAAAAGCTACTTTATAAATGTTAGATCAAAAAGTACATGTTTTAGAATGAAATTATATCCCTCAACTACATTTACAACCATATAACAAATCTGATGAAAACCATCATGGGTAAGTGTCCATTGATGGGTAGTTATATTATCAAACAAATCCGGTATGTCTTCCTTTACCCATCTTAACTCGTACATTAAATGCTTAAATTTATGTGGTCATTGTCATGCCTCGAAGTAGTAAAGTCGTAACAGTCCCGCTATATAGACCATTCTAAGATAGAAGCTGACCATACAGCCGTCATCTTAGATCTGATTTACATAAAGTGTCTACGACAAATCTACTTTAAAGTAAATAGTTCATAAATTAAATAAATTGCGTCCATATAAATTTAAGAAAAATAAATATTCACATTAAATTAATCTAAGTGTATTTATAAGATTTGGCAATCTAATCACAATCTAATTGAGTAATTTGTAAACTAATGCTAAAAGCTTTAAAAATAAATTTAACTAGAAAATGAATTTGGTCTTCTATTTACATCCTCACTCCCCAAGATCCCGCAGTTGCTAGCGTCAAGGTAATTATAGGCCGCTTTATCGTTGGCACCTATAACAACGGCTATAGGGATGTGAGCAACCACGGCTCAGTAAGTTAAGATGAAGGACTTAAAACTATATCACCAACATAAGCAATGTTATTAACCAAATCATTAGGTGCAATGTATGTTCAAGCAAATGTTATCACATAACGTTGTTTGGCCTATCGTGAGATTAGAGAAATTTTGTTCACTTTAATCTAGGTTGAGGAGTTGCCATTAATGCAACAGCTCACGACCAAACCCAAGCTTGTGCAATGGAGACACTCCTCCTCCCGCGATTACCTTAGAACCATTAATTTCACTCTTGTTGTGACCTCTTCACTTATCATTTAATTCGACTAAGGATGAAAAAGGGATCTATTATACTATCCAGCGCTATCCCTTTCGAAGGCGTTGGTATTTGGCTGGAGAATCCTAAGTTTCTTCTAATGGGTTGCTATGTAGGTCTGATTTATGTTTACAGATCATATATTTGATTAGGTCTAGTTTAAGGTAATCAATCATTTTATGCAAATCATACAATTCAAACCAAGCAGCAAATCAAAAATCATATCATTAACTCAGAACAAGTATAATCAAGTACAATTTCAAGCCTCCAAAATACAACATTGTATTAATCTCAACTTATCTCGACTCTTCCCTTGCTTACTCGAGGTGGGATTCATTTAGTTGATCGCCAATGATCCTTATAATATTAATGTTGTCTCAGTTTTTATATAATTGTTATGAGTTTGTTTTATCCTTGGTTTAGGGTTTATATGCCCAATTATTTAGGTTCTCAAATTTTTTACAATTATTCTCGATTTGGGGTTAGGTTCTGGTTCAATTTCCGTATCGATTTCTAAATTAGATTTAAGTTTAATTTCTAAATGCAGTTTTATATATAAATCCTTGAAACTTGTTTCAACCCATAATGTGAAATTAATCACGTTATTTTCGGATATACTAAATACTATAATTATCCATAGTCAGTATTTTATTTTACCAGGTACACTTAAATCCTTATTAGTGTACCAAATTTACTCTTGATGTGAGAAATTTTTACAATTTTCATATAATTACCCAAATTTAAGTTTTCTATCAAATTTATTATATGTTCCTATTATTTATATAATATAAATTTTTATCCTAATATTTTCTATTTATTATATTTCCAATAATTACATATTATGTATTATTACTTATTATGTACATAATACATATCTAATATTTCTATCACACTAATTACCATCTCCCAGCATCAATTAATATTTCAAAATGTCTAAATTTATCCAAAATCAGATTTTACACCTAATTATCCTAATTTACAAAATTAACTTAAAATTTACTATTTTTTCATATTATTTACTACATAATTACCCTAATAATTACATCTAACACCTTAAAGGATGCAAATATCATATTTCATCAGATTTGAATATCTTAAAACATATAATGATTTATTAAATCAGTAATTAATAAAAAATAACCCATTTTATGCATCATTTTAAGGTCCAAAAATTTTGAAAATTAATTTTTGAAAAAGGGATTCGTGGTACTGTTTTATATTATTTAAGTAGTCTAGACAAAAATTTTGGATTCAAAACTATATTCTTAAAGTTATTTATTTCTAATCATAAACGTGCTTGATTTTGTTCAATTTCTTAAGGATCATGTATCACGGGATATATTTTTATCAAAATAATATTTTTCCTAAAAACTACATACAAAAATATTTCAAAATAACAAGTTTCATAATTTTATAAGAATATTTAATATTTTTACAAAATTAAACAAAATCGGGTTGGAAATCGGACCTACCTATATGGGTGGCTCCAACCGCCGTAGCCTTATCAGCCAGTCTGGGCACTGCTACTACTGTGTGGTGGTGGTCGTTCACTCTCAAGTGCTCGTCTAGTTCGGGTTCTCTTTAGAAGCCCCAATTGTGCAGTTTTTTTATAAAACCCTAATTTCCTCTCAATTTCGCCTCTCTCTAATTTTCTAAAATTTCAAACATCCAAAATAAGCTTCTGAAAAATTTAGGGTATTTATAGAGGTCTTGAGGAATTATTGTGCATTAATTAGACAAGACAATTGCTTTATTTTTTCTTTTTTTTTTTTTTTCATTTTCTGTTTGTTGCATTTTAATTGGTTGATTTTGTTTCTTCAATTTCAGATTGTCGCGACCACTTCCAGATTGTCACGACCACTTTCTGGAATTTTCCTGATTTTTCTTTATTTTTCCTTAATTAATTATGAATTTTCTTTAATTATTTAGCATTGTTTTAGCACATTTTATATATTTTAAGTAATTACGCGTATTTCTACTTACATGTAAATTCATATATGGTATAAATAAATACTTCAAAATATTATTTAGGTTACTTTATGATTTTTAGTATGCATATAATTTATTTCTAGTGATTCGTTAATTATCGGAATGCATTTTACGCATTTTCGATAAATAACGATTAATATACTTAAAATTTGGAAATTTTATATTCTTTTATTTTATTACTTATTTTCTTAAATTCAAATTTATAAGATCATTTTTAGTAATATTTCTAACTTCACTTTATAATTTAGACTCGATCGGATTCTTTAGTCGATTGAAATTCTAAGTAGTTGGTTGTAGGTCTTACAACGATGTCTTTAGATTTAAAGGTGGAGCAGATTGAGGAAAAACACAAAATTTAGCTACCATCGGCCTCGATCTTAGGATAAAAATCCTCCACCATATTATCATTTATAGCTACTATCCTTGTCAGGGCCAGTAATCCAATGTCACCCTTAAGGACTTATAAATTTTATAGTATTTAATAATGAATAAGCAGATTGATTTTTTCAGTATTATGGTCTAATGCTTTAAATATGTAACCAACAATTCATCTTAAGCTTTTCTTCGCTTTGGGCAATTAGTTATACAATTGGTTATATAATTGCTTATAAGAAAGGGTATTTAGCTTCCTTCCACACCCCCTCCATAGGTAGCTCGAGTCAAGAACTTAGAATGAATTGATATTTGTAGGGGGATTTGGAAGAAATCAAGAAACAATTGGGTTAGGCAGAAAGACCTTCCTCCTCTTGATCTTGCCTTTATACGTAGCCCACAGGAGCTTATTACTTCTTCTAATGAGCTAAGTAGTCCTAATGCTTATACTCCCTTTACTATCGCTTCTAACTATGTTGGTACTCCTCCACCTGTGGGATCTTCTCATTAGCCTCCACTTGATTTTGGGTTTTCGTTTTTTGATCTAGCTGCTCCTCTTGCCTCTCAGCCTCCTTTTTATTAGTACTTTGAAATGCGATACAATTAGCTCTAGGTGGACATTCATGATCATTTACATAGCGGGTTTCAAGGGCTTTATAATCATTTTCAGCTGAACTACCACTACCCTTCCTGCACTTTTCCTCCTCTAGCTCAAGATGACGATCCTCTTGCCGCCTAGTTATGTATTTTAGATTCCTCATAAACTCATTTACAAATAATGAGTGAAGGTCAAGATGTTCAAATATCACTACCACCAGGTTAGTGTGCAGTTGGTTAGGAAAGTGAGGAATAAGGAATCCATTGAATCTGGGCTTTTAACTTTTCTTTTGAGTTTTGAAAAAACTAATTGGGAATTCTCTAGGATGCTTACTAGTTTCCTATCTTATTGTAAATAAACTTTAAACTTATGGCTTTTGGTAAATTCTAATTGTAAATTTATGACTCTAAGTATGAAATGTTTATATAAATACTATTGTATTATGAGATAATAAGTTATGCAGAATAGGTATTTTGTAAAGTTACATCATAAATTTGATCAATTACATGTATCAAAATGGATACTTCAAGCCGGTTACGTTGTGTATGCCTTGTATAAATTATATTTATGATAGCAGCTACAAAGTCAACTTCTATTTTAGATTAATTTACATGGTGGGACTGTTATAACTTCTCATATTCGAGATGTGGCATATAGTTCTCATATAGGAAGGTATCATCAATATTGATCAAGGCCCTATAATACTTAAATACCTTTACCTATGGATTAGAAGTCTAGAAACTTACGTGAAAATCACCTTCGAGAGGTAGTAGAGTGATGCAATTCCACTCAACGTGTCCTGTAAAATTATCAAGTTTGATTACATTGAGGAGTTTCAATAAATCATTATAGAATTCTTCCTAATTGCCATACTCATTCTTAAGTGCTTCTTTTACCCTCTCATAACTTTTTCCTAAAGACCGTATGGTCTAAAAATCTTTAGTCACTATAGCGAGGAAGGTAACCTTCACATTGGGATGTTTCTTAATATAATTGCATAAACAACTTACCATCAAATTAGAATCTATAGATGATCTCGATTTATCACTACATTGTGCATGTAGAAACCCATGAAAATGTGATAGAAAAGATCTTCTCACTTTCACTATCCTCAAAAGTTAAGTAATTAGCCTCATCAGTATTAGAAAATGGACCTTGGTCTCTAAATTACTATGTCAGTCATCTCAGTTTGTAGGGATGAGATGAGTCTTTAATTTCTTACATGGTTGATAGTGAAATTGGAGGACATGTTATAAGAAGTGGTAGGATATGGCATTGCATTTTTAGGAGTTCCCTCATTTTCTATCTTTTGTCAATATATTCCTTATCAAGATGAATAAGAGGATCATAGAGAACCAACCTATGTCTTCATTAATTGAATTTTCATTATCATACAAGAGGGTCTTACAAGGCTTAAGCATAAACATTGGATCATATTCATAAGGAAGTAGTGAATCAGCCATCATATGTTATCTTGTGCTATTGTTTGAATGGAAGTGCTGGCGTAGAAAGCATGTTGAATGTTACACCTAATTCTTTAGAATTCGTAACTTATAACTGATGTGTACACTCTTTCATGAAAATTTCATCCCTTTCAACAATATTCTCCTCATCATCATCAACTTGTAGTGGCCAACAACTTAAAGATTGCTCCATTCCCAATGTAAGAAGGGTACCTATTTAAAATCTCAACCTTGACTATGGTGGGATCAATTTTGACAATTCCACATATTCTATTTAGAAATTCCTATAGTTGGCAACTCTTTTCTTTTTACTTCTTAATTGGACCCATAGTGTAAAATGAACTCTCATTGCCATATTCGATATTCCTATAGGATTAGATGATAAATTTGATGGAACATATCATTTTGAATCTGTTTAGTGTAATATGCAGCAAAGTGGTCATCATGTACAAACTGAACACTCTACATGCTTAATCTTCATAAAAAAAAATATATATATATATAAAGTTATCTAAAAATGAAAGTGTATGGAAAAAATTATTTATAAAATTTGTAGGTATGTGAATGAGGTAAATTTGGTGAAAAAATGTAATTATATACTTGTAATCCATAAGAAATGAATTTTTGTTACTATTTGCCAGAGAGAGAAATTGCAATAGAGAGAAAAACTAAGGTTTAGAAAGAGAGATAGGACAAAAGGAAAAGAACTGAGAAAAAGAGTAAAGTGTAGCAAAAACCTACGTGCATTATTTTAAAATTGACCAAGAAACCGTTAGTTGGAATCGTGATGATGGATTTTCTATGATTCCTTTCCTATTGGTAGAGAGATTTTTAAAAGTAAGAGAATAATGAAGTAAAAGTGAAAAGCGAGAAATGACCAATATATGTACTAAAAAGGCATATTAAGTGTGTGTTTTTAGTTAAAGAGAAGGCGCATACTTGTACTTGTGTTTTCTCTTTAATTTTGCTCAACAATGAAAGTACATATAAAGAATGCATCTTCAATACAAAGCAAAGGCACATTCTCTCTATGTAACTTTAGCACAAATAGTTTGTGCTTGAAGGAGCGTACTTTTTTTGCAAAATCAATTGATTTTGAAAACACATTTGAAAGAAGTTTTTTTATTACCCCCATCAACTAAACTAGCCAAATCAACTAATTTTAAAGATATTATATTCATGTCCTATCATGTAAGAATAAGTTTTCAAAAATAAATACTTGGAACATAACATAACTACCCTCCATGCCAAACCAAAATCTATGCAACTGAGTAAGGTACGAATGGTTATTTTATCCGATAGGATTTTCCGCCCATCCTCACGCATTAACCTTTTATGTGAGATTATTTTATTCACATACTGATGACTTCTAACTAAGGTGGTGCACCCAATAAGATACCACATATTGGGAGACTTTAAGATGCAGCATAACCAAAAGTTTAGATCTTGTCCGATAGTGGGCATGCTAGCTTTCATTGATTGGTGCAATTCCGAGGGTGGAGCGTACTCCCACTATTTATATATATATATATATTTTGTTTCACGGCTTATAATATCCCTCAGGTTGTGTTAAAAAATAACCATAAAAGTCAAGTGAAAATGTAATTCATCATATTTAATTTCAAATTTTCGGGATGAATTGAAAATTCATATATAATTGAGCTTAGCAAATTTCGTATTTTTAATCTCACTGGAAATTCAATTTAATACCAATAATTTGATTTTTCAAAGTTCAATGGCATATTCGTTGCCTATAACGTATACGAAGCATGCAATTTACTTATATATGCTTTCAAAAGGCAAATATCATATGTACATTTATACTCTATTAACTTAATAATATTTTAGGCCAAATATATATATATATCAAATGTCCAAAGTTTGTTAAAATTGTTATATGAGGAAGAGTGAACTCGAAATTCAAAAACTTTTAATATTTGCATCAAAAGTCCAAGGCCGAGAGAACGCTTCAAATTTCGTAAGATGCAATTTACAGCCGATAGATTGAAGTCATGAAACACGAAGATGCAGAGTTCCTGATGTTTGAATGAAAATTTGATAATTCATATCTTTCACAATCTAAATGCTTTCTTGCCTTGTAACGCTAATAAGATATACTATTATTTTCCATGTCTTATGTCTAACCTAAAAAAAATATATACATATGATCAGTAAAAAATTACATAAAGTACATCAACTTTAATTGTTATTTATTTGTTTTTTGCCAGCATAAAAAATAAATAGAAAAATAATAATAAAAAAGAAAAACCCTATTAATATTTGGTTATAAGAACTAGACAGAACAAATAGAACTAGATAATGCAAGTATAAGAAATATAAAATAATATAGTCTTGTTGTACTATGTTTAGTTTATACAATATTAAAGATAAAATTTTATTATGTTCCTTATTTGCGATATATAAGTATTGGACTTATTATTACTATTTGGATATTTATACCCTTAATATTATCTAATATATATCTAACTATATTTTTATATTATTTAAAATTACTTAAAAGTGTGATTTGAATGGATTGTAAGAGGATATTTTTGAGATTTCGAAAAACTTATATTTTGTTTTCTAATAAAGTTAAGTTTTGTACCATATTTTAGATAGTATAAATATTATACATTTTTGTCAAATTCTTGATATCCTTTTTGGTCTAGTAACTAATTTAAAATTGTAAAACAAATATTAAATCAATTTTTGTCCAATTTCATAAATTTCTAGCAACTCAACGATACCTAAAGGAATTATGATGCTGCACTATCTGGCTAGCAAAAGTGTTATTTGGGTTGCTCCACCACCTTAAAAGGAAGCTATCATGGCTGCTCTCAATTTTCCTTTTGAACATAAGATGCGTTCTTGTAGGTCACACTAGACATCACCATGTAGGTGACCATTGGGAATTATAAACTTTTACTTTTGATGGGAATCAATTGATCCACTAGGAAGACTAAAACATCAATTTTTTCTTTTAGAGAAATTAAAAGGAGTCACCACTGCAATCCATCTGAAATTTGAAAGTTTTGTTCAAAATATCCAATAGAATTAAAATAAAATTGAAAATATAAATATATTTATAGTTTTATCCATCTTAATACCGCTTAAATTATTCAAATCTCTGTAAAAATTATGAACCTAAAAACATTGGTTTAATATTATGGAGTGTTTTTTGTTAGTGTTTGTAGAGTTTTGCATGGGTGGTATAGATTAAAAAGAAAAAAAAAATACAACTTTATATATGTTTATATTTTAGAATAAAATAATATTTTAAGGGTTATATAAAAGAAAAAAAGTAATCGAAGGAAATTATTTAGGATGATTATATTATATATATAAATATATATACTCTCACTTTTCCTAAAAGAATATAATTTACTATTTTTAGCATCCGTAAAATAGGTACAAACCAATAGTTTTACATTAATTCTATGACTGTAATTGAAAGTGGTTGGCTTTGTTTCCGATCCCTTAGTCGTGAGCACAATAAGATATATCGCGAATTAAGATTCTCCAATACGCAGCTTCATGTTTTAGCGCTTCGGAAATATGCATGGTTTTATCGAAAGGATGAAAATATCCATCATGTGATTAAAATCTTATACATTGTGATTTCGAGTTTTATATATCGAAATTCATGCCATTAGCATCGGGAAAATCCAAAATTAATTTTTAATGACGCTATCTAAGATATTAAATAGTATTTTAGATTCGGATTGCTCTGACCTATCCTATTCGATTAAATGAGATCCGTCCATAAAATCAATCTGTATCACTTTACCGATCTATATTGACAATGATCCCGAGAAACCTGATTGACCGATGAGTCCAACCCATTCCCTAAACCTCTAGCTTCATATTAAATACCCATATTAGGATGTATGGACCAAAATTACAGGAAAGCGTTTTCCTAGGTTTTATCTAGGAAACCTCAGATGTGGTAAAATAGCAGTAAAATTTAACCCTATAAGCAGCTGATTTTATTACATTGTCTGTACTCTGTATTTTCCTAAATTGTTGTTATTAATTTTGTTGGAAAGAGAGCCAAAACGTTTCTAACACCTTCTATTCACCTAACCAATAGTATTCTAGACTTCTTTACACTACCTCTTTCAATATATTATTTAACCATTAAAATTCTTATTGCATTAATTTCTATAAAAAAATTATGAAGATAAAGGTATTTACAGATAGTGATTGAGCTCTGGACGTAGTAAGCTTATCAGGTTATTTATCGGTAGTGATTAGGCTTTACACGTAGCAAGCTTATAAAACAAAATAATATGAGGGGACATTGGAGTATTGTTTGGTATGACCACTCGATACTTAAGTTAGTAGTGAATTCTTAAAAAATAGAAGGTGTTTTGAAGTAAAAGGTAAACTTAACATGTAGAGTGTAGAGAGATTTATCGTCAGGTGGTGACTTGATATTTATAGTGGAGCGGCATCAGTGGTTGGAGGATAGTTAGTGGGTAGGATGTTCTCCTGCAAGTATGAGAAAGTAGACACATGATATCTAACGTGGTGAGGGAGAAGTTGGAGGGACCTTAGGGAAACTTCTTGTTGAAGCCCATTTTCCATACAGTTAATGTGATGTGATAGGTGTCCTATCATAGCAGACTAGCATATAACTACATTTGTTTTGCCTTTTAAAGATGACAGTTTGATCAAAACTCATTCCACGTGTCTATTGTGCAGTATTCCGAGGGATTTGTGCTTATATGAATCCTTGTAACTGCCTGTAGAACTTCATAGATGCTTGGCCTATAAATAGTATAATTGTGATGAGAGATTAATTTTCTATAACTTCTCTATTCCATTTCAATGAATTCCACTTTTGCATCAAACTTCCTTTAAAATTTTTTCAAGCTTTATTCTTCTTCAAACTTTATGACAATGTCGAGTAACATAAGTGAGACTAGCTCAGCCTCATCATTACATGTCTCTGACTCCGAATCTACAAGGAGTATTCTCTCCCCATAGTAAGAGAGGGTGAGGTCTCATCACTGGTATAATTGAATGACTCCACTAGAATGGCAGTAGAGGCGTTGGATAGGGCTAAGCTTATCAACGCTAGCCTGAGGGATGTATATGTACATGCCCTTCTACCTCCTCCCAAGGATTCGTTTGATTTACTTAGGACTGGTAAGGGGCCTAGCAACTGGGTAAGTAATAGCAAACCCACTACCCCCAGTTAGGTCTTAGGTAACTTCATTGTTGAGGCAATCCTTAGGTAGTAGATATGATTATTGAGTAGGGAAGAGCATATGGCCTTGCTATCGGGAAGGCACTTTGCAATTTTTGAGAAGTGTCTAGAGTTCGGGCAGCACCTCCCCCCAAGCTGCTTTGAGAAAGAGCTCTTCAACTTCTTCCAGTATAGTCCAGTAGAGGTCCTTCCCAATGGGTGGAGGGTATTGAAGGCTTTTCAGATGTTGTGTGAGTGTTTGGTGATGAGGGCTACTCTTGAGCTCTTCAACAACTTCTATATGTGGAAGAGTATATTCTACGGCCTTATAGATTTTGTGAAGGGTTGGCAAGACGATTACATGGTGGTCGAATTGCTTAAGGAGGCAGATTTTTGGATGCGGTGGATCGAGTTAGTCCGAATCAAGGCTTAGAAAGAGCTTGGCCCTAGTGATGTAGAAGTAACATGAGAGATTCAAGCTTTTGTGGCCCTGAGGCATGGTCAGGAGATTAATGCCGTGGAGACAGTAGGGAGATACAATCCGATCTCTAAGCTTTTCCCTAGCATGAAGAAGGCTATGGTCAAGAAGTGAGACAAAGGTAGAGGTTCATTCTATTTGTAAGGGCCTTTGTTTGCTATGTTAGTGTTGAGGTACTTTATTTAGAGCCTATTTTGTAGAATGGGCTAACTTCCTTGTCCGTACCGGTCACGGTAGAGTTTATGAATGGTAATAGTAGTTTCTTTCGTTCGTCTTGCTTTTTATTTTCCTTATTGTTTCAATCTATTTTTGTAGGTGAAAAATTTGGCCCTAGGGCAGCTTGTCCTTCTGTGGACGAGCTGATGAGCTACTGGCAAGCGAGGACCAAGGCTTCTTATCCAAAGGGCAAAGCAGTGTGGGCGAGGTCAGGGGCTAGGGAGACCAGCAAGGCCCCACCAGTAGCTATTGTTGAGGGGATACTTATTGCTTCCCTAATATAACCACTAGCGGCAGAGCTAATTGCCATTACGCTTCTTGCCCCCTACCCCCATTTGCATTGCTGAGTCTATTATTTTAAGGGAGGAGCTTACTGGTAAAGAGGAGCAGTAGGTATAGATGGTGAACCCTTTTGCAATGGTAAGGTAGAAAAGGAAGGTGCTTGAGACTTCGGGGGAAGCAGCATCTAGAGTTAAGAAACAAAAGCCGTTGGCGAGGGCCGCCCTGAGTCAGTGGAAATAGAATGAGTGGCCGATGGCACATCCCTACTAGTGTGTTGATGATATGGGAAACGAATTTCTTAACATCCTTAACAAGTTTAAATTGTTGGGGATTGAGCTGAACTCTTTTAAAGAGGTGTTGTGCATCTCTTAGGATGAAGAGTTCTTAAGGCAAGTTCCCGAGGTAGAAATGAAGATGGCCAAGGGAAAGGTCTCGAGGCTGAAGTGGGAGATTCGTGCCAATGATCTTACACTGTGGCACCGGACACTTAGTTACCAGGCTTCTCTGGGGCCTTATACCACCGACAATTGGCCTGTCCTCAAGGGGTTGTCTAGGGAAGGTGGAGGTGACCCCATGGATGGCGAGCTACTTAAGCACGTTTATTTGGCAGGTAAGTCTTTCTTATTTTTGCATTGACGTGCTTCACTTTTAATTGTAGTAACGATGGCTCATATTTCTCTACAATACTACGGTCATGTGCTGCTTCAACTAAATAAATATGATGTTGCCTGGAAAGAGGTAAAGGGCCTTTGGGAAGTGTTAGGAAGTGCTACTAAAGACTTGTGAGAGGTAAAGTCTAATAATTATTTAGAGAAATTCTCCAAAGTTAACTAATGCCTGTATTGTTCTTATGTGCAGGTGATTGGGCTCTAAAGGCGTATCACGCCTTGAAGCGGCATAGTTGTAACAGTCCCGCCGTATAAACCATTCTAAGATAGAAGTTGGCCTTACAACCGCTATCGTAGACCTAATTTACATAAGGCGTCTACGACTAACCCACTTTGAAATAAACAGTTTGTAATTTAAATAAATCATTTACCTGATAAAGTAAGAAAATATATATATACACTATAATTCAGTTATTACAATTAACGTTTACAATGTTTTACCGTAATATATTTCCTAGTTATTACATTATTCAGAAATGAAAAATTCTAAAATAAAAGCTTAGACCTTAAAAAAATATGTTTATTTTTCAAATGTTTTTCCTCACTCCCTAGGATCTAACAGTAGCTAGTTTTAGAGTAGTTGTAAGTCGCTTCTTAACCAGCACCTACACGACGTCTATAGGGATGTGAGCAACCATAGCTTAGTAAGTTAGGATGGAGGACTTAAAACTATACCATAAACATAACAAAGTTATCAACCAACTTATTAGGTGCAATGCATGTTCAAGCAAATGTCATCGTATAACGTTGTCCAGCCCGTCATGAAATTAGAGAAATTACGCCCATTCTAATTTGGGTTGAGGAGTTGCCATTAATGCAATAGCTTACGACTAAACCCGGGCTTATGCAATGGAGACACCGCTCCTCCCACGACTACCTTCAAACCATTGACTTCAGCCTTGTCGTGACCTCTTCACCTGTCACTTAGTTCGATTAAGGATGAAGAAGGGATCATTATGCAATCCTACGCTATCCCTTTCAAAGGGGTCGGTATTTGGCCGGAGAATCCTAGGTTCCCTAAATGGGTTGCTATGCAGGTTCGATTATGATTACAGGTCATATATTTGATTAGGTCTAGTTTAGGGTGATTAATCACTTCATACAAATCATACAATATAAGCTAGAACAACAAACAAAATCATAGCATCACTTATAATCAAGCACATGCACACAACCAACTATCTAACAAGCATAACCAAGTATAATCTAAAGCCTCCAAAATATAGTAACGTATTAATCCCAACTTACTTAGACTCCTCGCTCACTCACTCGAGGTCCAACTCTCTTAGGCCATCGCCGATTATCCCTATAACACATATGTAGTTTCAGTTTTTCATATAACTATTATAAGTTGATTTTATCCTATAACGATTATTGTTATGTTTTGTTTAGGGTTTAATATATCTAGTTATCTAGGTTCTCAAATCTTTTACAATTATTCTAGGTTTGGGGTTAGGTTCGGGTTCAATTTTTGCATCGATTTCTAAATTAGGTTCTAATTCGATTTCTAAGTACTGTTTTATACCTGAACCCTAGAAATTCGTTTCAACTCATAATATGAAATTAATCACATTACTTTCAGATATCCTAAATACCATCATTATCCTTAGTCGATATTTTATTCCACTCGGTATACTTAAATTTGTATTAGTGTACCGAATTTACCCCTGATGTGAGAAATTTTTATATTTTTCATATAATTATATAAATTTAAGTTTTCCATCAGATTTATTATATATCCTTATTATTTACATAATATCAATTTTTATCCTAAGGCCCTAATTACTTAAATCCGTATTAGTGCTCATTTGGTGTAGGTTCCTTTCTAAGGCCCTAATTGCACGATTTTCTTATTTTTTTTTTCTAACCTTAATTTTTCTCTTAATTTTGTCTCTCTATTTTTCTCACTCTCCAAATTGATCAAATGAGCTTCTGAAAATTTTGGAGTATTTATGGAGCTTTAAGGAAATTATTGTGTATTAATTTGATTAGACAATTGCCTTATCTTCATCCAATTTGACTTTTGTGTTGTTCTAATTTAATTGGCTAATTTTTTTTCTTATTTTCCCCAGCTACCACAACCTAAATCTGGATCATTCCTTATTTTTTCTGATTTTTATTTATTTTTTCTTAATTAATTATGAATTTTCTTTAATTATTTAGTATTATTTTAGCATATGTCGCTTATTTTAAGTAATTATGCGTATTTCTACCTACATGTAAATTCATATATAATATAAATAAATATTCCTAATTATTATTTAGGTCATTTTATGATTTTTAGTATACATATAATTTATCTCTAGCGATTCGTTAATTATCGGAATGCATTTTACGCATTTTCGATAAATAACAAGTTATATATTTAAAATTTGAAATTTTTAGATTCTTTTATTTTATTGCTTATTTTCTTAAATTTGAACTTACGAAATCATTTTTACTAATATTTCTGGTTTTACTTATAATTTAGGTTTGATCGGATCTTTTAACCAATCGAAACCCTGAGTAACTAGTTGTGGGGCTTATATGGCTGATAAAAGGTGGGTGCTAGGCTGAAACAACCCTAAATCACCAGTTTACTGGTCGAGGTTCCGCTGAATCGTGACTAGCTTGTAAGTTGGCGGTTTAAGGCCGGTTTAATAGGGAGACCGGTTTAATAGGGTTGCCGGTTTGAGGCCCTTAAATTGGTTTTCTTTTTTTTTTTTTTTCCTTTTCCTTTTCTTGATTTTTTTCTTTTTTTCTTTTTCCCTTTCCCTTACGTAATTTTTTTTTTCCTCTTTCCTTACTGATCCTTCAACCCTTTTTATTTTCTTTCATCCTCCCTTAAAAGTATACATTAAAAATGAACTAAAATTAAAATATAGAAAAGTCTCTTACAATATGAATAACTAATTTGATCGAGCAGAGTAAAATAGTTGGAGAGAAAATATTCTTTACTGTATTTTACAATTGCTCGAAGGTGCCTACGTATCTACTAATCGGAATCGGATCGCTGTAGTTCAATTTGGATTTTTAGAAAACCTTTAGTTTGTTGGTTAATTTTACGTTTTGCAAAAGGAATTCAAGTGTATGTGACTATCCGATTTAAATTTTTGAATGAAAATAATTTTACTCTATCATAATTTGGAAAAACCTAATTCTAGATCACCACTTTTGGGAAAACGATGCCATTTACTTTTTTTTTTTTTGAATAATTAGGAAAAAAAGATTTTTCTATGTTATAAAACTTTTTCAGAAAGGATGAGAAAAAAACATACTATATCTCCTCTTGAGATAGCTGTTTATGTTTGTGACTAAGAGTGGAACCCACGGCTGAGCTTAGACTTCCATCAGATCGGTTCTAGTCACTGAAATAATTATTTTCTTCGCTTGATGTCCCACATGATTCTTGTCGTTTATAGGCCGCCTTGTACCAATCTTTTGTGTAAGCATTTGCCTCAACATTGACAATAGATAAGGAGGATTGGTGTTCATCAATGATTAGGTCTACTGTATTAAATGCTTGCTCAACAATGATAGTTGAAGTCGAAGTAGTGAATACTTCACGGGTGATGTGAGATAGCAACGGGTAGTCCCTTCTATGCTTTTGCTACCACTATAAAATATCGAAGTCCTTAATAGAGATATTCTCAAAAAAACTTAAAATTCATATTGGTGTAATGCTGTATCTCAAACATTGGACCACCAGATCGCTGCCTCTTCAATTTTTGCGCTAATAACTGCTCACCCATAAATAAGTAATGTTGCTCCTTAGTGGGTGGCGAAAGAGAGATTGATGATTGACCATCATACCGACTTTGGTAATGGTTGAGCATCTCCTCTATGTCAGTCATCGTTGTTGACACTTCTTGGTGTGCTTCCAAGCTGTATATGTGTTGAGAATTCGTTAGATTTTGAATATAACCGTAATAAGTTTTCAAATACATTAGTAATAATTCTACTTTACAACGAGGATCTAAAATAGTTGCTATAAGATAAATATGAGAAATGTCTTTATAATAAGTTAACCATTTCAACGTCATATTGTATGTGCATGTATGCAGGTTTAGGTCCTTATAGGTCTAAAGCAGCATACTAAGTATACTGACGGCTAACATAATAAACAAGTGAACACTGTGCTTATAAACCTGTGAGAAAGTCTTAATAGCATCATGAAAAACTTTCAAAACTTTTAGTAGCTGGATAAAAATATCCCAGTCATTGGGGAAAATGTTAACGTCCTGTATAGTATATATTGTGAAGTCACACAGCAGTTCACTATAAGGAACTATGCTATACAACAACTCGTAAGTTGAGTTCTAGCGATGTTGTACATTTATCTTAAACTTCTAAGGCCTCTTCTCGTGGTCCATGCAGAAGTTCCTCTATTTTTTGTGAAGGGACGGCCTCTCTGTTTTGATGATGTTCTTGATTAAAGCTATACTGTCGTGCAAAGATATAATGCTGTCCTTGACACACAAGTTAAGAATATGACATGAACAATGTATGTGTAAAAAAACCCTTCTAACGCTGGTTGATAGTAATTTTGCAAATCAGATATTGATACAGTATTGGCATTTGCATTATCAAAATCAATAGAAAAAATTTTCCTCACTAATCCATACTCATTTAGGATTTCTCTAATGATGTTATAGGAGTTTTGCGCTATGTGTCACTCGTTAAATACCCTTAAAGCCAATAATTGTTTATTAAGTTACCAATCATCATCTATTAAGTGAACAGTAACACCCATATAAGAATTATTACGAAAAGGATTTGTTCATATGTTTGTACATATGGACACATACGTATCAAGGGAAGCAAACTTACCTGCGAGCTCTTTCTTACCTTTGTAGTAGAGCTCTTATGTGGCACGGGTTAACGTTTTGCGGCTAAGTTGTTGTAATCTAGGGTTAAACGTCTCTCACTCATATGAACTCTACCATTCTGATGCACCCGCATTGAATGATAGGTGTATGTTTGCTAGGTACTGTGCCAGGTTATACTTATGCCTCTCTTTATTGTACCTCATTAGCAATTGACTAGATGAACCACCACCTTGAGCAATCTGTTGTTGTGTACTATCTATTCCCACCTCCTTGGGATGTTTCGACCTCAAGTGCTTATTAAGGGTACCATATCTTATTTCCGTTTTCTACGAGTAACTTGCGTTGTAGTAGTTGCAGAATGCTCTTGAGTTCCCCCTTTCGTTCGTACCTTTGCAGAAATGCATAATAAAAAATATTAGACTTACCAGGTTTAGGGAGCTTACCTAAATCGAATGGTCTCGAATTGCCAGGCTCATATTATCTTATATGTTTCTCTTCTATTTCGAGAGTAATTTCTATCTTGTCCTCCTCATCCTCGAACATGCTTGCAAAGCAACTCATCCATAGGGGTTTAAATCCTACGGGTCGTGTAGGGGACACTCAAACTAGGAGGTTCAAATCTAGTAAGATGTTCAGGGACACTTATGCATGTAGGTTTGAAACTGGGAGGTGGCGTGCCCCGGTAGCTTATGCATTAATGTTCAACATCAAAGCCAAGAGGTGGTATGTCATGATTACTCATGTGATGAGGTTGTGCATTGAAGCTTAGAGGTAGTGTAACTTGTTCTTTCACGTTCTCAACCACATTGTGTACCCTCTGCTCATTGAGGTTGTACTCGTTATTTGGCTACGCCTGAACATCCTAAAATCGTTGTAGCTTAGATGATGAATTGGAACTTCCAGTGACCTTATCCTTACTTTTCCCATTAGATGATGAATTGTGCTTTTTACTAGAGAAGAAACGACGTAAAAATATTTCCATGGATGCTAATATTTTTTTCTCTTATTTACTACAACACAGATTTATGAATGAAAGATAGAGATAATAAGTAAGACGAAATAAAGCGGAAATTATATCACTAGTATGTGTATGTCAGTGTTATTTAGTAATGTAAATGGTTTAGTGTAGTGGAATTGAGAATTATGCATAGATATTGGTGGTTAGTAGAAGGAAATACTTCTATCACAAAGTTTCACAATTGAAAAAATTTGATGATAAAATGGTTGGAGTTGGAGCAACTTGATTAGTTTGTCGAGTAACAGTTGCTACATATTGGAAGCTACAATATGAATTGAGCAATTCAAAATTTGAATTGTATGCACCAAAAGTGAAAAGAGTAAGGGGTAGGCAGAGGGTAAGGTCCTAGGTGTGGGTGTGGGTAGGGGTAGAAGGGGGTGTCGGTTAAAAAGGACTGACCCCTTTTAATTTTTCTTTTTTAATTTGGGCGACTGTCCTTTAACTGTCGGGTTAGGTGATTTTGAGCAGGCGAACCGCTTAGGTCCTTAAGGTTTGGCGGTTCGCTAGGGCTGTTTGGCTTGGCTACTACTAGGTTGGGCTACTTCACAATTCAAAATCAGCCCTTGTCCAGGTCTACAGCTAATAGATGTAGAGCACTACCTGGAGGTTGTTGAATGCGTTGCTAAGAAGGCTGATGACCTGAGAGCTCGGCTTGAAGATGAGCAAAGGACCAAGGTTCACCTCTCTTAAAGATTGGACGGGGAGAAGGAGGCTAAGTCCTAAATTGATAAGGAAAATGCTAAGCTAAAGGCACTGGTTGCCAAGCTGCAAACTGGGCTAGTGATGAAGACTTCAGAGTAAGAAGGTGTTAGAGCCACTTCACTAGGGCTAGTCGGTCTAAAGGTAGGGCTGGAATGACAAGTCTAGGAACTATAGGGGAGAGTTTCAGAAATGGAGGACATCATCTCTAAGATGGAGAGTAGGGAGGTCCTTAGCGATGCCATTATGAAGAAGGCTGTTGTCGACTATCGGATGACAAACGAGTGGTTAGATGAGCTAGAAGACCTGTTTATTGATTGCGCTTGCTATACAAGGAGACAGGTGCTCTCCCATTATCCAGACCTTGACCTAAGGTTCCTAAGTTTTTTTTATTCCCTCACCTTACAGGAGAAGAGGGAAGCCGAAGGATAGGAAAAGGAGGCCACTTAGGCGGTCAATGAAGTACTAGGCACCTCTTTTGATGTTGGGGCAGAATAGATATCTCATAGATCCACTCCTCCCCCAATAGCTTGGTAAGAGGTTGCCTCAAAGGGTACCACTCATAGGGATTGGGATCTAGGCGATCCTTTTGCCTACCTTCATTAGCAACCTCTCGCCCCTACTCTAGCACAAGTAGATCAAAGCTTTAGACTTTTCTGAATTACTGGGGCTAGCTTATCTAAGGTGATGGTGTGTGTTTTTTTTTTTTATATATATATATGTATGCCAGGTCGGGATGCCGGCCTTAACTGTAATTTTGCAATTAATAAATGAGATTTTGTATTTGCTTCCTCTTGTACACTTGTTTTTTTTCTTATTTTGCCTTTGAATATATTCGTGTAGGAATTCCTCTATACAAGGGTTGTTTCCCCTTGCTGAGGTTAAGGGTCGAGTCTATACTGTCCCGACTCGCCCAATAGTGGTGGTTACTTTGCAAGGGTTGTTTCCCCTTATTGAGGATACTTGAGGTGGTCAAGTTGGTGGTATTTCGACCTGCTTGGTAGTAAGGGTTACTCTGTGCAAGGGGTGTTTTCCCTTGTCGAGGTTACCTAAGGGGAGTTATTCGGTGGCGTTCCGACTTACCCGGTAGTAGGGGTTACTTTGTGTAAGGGGTGTTTTCCCTTATCGAGATTACCCGAAGGGAGTAGGTCAGTGCATTTTGACTTGCCTGATAGTGGGTGTTACTTTGTGTAAGTGGTGTTTCTCCTTGCCGAGGCTACCCAAAGAGGGTAGGTCGATGGTGTTTTGACTTACTCGATGAACGGTCTGTTCGCCCTTTCAAGGGATGGGATGGCAACAGAAAGAGGGAGAGAGGTAGACAACTAATTATGAAGCAAATTATTCATTTCATTATTTTGAAAAGATGTACACAACAATATGCTAATCAAAATAAAGATGAAGATTACCAACATTCCATGTACGTGGGATGAGCTTGCCATCTAGTCTTTTCAGTCTGTATGCTCCATTGCCCAATCTTTCCTTGACTTTGACTGGGTCTTCCCAATTAGGGGTAAGTTCGCCCTGCCTTTCTCGTAAACCTGTGACTTCTACCCTTCGGCACACTAAGTCGCCAACCTTGAACTTTTTGTGTTCGACCTTTTAATCGTAGTATTAAGCATCCTGATGTTGGTATGCAGTTACCCGAACTGCAACAAGGTCTTTGATTTCCTTGATGGTATTGACGTTGGCTTGCAACAGTGACTCATTAAGGGCGGCATCGAAACTTCAAGTTAGGATATTAGGAAGCTCAAGTTCAATGGGGAGGAATACTTCTAACTTGAGTGCTAGGCAAAAGGGGGTCTCGCTTGTAGAAGTACGACGGGTGGTCTTATACCCCTACAAGATATTGGGCAATTTGTCGGCCTAGGTGCCTTAAGGTCGGTCCATGCGCTTCTTTAGGCTATCTAAAATAATTTAATTGGTTGCCTCTACCTATCCATTCGATTGGACGTGGGCAACTAAAGTGAAGTGCAACGTGATGTGTGTAAGCCCCACAACCAGTCACTCGGGGTTCCGATCAGTTAAAAGATCTGATCGAGCCTAAATTATAAAGTAAAGTTAGAAATATTAGTAAAAATGATCCTGTAAGTTCGAATTTAAGAAAATAAGCAATAAAATAAAAGAATATAAAATTTTCAAATTTTAAGTATATTACTTGTTATTTATTGAAAATGTATAAAATGCATTTCGATAATTAACGAATTGATAGAGATAAATTATATGTATACTGAAAATCATAGAATGACCTAAATAATATTTAGGAATATTTATTTGCACTATATATAAATTTACATATAGGTAGAAATATGCGTAATTACTTAAAATACGTAAAAAGTGCTAAAATAATACTAAATAATTAAAGAAAATTCATAATTAATTAACAAAAAATAAAAAATAAGGAATGATCTAGATTTGGGTCGTGGCAGCTAGGGAAAATAAGAAAAAGATTATCCAATTAAATTAGAATAAAATAAAAGGTAAATTGGAAGAAAATAAGGTAGTTGTTTAATCAAATTAATACACAATAATTTTCATAAAACTCTATAAATAGGGAAAAAAATTACAGAGCTCATTTGGATAGTTAGAAGTTAGAGAAAATTAAGAGCATTGAAATTGGAAGAGAAAAATTAGGGTTAGAAAAAAAAATAAGAAAACTGTGCAATTAGGGACTTAGAGGGGAACCAACACCAGACGAGCACCTGGGAGTGGACGGCCACCACCACCACACAGTGGTGGTAGCACTTAGACTGGCTGACGAGGCTACAGCGGCCAGCGCCGGTAGTCGGAGCCACCCAAACCGGTGAGTTTAATTTCCAGTCCGATATTGTGTAATTTTATAAAAATAGTAAATACTGTTAGAAAATTATGAATTTTGTTATTATGTAATATTTTAGTATGTAGTTTTTATGAAAAATATTATTTTGATGAAAATATGTCTCGTGATATATAGTCCTTAAGAAATCATGCAAAACCTAGTATGTTTCGGTTTAGAAATAAATGACTTTAGGAGTGTAATTTTGAATTCAAAATTTTTGTGTAGACTACTTAGATGATATAGAATAGTGCTATGAAGCCCGTTTTCAAAAATTAATTTTCAAATTTTTTAGATAATTTTTAGGCCTTAAAATGAGGCATAAAATGGGTAATTTATAGTTAATTAAGTAATTAAATGGTTAATTACTGATTTAGTGAATAATTATATATTTTAGGATGTTGAAATTTGATGAAGTATGATACTTGTAGCATTTAAGGTGTTAGATATAATTATTAGGCTAATTATGTAATAAATAAGTAATAGGGAAAAATAGTACATTTTAAGTTAATTTGGTAATTTAGGGTAATTAGGTGTAAAATCTGATTTAGGATGAATTTAGACATTTTGAAATGATAATTGATGTTGGGAGATGGTAATTAGGGTGTTAGAAATATTAAATGTGTATTATATACATAATAGGTGATAATACATAATATGCAATTATTGGAAATATAATAAATAAAAGATATTAGAATAAAAATTAATATTATATAAATAATAGGGATATATAATAAATCTGGTAGAAATCTTGAATTTATGTAATTATATGAAAAATATAAAAATTTTTCATATCAGGAGTAAATTCGGTATATTATTAAGGATTTAAGTGTATTAGGTATAATAAAATACTGACTAAGGGTAATTATGGTATTTAGGATATCTGAAAGTAAGGTGATTAATTTCACATTGTGAGTTAAAATAAGTTTCTGGAGTTCGGGTATAAAACAGTACTTAGAAATTGAACTAGAACCAGAACCAGAACCAGAACCAGAACCAAATTTAGAAATCGATGCTGAAACTGAACTTGAACCTGACCCCAAACCCAGAATAATTGTAAAAGATTTAAGAACCTAAATAGTTGGACATATTAAACCCTAAACAAAAAATAACAATAAGTATTATAGGATAAAACCAACCTATAATAGTTATATGAAAAACTGAAACCATGTTTGTATTATGGGGATGATCAGCGATGGCTTGAGCGAGTTGGATCTTGAGTGAGTGAGCGAAGAGTTCAGGTAAGTTGGGATTAATACTATGCTGTATTTTAGAGGCTTGAGATTATACTTGGTTGTGCTTGTTAGATAGTTGGTTATGTGTATGTGCTTGATTATGAGTGATGCTATGATTCTGTTTGTTATTCTGACTTGCATTGTATGAAGTGATCGATCACCCTAAATTGAACTTAACAAAGATATGACTTGTAAACATAATTGAACTTGCATAACAACCCATTGGGGAAACCTAGGATTCTCCGGCCAAATATCGACTCTTTCGAAAGGGATAGCATCGGATGGCATGATGGGTCCCTTCTTCATCTTTAGTTGAACTAAGTGACAGGTGAGGAGGTCGCGGCAAGGGTGAAGTTAATGGTTTGAAGGTAATCGCGGGATGAGCAGTGTCTCCATTGCACAAGCCTAGGTTTGGTCGTGAGTTGTTGCATTAACGGTAACTCCTCAACTTGGATTAGAGCGAGCGCAATTTCTCTAATCTCACGACGAACCGGACAACGTCGTGTGATGGCATTTGCTTGAACATATATTGCACCAAATGATTTGGTTAATAACCTTGTTGTGTTTATGGTATAGTTTTAAGTTCTCTACCCTAACTTACTGAGCTGTGGTTGCTCACATCCCTATAGGCGTCGTGCAGGTGTTGGCTAAGAAGTGGCTTACAATTACTCTGAAGTTAGCAACTGTTGGATCCTGGAGAGTGAGGAAAAATATTTGAAGAATAGACATATATTTTTAAGGTCTAAGCTATTATCATAGAATTTTTCATTTCTGAATAATGCATTAACTAGGAAATAGGTTACACTGAAGCGTTGTAAATGTTAATTGTAATAACTAAATTTTAGTGTATATATATATTTTCTCACTTTCTTAGGTAAATGATTTATTTAAGTTACAAACTGTTTACTTCAAAGTGGGTTAGTCGTAGATGCCTTGTGTAAATGAGGTCTAAGATAGCGGTTGTAATGCCAACTTCTCTCTTAGAATGGTTTATATGGCAGGGCTGTTACGATTCTGCCGCTTTGGGGTATGACAATGTGGTGCTTGGCGTAAAACTCCCTGAACTTAGGGGTTATCAAATTGTTGCCCATTGTCCATAATGGGAGCATAGGGGACCTTAAACCAAGAGAGAATGTTGTTTCTAATGAAAGATTCAACACTTCTCTTCATGATCTTTACCACCACTTCGGCTTCCATCCACTTTGTGAAGTAGTTGATGGCAACAATTATGAATTGCTATCCTCTTGAAGCTTTCGAGAAGGTACGAAGAATATCGATACCCCATTGTGTGAATGGCCATAGGCTAGTCACGGGTTGGAGGTTGGTGTTGGGTACATGACTGATTAGCGCATGCTTTTAGCATGGTGGGCACTTTTAGGCTATGGCTTTTGCATCTTACCTCATGGTAGGACAATAATACCCGAGTTGTGGTGCCTGGAGGTAGAGGGCTTGGGACTAAATATGATTGCTGCACACTTCAAAGTGTAGCTTTTCCATAATGCGTAGCCCTTCGCCTTCTCGAAGGCATTAGAGAAAGGGAAGGCTGACTCCCTTATGACACAAGATGCTGTCAATTAACGTATAGTTAGTGGTGTGATACTAAAGCTTCTTTGCCTCCTTCTTGTTATTTAAGAGCATGCCTTGCTCCAAATAACTTTGGATAGGAGCCCTCCAGCTCGGCTATGGTGCTGCTGTAGTCAATTCCAAAACTTTAGTCGAGGCCAGAGTTATGCTCTTTTCTAGCAGTTATTCTATAAAGATTTTCCTATCCTTCACCTCGGGCTTCTATGTCCCAATAGAGGTGAGCTTAGATAACCAATCTACTGTTGAATTCTTGAGTTGGGGGATCTTTATGATGTTTTACGAAGGGAATTCAGTTAGAAGGCTCTTCACCTTCTTAAGGTACCTAACCATTGCGTTGTCCCTAGCCTCGTATTTGCCTTAGACTTGCTAAACAATAAGCATAGAGTTCGAGAAGATCCATAAATGTTTAGTATCGATCTCCTTAGCCAACTTAAGACTGGAGATAAGGGCCTCATATTCGGATTCGTTATTGCTGGAATCAAACCCGAACTTAAGGGCATAGCAAATTGTAACTTTGTACAAGCTGGTTAGAACAAGACCTATACCTCCACCCCCCGAGGTAGATGATCCATCGACATGGAGAGTCCACACTGATTTATCATTGCTTAGTGGTGCTTCCTCCTCTCCTATATATTTTACCACGAAGTCAACTAGCACTTGTACCTTCTAGGTTGTTGGTAACTGATACTGGATTCCATACTTACTCAATTCCATCACATACTTCATCATTCGTCTAGACGCATGAGGCTTCAGCAACATGGTGCATAGCAATTGATCTATGAGTATGATTATTTGGTGCACTTGGAAATAAGGCCTTAGTCATCGTATTATAATAATGATAGCTAGGGTGAACTTTCCTACCTGGGTGTACCTAACCTCAAGCCCTTAGAGTATATGACTAACATAGTATATGGCCTTGTGTTCTCTTCTCTCTGCTCTAACTAGTACAGAAGAGAGCCTCCGGTTGCTTACTGCTAGGTACAAAAATAGGTTCTCCTCGTGGATAGGCTTGGAGAGGACTAGTGGGTGTGTAAGGAAGTCCTGGAGCTGTTGAAAAGCGACAGTGCACTCTGGAGTCCATTCAAAACCCTTTAGATGTTTCAGGATTTTGAAGAAGTCAGTGCATCTATCTATGCTCTTCAAGATGAACCTGCCTAATGTGGCTACTAAATTGGTGAGCTTCTGTACGTCTAGGACTGAGGTTAGAGGCCTCATTCCTCTTATGGCAGTAATCTTCTTAGGGTTAGCCTCAATACCTCTTTGAGTGACCAAGAAGTTGAGGAATTTGCTAGATTTGTTCTTGAAGACGCACTTCTAAGAGTTCAGCTTTATTTCATATGTGCATGTTTGGTTGAAGGCTTCCTGGAGCTCCTTGACATGATTGTCTATCTTCTAGCTCTTAATAATCATGTCATTGATGTGCACCTCCATATTTCACTTGATTTGGGGCTTGAACAATTTCATCACCATCCGTTGTTATGTGGCCCTTGCATTTTTTAGACTGAACAGCATCATGGTATTGCAGTACATGTCGTAATCAATGACGAAGGAGGTATGAACTTCATCCTTCGGGTCTATTTTAATCTGGTTGTACTTGAAGAAGGCATCCATAAAGCTTAGCAAGGCCTATTTTGAAGTGGAATTGATCATCGGGAGAGGGAAATAGTCTTTAGAGTAGGCTTTATAGAGGTTGGTGTAATCGATGCATATTCGCCACTTCCTATTCTTTTTCTTGACTAGCACTATATTTGTTAGCTAGGTCAGGTACTTTTCCTCCCTTATGAAGCCGGTCTTAAGTAGCTTTTGTACCTCTTCCTTGATCGTGGCCTACATCTTTAGAGTGAAATGCCTCTTTTTCTACTTGACAAGTCGTATTGTAGTGTTAATATTGAGGCTATGGGTTGTGAGGTCGAGCGAAATTCCAGGTGTGTTTGATGCTGATCAAACGGACTTGTCTAAATTTACTTGCAGTAGAGCGATAATTTCATCCTTCACTTTGGGTGGGGTCTCAATCCGAACTCTTATGGTCTATTCGGGTGAGGGTCCGATCTGGACTTCTTCTATTTTTTTCCCCTAGCTTGCCCCTTTTAGCGGCTTCTCTTATGGGTTGGTCTGTAGAGTGAAGATGCTACTCCTTTAGCATCCCTAATGTATAGTTCTCATGAGAGCCTTTCATCACACCTGCATACTCCTACCTGGCTGGGATCGGAAATTTGGCCTTCAGTTGAAGGGAGGATGTGATCACCCCGAACACATTTAGGCTTGGTCTTTCCAAAATTGCATTGTAGGGGAAGAGACAATTAATCATGACAAATGGTCGTTGTGCCATGTGGTCGTCATCACCAAGTTCCATATCTAACATGATGATCCCTTTGGCTTGAACCGTACTTCCGTTGAAGCCGATTAGATTATGGTGTTATGGCTTCATTTTCATTGGTAGCTTCTTCCTCATCCTCTCGTAAGTATGGAGAAAAAGTATATTGGTAGAATCGTTAGTTTCTACCATAATCTTTAGGACGTCAAAATTTGAGATTTTCACCTTTATTACTAGGGCATCTTGATGGGTGTATCGATTCCTTTAAGGTCTTCATTAGAAGTATCTAACTTCTGTCTCTTGTCCTTTACAGCCACCATCTCTAATGGGGTATTAATCGAGTTGCTAGTGTTCTGTTAGCTCCTAGGGTACGGCACCCCCCCCCCCCCCCCCTAATAATTACGTTAATGATGTCGTTAAGGGCACGATTGTTACGGCGGTCATTGTTCTACTCAATGTGGGCGATCTTGGTCAGTCGCCTCTAAGGTGCCTTATCTCCATCATCATTGGAACGGTTGCCATTCCTTGAATGGGCCATGTATTCATTGAAGAAGCCTCACTGAATGACATACTCGATGGCGTTCTTCAATTGGAAGCACTCATCTGTAGTGTGGCTATAGTCATTATGGAGCTTGTAAATCTTATCGAAGTTCCGACGACTGGGGTTTCTCTACATTTTCTAAGGCTTTTGGAGCAAATTCTGGTGCTTTACTTCAAAATAGGCTTGAGCAATGGGTCTATTCAGAGGTGTATATTTTGTGTAAATGCGAAGAGGGAGTAGATCTCGTGTTGTTCAATGCTTCTTCTTTCCCGAGCTTTCTCCTTCAGGTCTGCTCGGTGCCTTTTAGCGGAGGCAATCCTTCACGAACAATCTATCCTTATCCTACCTCCCACTCGACCTTTCTCAATTGGCGTTACTTCTAGCACAAATATTGTCCTCTTGGTTGATGTACTTCTAGGCTTTATTCCAGAAGTCGGCTAGGGTCTTGGGCTTGCTTTTTGTAAGCGACTGGAAGAAGTCTCTTGAAGGTCTGATGCCGAGCTGGGCAGCATGAACAACAACTCCCTTATCAAGCTGAAGGACCTCGACAACAGCGTTGTTGAACCAGGCTACATAGTCGCGTAGGGATTCCCCTTCACCCAACCTTATGAGGTATAAGGATGACGTGTCCTTGGATGAGAGCGTGTAAGCCCTGGAGTGGAGGCTGAATCTCCGTACTAGCTTGTTAATGGAGCTGATAGAATTGTTAGGGAGGTGGTTGAACCATATTTGAGCTGCTTTCCTCAGGTTACTCGGGAAAGCCTTACACATTATGATATCCCTATGACCATGAAAGTTCATAAGGGTGCGGAATGAAGGAGGTGACCATCAGGGTCAACTGTGCCATCATAGTGGTCTAGGGACGGAAGTTTACTATTAAGAGATAACACTTCGTCCTGAACACCCCTAGTGAAGGGGGTCTTATTACTAGCGATTAGCCTGATGTCGCTAGTAGTCTTGCTCCCCTATTGCTCGGAGAGCCTTCTCACTATTGTACAGAGCTTGTTAAGGTCGGCATCATTTGTCGGGTGAGCTCGATGTGCTACTAATTGAGCTAGTACTCCCTATGAGTTAGTTACTTGCTTGTTACTAGCTAGATTTTGATCGCGGAAGGCTACAAACCTTGCTGGCTATTGCTATAGTAGGGGGTTAGGTTACCGATCCTTACTATTCTACTATTGTTTCTGGTGGTTGTTTTGCCCAGTGTGGGCATCTGAAGCTTCGGAGGGGTAAGTTTGTGTGCTATGCCTCTTTGCTTCTTCGAGGCGAGCACGGAGTAGCTTGTTTTTAGCAGCATACTCCTCAGCTTGGCATTTCATATACTCCACGTGTTCCTCTAGTGCAAACCTTAGGAGAGGTTGGTTGCCCATGGCTTAGTTGTTCATCATCTAGTGGTTCTCCTGCTCGTCATAGTGAAACATGATGTCTAGCAATTGCTTATAAGAAATATGTTTAGTGTGTTTGAGGTTTAAGGTGCAGGAATTCAGGTTCCTACAGATAGCGCCAAATGTCATCTCAAGGTATTTGTCATTAGTGATTGTACTCTACACGTAGTAAGCCTGCAAAACAAAACATTATAAAGGGATGCTGGGGTGTTATCCGACATGGTCACTCTGATGCTTAAGTTAACAATAAATTCTTGGAGAATAGAAGGTGCTTTGGAGTAATAGGAAAACTTAGTACGTAGAGTGTAGAGAAATTTACTGTTAGGTAGTGACTTGGAATTTATAGTGGAGTGACGTTGGCAGTTAAAGGATAGTTAGTGGGCAGGATCTTCTCCTATAAGTATGAGAAAGTGGGTACGTGGTGTCCAACTTATCTTACTTATATCGAAAGTAATGATTGACTTGGTGTCTTATCTTTATTTTAAATGTTCTAATCGTTAAGGAGCTTCTCAGGCTTGGTCAAGCCACACCTAAGCTTGGAGCCCACAGCAACGAGTTCCAAGTGATGAGACTTATCAGATCTGGATGGACCAAAAGGGTTCATGTTTAAAGAGCCTTGTCAATAAATTCGAATGTATCTTAAGAACATTTTCCATTTAACATATAGTATGTAAAAAGAGGTGCACCTAAACAAATGCTTATACATCTATTTCTCCACCTAAAAAGAGCGTTTAGAAAACGTTTAGAAAATGTAGTAACTATTGACAAGGAAATAATGATGAAAAGAAAAGGTAATTGAGCTTTTATTGAGTGTTCTTTCAGTGATGCCTGATTTAAAAATCATTTTACCGAAAGATAGGATAAATTTTGTGAACCACTCCAGTAAACATTAAAAATAGTAAGGGTCTAAATTTTTTTAAAATATGTAACTATCTCCAATAAAACAATTGTGAGCCCCTTTTCTTTACTAGGTATTATGTGTAAAATAAGTTTATATAAACATCTATATGGAAATTATCTTTTATTTTTAGTTATTTTTTAGGTTTAGTTAAATTAATTAATTAAATATATGAATAAAATAGGCATGTCAACATCTTAATAATTTTATTTTATATATGAAAGCCTAACTAGCAAAAGAGGAAGGGGCGAAGTGTATACTTATTTCTCGGATGGTAAGTGTTGGAATCTGTGTAAATTTAAAAATTTTTTTGGAGGTGTTCCCCCATTGCAATTTACCCTTAAAAATAACGTGTCCTTAACACTGGTTTCTTAAGTGAGACAGATGATATTATAATCATCGAGAAATAAAAAAAAAAAAAAAAGATAATGCGTTTTGTTGTATTACAATTTTTATTTCTTTTTGATAATTCCAATAGGACGAGAGATTCAAATTTATACTATTTGTATGCAAGGATAACTATTACTATATACATTGTGATTTCTTAAAAGAAAATCACTCTCTTCTTACTCCAATATACGAAATTAAAAAGAAAAAAACAAAAAACTTTGTAAGCAAATTGAAATGGAAAAAATGAAGAGGGAAATTGATTTAAAAAAAGAAATACTTTTTTGGGGCTAAAATTTTTTCTAATGTTGTGTAAAACAAAAAACGAAAAAAGGAAAAAAAAGGAAAGACAAGATCAAGAGAACCTGATGAACTCCCATGCTTGTTTAGGTTTTGTTTGAATTGTTTTTATTTTTTTTATGTCTTATTTGTATATGCTCATTTAGCTGTTTGAATTTTTCTTTTTCTTTTTTTATCTTAGTTGTATTTATTTTATATTTAATTTGTATTTATTTGAAATTGCATTTGCATTTATTTCTGCTTCATAATTATGGTGTGAATGAAAAAGATTAGAATATGAGAATTGAAAAGCAAAAATTCATATACTTTTAAGAGAAAAAAATAAAATATACGTGTATTTTATACATTGAAAATGGTTATTTAAATTGGTTTGTATGCAAAATGAATAAAATAAAAGATAGATAAATTGAAATTTATAGGGATTTGTTAAGTATTTAATTTTAGAATAGGTATATATATAATTATATTTCTATTTTTTTCATGTTTTATTCTTACCAAATTCAAGATTCAAATAGATGTGAAAAGGGATAAAAGAAAAAAAAGATAAGAAAAAGATCTTTTGTGTTGAATAAGCATGCTCATATATAATGACTTTAAGATGGTGCTGCCTATTTTAATTATTCATACATTTATTAAGGATATAAATTTCATTAACTATCAAACGCCTGTGTTGATACCTAGAACCTACTACGATTGAGAGGATTCAAAATTATAAAAACACTAATTACAAACCTCGTGCATGTACCGATAAAAATTTAAATAATAATTATAATTTATTTTTAAAATAAAAATAAAAATATAATATAATGTTTTTATCCATTATAAAGACTACATTAAAAAATTATTTAAGCAATACAAGATCCTAAAAGTGAATAACTCAACTATATATTATAATATGATATGACAAAAAAAATTATTAAAATGCAATAATGATACCATAAAATATGAGATATAAAAAGTAAAGAGTTTCAAAAATTATATATTATGGTATGTTATAATAATAGGATATGATTTGACTAATAAAATTATGAAAATGCATTATTGATACAATTAAAAAATAGAGTATAAAAAAAGATAAAGCTTTTGAAACTATATATCACTAATTAAAGAGTTTGTGCAATGTGTTTTAAAGCTTAGAAGAAAAAATTATAAGTGAAATATAAAGATTTTTTCCATCATAAAAAATTAATTAAAGAATATAAGGTTTTGAAACCGAATAACTCAATTATAAATTATAATATAACATAGAAAAAAATTATTACAATGTGTTCATAATACCATAAAAATATGAGATATAATAAAGAAAAGAGTTTCTGAAATTATTTCTTATTAACAAACATGCACCCGTGCACCCATATTGTGTATGTATAAAATAAAATCAATAATTCATTGAAGTTTAAAATATAAAAGAAAATTAGTTTACCTAAGAAAATAAAAGAATTACAAAGTTAAATTATATACATAACAAATGAATATAGAAAGATAAAAGAAAAACTAATGCTAGGATGGCATTAAAAATGACAAAAAAAAACCTATAACCACAATATATACCTTGTTAAAATAAAATAAAAAAAGTCTTACCAATCGTATTTATTTTTATTTATAAAAAAAAATTACCATAAAATTCTCTATCTTTATTTTTATTACCATGTTGACATAGCCCCCCACTTTATTGCCTATGGTGGTTGAAAAAAAAAATATAAAGTAGAGGAGAGTGTGAAAAAAGAAAAGTAGAAGGGATAAAAATGTCGTAAGTATGATATACACGAGTTATTATCCGGGGTAATTTTCCGGCCAAAAAGCAACTATTAAAGAAATTATCAGTGGGACGGTCCTAAGCCAAGAAATGCTTAATATGGTGGAATATTCGTATTAAAAAAAAAAAAGAGAGAGAGAGAGAGAGAAAGAAAGAAAAAAAAAAAAAAAGGAAAGTAACGGGGAAAGAAAAAGAAAAAAAAGTTCAAAGTAATTGAAAATTATGATAAGGCTTACTTTTCATCCTACGACTGACGTTACCTAACGATGTCTATTTCTAGTCTTACAACCTATTAAAATCGAAATCGTGATGCATTTAAAAAGTAATTGACTTTCATGGAACTTTAACTACCGTGCACATTAAAACTTTTTCTTTCTTTTTTTTTTTTCCACAAAAATGACACAGAGTAGAGAGAGAGTCGTGGTCATTTGCCTCTGCCAGCCAGAATAATGACATCATGAAAGAAAAACAAATTGATAAAATTGACTCTACCAATCAGATTTGACCTCGTCAGCACTCTTTTCTCCCCCTTCCCTCTCTTCTTCGGTCTCTTTATATATGTTTGGAACGCGGAAATGAATTAAGGAGGGATGGAAGTGGAAGGAAATAATATAAAAAGAAAAAAAAGGAAATGATTTTAGGAGGAAAGTTGGTTATATATTTTTAAAAATATGCTAAAATATTAATATATCTTTGAAAACTTAAAGTATGTTTTTATTTGAAAGGTATTTATATTATTTTATTAATTTTTCTTTTTATTCCCTTTACTTGTGGAAAGAAAGGTTTTTCTTTGTCTCCTAAATCCCCTACCTCCCTCTTTTCACTCTTTATCAAACAAAGAGAAGGAATAGATTCCTTTCGAATTTTTTCCCTCTCCCTTTCTTTCTTCTATCCCAAACAGTTTGGCACTTTTTCTTCTCACCAGGTTAGACTAGATGCCTCAATTACGTATTTTCATGTCAAGGTAATTGCAATGAAACTTCCTTATTGGACTAATAAAGAAGTTTTTGTGTTCTCGAAAAGTAATTTTAAAATCTCTTGGTTACTATCGAGAGGCTTTGAAAAAAATAAGAAACCTACCACAGAAGGAAAAAATTCTTCTAATTAACCGTCCATTAATTATATACTATCATGTGTGATAGATATTCAACTGCAAGTCTTATTTAATAGTTTTTCCACTCCATGGTCATTTGATTAACCACGCACCCATGTCGTGTCCTATAAGATTCAGCAACCATACATTACCTGGTAGTGTAGCTCCCAAGGGCAAATTGGGTAGTATGGCATCCAATGACAGTGTTTTTCCCTTCCACAATTATTAATTAATTTAATACCAATCCCTTTATAACTAATTACTTCTTTGGCCAAAAAGGAAAACAAGAAAATGCCCATTGGATTTATCCTTCCACCATCTTACTAATAAAATGGCAGTAAATTATTTTTATCTCATACGTGGGGTAAAAAAAAAAAAAAAAAACCCAGCGCAACAAAATTCAAGATAAAAGTTATTAGCAAGCAGTACCATAGAACTAAGCAAACAGGCCGAGGTTTCATTTTTTTTTTTCCATAAATTATTAATTTTAATATATTTCATTCAAATATATATTAGCTTATCGGTTCAGTTTTAACCCCCTATAATTTTATCGGTCAATAATTGGATCAAGATACTTTCACACTTCAAACCCCAAAAAAGCAATGACAGACCACTGGGTATCCTATTTAAGTAAGACATGTTTAGACTACTAACATCATTGAATTATATTAATCTTAACCCATCTTAATTCTCAGAAAATTATTAACTAGTTTCATTTGTAGAAAACATATATTTGCAAAATGCATCAAGTATGACAATAACCCTTTTACAAAGGTCCACAACCCCAAACCGACTCTAAAGAGAAAGTCCAAGATATCTAAAACATAAAAAAAAAGGAAAATCTAAGTTAAAAAACTCTCTAGATATCTCATCTAGATTCCTATTGCAACGGTAGTAAACAAGCTTATAATAAAATCATCAGCAAGTATATTAACACCTGAAATGGTAAAAAAAGAATTTACTAGCTTATCAGCCACTCACTCAGGCATACGCAATGGTAATCATATATATGCCTAATTCTAATGTAGCAATCAAGATTTGTTGAGATATATTTTAAGTATAAACAAGCAATACATTTCTAGTGTATTGGAAATTAGAGTAGCTCATGACTCATTATCATGATGGGATTAAAGGAGTTAGATTCTCATTAGAGTAAGTAATCGAGGCTTGATGAGGGTAGTCAAACCACCACATCTCTAATGTTAAAACTATAATCAAAGTAGTCTTGTACCGAGTTCACTCCCAAATCTGCCTATAGCAACTGTGGTCCTCATATAACTATAACTCTATATAAAACCAGTAATAGCTTCCTTCTAATCTCATTATTTGTGTCTATTGTAGTTTTCTCCTATCAACTACTTATTGCACCATCACTATAGCTTAGGTGCCTACTGCTATATTATCTTAGTGTTTAAGATTGTAACCGTAAACCTAATCCAAGGATGTCATCCTCTAACTCGACGAGACTAAGTGCAAGCAACACATAATTAATTTAGCCAAGTTTACATATTAGTCTGGTTTAACTCAACTAACATATACATAACATGCAATGACTACTACATACCTAGAGGTTTGAACGATTACGATCTAAGTCAAAATTAGAATCCAAAAGAACTAGTCAATTAAGATCAATCGGAGTTAATTATGACTAACGAAGTTTATTACATTTTGCTAGGTCAATCAAGTCCAAAATCTTAAATTTTTTAATCAAGTCTAATTACTTATGGTTTATGACTTAGGCTAAAAATAAGCTCATTACTTAGTATAGTTCTTTTTTTTTTGTTTTTTAAAGTCTAGCCCAATTACATGGTTTGGCTTAAATTAATTTTAAGATTTAATTAATTAGCTCGCTAAATTTAATTAGTTAATTAGTTGATTATTAATTTAATTAATTAATTGATTATTACTTTAATAAGCCTTATGGGAATTATTTTAATTTAATTAAGTTTTATTAAGTACTTGATTCTACAAAGTGAATCAATTTGATTTACTTGAACCAATTATGTCAATGAGTCGAGCTAGTTTATGTAGCAAAGGAGGACCTAAATTCTCTATTTAATTATCATTTCCTTATATATTTAACAATTATTATTATTATTATTATTATTATTATTGTGATGGAAAATTATCACTTTAGAATATTCTCTTCACAAGCAAATTTCCACGTCCCTTATCTAAGAAGAAAAATACTATTCTAATCAGTTTTGATTCAAAACTATTGATGTTAATTATCTTGAATTATGTTTATGATTTTGGAATTTGATAATCATGAAGTAAGGCTAGACATTCAATTTAAATAAGTTAATCATTGAAGTAAATCTTACTAATAAGTACAAATTTGATGAATTTAAAAGCCTCCTATAATATTCCTTAAATATTAGGTAACAGAATTTTAATTATCGAGGCGTTTTTTGGTATAGTAGCTTAGAGTTTATTGTAATTTCTAAGTTAAACATACTTAGATTAGGCTAATTATATGATGCATGACCTTTTGGGAAGCTACTACATCAAGGGATAAAATCGTGTGGCATATTACATTAAAGTGAATAATACATTAGTGAGAGGAGTTTTAGTTGGGTTGTTACAGACAGTACTAAAGCAAGCCACCAGTCAGAAAGCTGAAGTCCCTACTTGGTAGTGATTTTAAGCTTGTGTAACAAAATTGATAAGGACGTTAGTTCTGTGAGGGGTGGATTATAATACCTCAAAATACTAGGTGATGGAACTTTAATAATTAAGACAGTTTTCAGTGTAGTGTCTTTAGGTTTACCATAATTCCAAAGTTAAGCATACTTAAATTAGGTCAATTTCAAAATGAGTAATTTCTTGAGAAGCTGTTGTATTAAGAGATAAAACGGTACAACGACTTACATCAAAGCTAATAATATCTCCATGGGAGGAGTTCTAATTGGGTTGTTACAGTTATGGATCATCAATGTGCCATCTAATGAATAACACTTTAAAAGTGCATATGAACATGATTAACAAGATTAGAGATGTGTGGATTTTTCCAAAAAAATTTGATGCTAAACACTTTTTATTTGAAGGTTTCTTGGATTTCATGAGTTAAAAGATGCCATTTCAACAAGACTTTGCATATTCAAAACCCATATGAAAAGCACCATTAATTTTCATCATATGTTCATCATGTTTAACTAAATTTTTAGAAAAATTTCCTTTAAATTTACTAAAATTCATTCATTTAACTCTAAAACTTTCAGAAAGTTTCCAATTCAACTCCTTGTTCCATCCATAGTGCAAGAATCCATTGGAAATCATATTGTAACATGAATAGAAACAGAATCAAGTTCAAATCACTAGCCACATAACCATATTTAAACTTATTGATTGAGCTCAAAATCAATTCATATACGATTCATAACATTGAGTGCCCATTTAAATATTACCTAAATATGTTACTAATTACTAATCGAATAAAAAATATGAACAAAGTAAAATCAAACCCATAACCATTGTAAGGCTCGTAGCATACAAATATGTCCCGAATCACTACTCCTCAAAGTATCATAATTTATGTCATCTCCTTGACTGTAATGTATATTGTAATCCAAATCATCATAATAATCTATCTCTTTAGTGGTACATTTTCCTAAAAGATAAGTTTACATAAAGGGGTAAAGAGAAGTCTAGTACTATCATCATATGTACCACAACAAGCACTCATGCATGCATACACAAAGAAACATTTATTATCTTGTAATTTAAAGTCATAATACAATACAGTCTTTGATATCCTAAGATTTGGGATAATCCATGACCCTACGACACACATAAAATATATACATTTACAATGTTGGGTACTTTCTAACATTCGGGAGTTTAGAAACATAAGTTGTGTCATCCTAAAGTAAATATAGGGTGGCCATTAGAGATGCTAGTCTACATATAGTTGTTCCTAATGATGTCCCATAACATCAAGATGACCTAATAATAGCTTTTTCCTAGCTACTATGTTGTTTAAGTAGCATTATCTCCAATTGGTAACTTATTACATAAGTAATGCCTAATTTAATCAAATTCTCTTAGTATGCAACTTCACTCGAGACATTATCATACACTAATCAATGCATGTTACACTAAAAGCATCACTATTACTAGTCTCCTAACTTTAGCTAAGTACAAGTGGCATATTTATTAGGATTGAATAGTCATTAGGTTCATTAATCATTTAACATGCACAGGTAGTAGATAGGGTAATCGCATGCTTGCAATGAACTCTTCATATGGTTACTGTTTCCTTAACCTTAAGTTCCGATGTGAAATCACAACTATAATCAATTTAACAATATAAGTTAGTGGTTTTTAGAATCCTATTTGTGATTTTCAAGCATTTTTATTAAGTTATCTAAGTATATTAACTCATAAGTCATCACTTGATACTGACTGAACCCCTCTTTTACTATTGTCTTAGTTAAGTTATTTGTAAAGAATTTTATAGTCTTATTCCTTATAGTATTAAGATGCTTATATGGAATCATGAAGTGCATGCTGTTATTAAATTATAACAATGTTTTAGGAATTTAAGTTATAAAACATGAAACTTTTGATAAGACCTTTTGAGGGACTAGAACTAAGGAAAGACCTTTCAGCTTAAATACTTTGCATTCTTTATAAAGAGACTAAGCCTTTTGTTCAAATATATTCTTTGTACATTATGAGAACTTTTTGTTAATAGATATTTTGTACTCTTTATAAAGAGCCTAGTCCTTTTATTGCAGACTAAATTTCTGTTGTTTTCTCACATGAAAACTTTTAGATTTAAACTTTAATTGTTCCTATACTCTATCTTTCCAAACATATGTTTCACTACCAAACACTTCATTTGTCATATCAACATCTTTTTAAGTTAAAATCCATAAGTAATAACATAACCAAACATAAATGACAACTTACTTGATCGTTTTTCTTGAAGCCTTTCAACACTATAATGACCCAATTAATGATCAGAACATTTAATTTATGCATACCAAGTAAGAAATATACATTATTAGCATGTTAGAAAACCATAAGGTCGAAAATTACTTGTTAAATATGACATAGTACTTAGCCGAAGAAAAATATATGACATGGTGTACAATAAACCACTATCCTTCCACTTTTAACAAGAGAAATTTCGAGGTTTAAGGAATTTTCCCTAAACTAGAGTTGAACATACTAGGTGTTGACTGTAGTTAATCAATTAGGAATGGTAGGGAGTGGATTAGGCTTCAACTAGTCAAGTGAAGGCTTTGAAGTTGATTAGGTCATGCTTGTTCCGTACTCCTTAATACCTACAAAAAGCCCCTTGGGGCCTTTCGATGCTCAAGTCAACAAGAAGGACAAAGAGGAATAGAAGGAAGGGGAACCGAACACTAATGACTTGTAAGGATAATGCTTAAGGAACGAGAGTTCCTTTTTATCTCAAATATTAGGGTGTTTTAGGTCAGAAAATAATCTAGTAGGAGGTGGGCTCAAGAGAGAGGATTTAGAGAGAGAGATTTCTATCTCCCTTACTTGATGGCCTTTTACACTATTTATAGTATAAGAGGGGTATGATTACTTAGACACATGGAGGTTTGGGATTCACTTATATTGGTAGTTAGTAGGCAACATGTGCTACAAGGGTTGATAGGGTGGCTCTGAAGCATGGTTAATCGTGGCTACATTGGCAACCACATTTGTGATATGGGAGTTTGACATCCTTAGGGGCTATTGGGTATGTTGACTGTACCACAGATGTTAGATGGCAATTAATAAGTTGTGGTTAGATGTCGGTGCTAAAGATAAAGGAGGGGCGAAGACGTTGGAGAGGCCTGCAAGTGCTTGCCTCAAGATGAGTTAAGTCTCGAAGGGGCTTATAGGAGTATCCTTGCCTACTATATTTGAGTAGAGTGAGGATTGCATACTAAGATTAGCGTTCGGAGGCAAGTTCGAGTGGTTACTTGGGTGCTTGTATTGAGAGTATTGGAGCAAGTTTTAATACTTAAGGGAAGTAGGGGGCTTATCTGTGTGCTCATTGATGGGCTTTTAAGGGCTTGTATGTGAGTTGGGCCTTGGGTTGGTCGAAAATTGGCTGTTAACACTTGCCTCCCACTCTCTTTAGCATCGAGGACATGAGAAGAGTAGTTTGGATAGAGCAGTTGGGCTAAGGTAAGATTACTTTGGTTGCGAGCGGGGAGGTTGCTCCTGTTGCTTGGTGATGTGATGTTAGACATATTTAGTTAAGTTTGCTATTCCATATACTGACGCTTATCGTGATTGATGTGACTATTGGATTGTTTGAGGCACCACGGTGACTTCTTTGGAAAGTGTAGTACGTGTTCATGACTTTCTAGCGAATGGCTATGTGCGTAGGGTGCCTTTGAGTCCTATTACGTCAGTGATCTGCGTATATAAGCTAATCAAGGCCTTTAGTTAGCAAAGTAAGACATGTGGATGGTCGAGGTCTGTTACATGGCTTGTTAGATGGTACGTGATTTTGTAGTGGGGAAAATTGTTTGATTAGCTCCTTTGCTTTCCTATATAAGAAGGTGACTAGTACTTCATTCTCCACTTTGCACTATTAACCTAAGAGGAAACTCTACCAAATTTCCTTTTCGTGAGTTGACCTTTCTTTTCCTAACCATTTTTCTTTCCTGACCTTAATCAATAATGGCCAATTAGTGTGTGTCAGATCTTTACAGTAAGTCTTGTACAGGTCTATTTCTAGAGAAATTGATAGGGACTACAAGCAGATAGTTTGTGAAAGGGGTGGTAACCCTATTACCTCCGAAACTGTCACGCCCCGAAGTGGCAGAGTCGTAACAGCCCCATCGTGTAGACCATCCTAAGATAGAAGTTGACCTTACAACCACTATCTTAGACCTGATCTACACAAGGCGTCCACAACTAACCCGCTTTGAAGTAAACAGTTTGTAATTTAAATAAATCATTTACCTATAAAAGTGAGGAATTATATATATATGTTATAATTCAGTTATTGTAGTTAAAGTTTACAATATTTCTCTATAGTATATTTCCTAGTTATTACATCATTCGGAAATGAAAAATAATTCTAAAATAAAAACTTAGACCTTAAAAATATAGGTTTATTCTTCAATATTTTTCCTTACTCCCCAAGATCCAGCAGTTGCTAGCTTCAGAGTAGTTGTTTGTCGCTTTTTAGCCAGTACCTGTACGATGTCTATAGGGATGTGAGCAACCACAGCTCAGTAAGTAGGGACGGAGGACTTAAAACTATACCATACACATAACAAGGTTTTCAATCACTTATTAGGTGTAATGCATGTGCAAGCAAATGCCATCGCACGACGTTGTCCGGCCCGTCATGAGATTAGAGAAATTACGCCCGCTCTAATCTGGGTTGAGGAGTTGCTGTTAATGCAACAGCTTACGACCAAACCCAGGCTTGTGTAATGGAGACTTTGCTCCTCTCGCGACTACCTTCGAACCACTGTCTTCACCCTCGTCGCGACCTCCTCTCCTGTCACTTAGTTTGACTGAGGATGAAGAAGGGACCATTTTACAATCCTGCACCATCCCTTCCGAAGGGGTCGGTATTTGGCCGGAGAGTCCTAAGTTCCCCTAACGGGTTGCCATGCATGTCCGATTATGATTACTGGTCAGATATTTGATTAAGTCCAGTTTAGGGTGATCAATCCTTTCATACAATTTATACAATACGTGCCAGAGCAACAAACAAAATCATAGCATCACCCATAATTAAGCACATGCACATATTCAACTATCTAACAAGCGCAACCAAGCATAATCTTAAGCCTCCAAAATACAGCATCGTATTAATCCCAACTTACCTCGACTCCTCGCTCACTAACTCGAGGTCCGATTTTCTCAGGTTATCGCCGATTATTCCTATAATACAAACGTGGTTTCAGCTTTTCATATAATTATGATAGGTTTATTTTATCCTAAAACGCTTATTGTTAGGCTTTGTTTAGGGTTTAATATGCTTAATTATCTAGGTCTTAGGTCTTTTATAATTATTCTAGGTTTGGGGTTAGGTTCGGGTTCGATTTCCGCATCAATTTCTAAATTAGGTTTTAGTTCGATTTCTAAGTCCTAAACATGCTCAAATTCTAATATGAAATTAATCACATTAAGCTCGAGTATTCAAATATCCTATTGGGTCTTAATTTAGTATTCTAAACTATTTAGTACACGTTAGTTCTAATTAGGGTATCGAATTTATCCCCGATGTGAAAAAATCTTACTTTTTTTATATAATTACTTAAAATTCAATCTTAATTCCGATTTAATATTATTTTGATTTTTACTCTAATATTATCTAAATAACCCTAATTTTTTTTTAGATTTATTAATTTACAATTTCACATATTATTAATTTCTTATATTAATTACCTAATTTCCTAAATTAACCATACTTAATACTCCAAAGGTTAGGATTAGGGTTTCACATCAAAGATTAACATCCTTAAACATCTAATTACTATCTAAATCAGTAATTAATATCTTAATCACCTAATTAACCCCAAATTACCTAATTTTTCCATCATTTTAAGGCTAAAAATTAACTTAAAAATTTCAAAAATTAATTTTAAAAAAATGGCTTCATAGCACTGTTCTATATCACATGAGCATCCTACGGAAAAAAATTGAGCTCTAAACTACACTCCTAAGCCTATTTATTTTCCGTTCTAATCATACTCGGTTTTGCACGATTTCTTAAGGACCCTATATTTTCAAACGTGATTAAACTAAATCACTATTTTTTCATAAATTTAAATACAATAACACCTCAGAATAACAAGTTTCATAATTTTCTGGGCAAAATAACTAATTTTACTAAATTATACAAAATCAGGACAATTATGGGACTCACCCAGTTCGATACTTTCTGACCGTCCAAGCCCGGTCTAAGCTTATCGGCCGGCCCAGACGGTGGGTCTGGAGTGGGGTGGTGGTGGTGGTTCGGTCCCAAGTGGTGGTGAGGTGTGGGTTTGGCTCACTTGCCTAATTTGCACAGTTTTTTTGTTTTTGAATTTTCTCTCAAATTTTTAGGTCTCACGATTTTTCTTAGATTCCTCATTGCCCAAATGAGTTCTGGAAATTTTTCCCTTATTTATAGACGTTTTTTGTAATTATTATGCATTAATTTGACAAGACTTTGCCCATTATCCTTGATTTTTGGCTTTTATGTTGTCTAATTTTTATTGGTTGATTTTTCTTTTGCACATCCTGACATGCCACGACCTAATTTGGATCATCTTATCCTCTTCTGATTTTTCCATAATTAATTTATAATTTTCTTTAATTATTTACTTAGTTTTTGGCCAATTTAGGTAATTTCGCGTATTTTTATCTACACGTAAATACATGTGGGATACACGTGAACATTCCTAATTATTATTTAGGTCATTCTAAAATTTTTTGTATACATATAATCTATCTCTAATAATTTATCAGTTATTAGATTATACTTTTCACTTTTTTGGTAATTAGTAATTATTATGCTTAAAATTTGAAAATTTTATAATCTCCTATTTTACTAATTATTTTCTTAAATTCAAGTTTATGGGGTCATTTTTACTAATATTTTTCTCAATAGTTTATAATTTGGGTTTGATCGGATTTTTTAACCGATCGCTTGAAACGTTGTGCTCTAAGTTTAATCCTATGGTCACTTGGCTTAACTTTAGGGCTTACAGAAACTATGACAATAGTAGCAGCAGTGGGTGGTGATGGAGATGGAGTGCTCTTGATGTGGGTAAAGAGGAGGGAATGGGCGTAGTGTAACGACTCGGCCGGAACTCCTTCCACCAAGGTATTGTCCGCTTTGGCATGAAACGCTGCACGATTTTATCCCTTGGTGCAGCTGCTTCCTAGGAGGTCACCCATCCTAGGATTGCTTTAGCATGAGCATGCTTAACTCCAGACTTTCGACGTACTCCGAGCCGTTACACTAAAAGGCGCCTCAATGATTAGAGTTCCTCTCTGCAGGCATGTAAGGGGTATTACAATCCACCCCCCTTACAGAACTGATGCCCTCGTCAATTTCGTTACACAGGTCCAAGACAACCACCAGGCAGGGCCACGCCCTTCCGGCTGGTGGAATGCTCTGATACCATTCTATAACGACCTGGCCGGAACTCCTTCCACCGAGGTATTGTCCGCTTTGGCATGAAACGCCGCACGGTTTTATCTCTTGGTGTAGCTGCTTCCCAGGAGGTCACCCATCCTGGGATTGCTCTAGCATGAGCACGCTTAACTCCGGAGCTTCGACGTACTCCGAGCCGCTACACCAAAAGGCGCCTCGATGATTAGAGTTCCTCTTTCCAGGCATATAAGGGGTATTACACGTAGGGGAAACCTGTTGATGTTTATTAGCCGAATGGGGAGGAAGAGCTAGTGGGGGAAGCATTGTGTACAACCAACAGCAATGATAAAGCCTATGCTCATATGTACTTTGAAGAGGATGCAACAAAGTTGAGGTTGGTTAGTTAGGTGGTTAGCAATGTGCTTAGGTGGCAAGTAGAGGTGCCCACCAAATGGGGATAGGGCATTCGAAATAGGGGAAGAACAATTGTTTTTCATGTTTGCAAAACCATTCAAGCTTGGGCTTCAACTAACTTTTTTTGAGTTTTTGGTCGAAGCTTTCAACTGCTTTAAGGTTGCCCCTGGGAATCTTAGTTCCGACACTTGGATGCAACTACTTGCATTTGAGGTATTGTGGTTATAGATCCTATCAAAGCTAACTACTCATCTGCTTAAACACTTCTTCCACGTAAAGAGATTGCTTGATGGTTAGGTATATGTTGCAAATTGAGGTGTAGCACTGAAGATCTTCAATAAGTTGCTAAGTAAGGTAGATGATTGGAAGGAATTTTTCTTTTATGTACAGATCTCTAAGTAGCTGAACTTTCTAATGGCTTGGATTGTACCCATTTGGGGCAAGTCAGTGGGTTGCCCTAGGGTTCAGGATATTGAGATAAGCATAGAGCTATTAGACCTCATAGGGAAGAAGCTTTGCTCGCTGGCCATCTGTGGGTGTTCTGTTGACGATACGGGGTTATTTAGGTTCGAGATAAGTATCTCCTAACCCTTGCTGAGGAGGGGTGGTTAGGTGTTCTATTGCGTCTCTTCGTCATTGTAATGAGGGATATTAGGTTTGCTCATCCTAAGTGTAGTAAGTATAATTGTCTTTCACATTAATTTGCTAAATTGATTTCTTGTTTTCTTTGCAGTTGGCTTTTAACAGGGTGAAGGCAAAGCTGTTCGCTGTTTGAGCCAGGAGGCTGGAGAGCTTGGTTGAATCCAGTGGATAGAGAAATAGCCTGCTATAGAGGGAGAGGGAGAGACTTTGTGACAACCTTTGAAGAAGAGCAAGAAGAAGAAGAAGGATAGTAGGCAGCAAACTCTCCTTAAGGTGGTGTAGAATGTAGTGGGGGATGTCCCCGTTGGTGTTGTAGTAGGTGGCTCGAGGTGTGGGGCATAAGGCAGTAGCCCGACATAATGAGATGAGCCACTGCTAGTTTTTTCCTTAAGTGTTGTATGTTGTTCGTTTAACTGTTATTTTTCTCTTCTTGTAGCTTTATGATACACTTGACTTCATCTTCACCTATAATTGTATGTGTTAGTGGTCGAGGAGGGGCCATGTGAGGGCTGAGGTAGGGAGGCTCCGTGAGGCGTTGGAGGAAGAGAAGAAGAGGCATGGTGACTTAGCTACCATGTACGAAGATTTAGAGCACTAGTATGAGGAGTTAAAGGAGTAGGCCAATAAGTTGAATGAAACTTCGTTCTCTTTGCTTTTCATGTATTTGAGGTTAAGAAGCTGACTCTTAAATCCTTGTAACCTCACTTGTATTTGAATGAAACTTCTCCTTTTTGCTCATATGTGCACATTTGATATCCAATCTGATCTTCCTTCCTTATTTTTTCTTTGCTTGATTATGACGGCTTCAGTGTATGTTAACTTTGCTTGCATCTGCTGGAGATCATGTGCTTCGAACATTTGCTCAGGGAAAGGAAACCCTCCTAGGGGGAAAAGGGTGAGGTACAGCTCGACACTTGATTGCTAATGTGCAAACTCGTTGACTTAGTGTGTAGACTAACTTGAGACATGTGCTTAGAGATGAGGATTGATTCGAGGGTATAGGAGCATGGTGTTGAATAGCGCACAAATTCACTCTATTAGTGTGTAAACTAACTTGAGGTACGTGTGTTTAGGGATAGTAATTGACCCGATGACGCTGGAACATGACATAAAGTAGTGCTTAGTCATCTCGTAGTGTCAGTGTAAGTGTCGAGTTGGGGTGCCTTCTTAAGGATAGAAATTAACCTAAGGTTAAGGGAGCTTGGCATAGTACCATGCTCAGTTTTCCCATAGTGTTAGTGGAAGCACCAATTCGGGGCACCTCCTTAAGGATGAAAATCAACTTGAGCGAAGGGAAGCGTAATGTAAAATGATGCTTATATGATCTCGTAGCATTCATGTAAGTACTAACTTGGGTTACCTCATTAAGGATGAAAATTAACCATAAGGTCAAGAGTACGATGGGGATCACTACTCGATTGCTAGTTTGCAGCCGATCAATAGCATATATACTAATGTGGGGGGCCTACTCAGGGATGAAAATCGACCCGAGGTCACGGGTTGGCATGGATGAGAGATATATAAAAAGGTGGCATGGAAAAGTGTAAGGAACTCGTCGTTTCATTAGTTATGGAAATGGTTTAGATACTTCTAAGTAAGTTATAATAGTTAATGGAAATACAGTCTTAGATTGTTGGCGTTTCACAATTTTAGGATGGGTTGTTTGTTTAGGGTTTCCAACTTATAAGCTCCTTCACTCTTCTGTTGTAATATCAGGCCACTCACTGTTGGTATGCTACTGTTCGAGCTCGAGCAATGTCGCGCACTTCTTTGATGGTGTCAAGGCTTGCTTAAAGAGCCATGTGATTCGTATTGACATTAAAGTGTTGGACCCTGTTGGTAGGTAGTTCTAGATTGATTGGGAGGATAGCTTCTATCCTAAAAATGTAAGGTGGAAAGGAGTTTCCCTAGAGGAAGTCTTATGCATCATATGATATCCCCTAAGTATGTTGGGGGGTTCATCGGCCTACCCTCCTCTAGCTTGCTCTACCCTTTTCTTAAGGCTATTGAGGATAAGCTTATTGATTGCCTCAACCTAGTTGTTGGTCTAGAGGTAGGCGACCGAGGAGTAGTAGAGTCTAATCTCGTGCTTGTCATAGAATTCCCTAAATTTGTTGCTGTAAAACTATCTTCTATTATCGGTAATCATGATGTATGGCACTTTGAAGCAAGAGAGTATGTGGGTAAGTACAAATCATTTCATGACTCAGGCTATGATGGTTGTCGTAGGCTTTATCATTGTTGTTGGTTGTACATAATGCCTTCCCTATAAGCTCTTCCTCCTAATCAAGCTGATAAACGTCTACGGGCTTCCCCACCTCATATTCCCTCCTCTTCGTCCATGTCAAGAGTACTCTATCTCCATCACCATCCGTTGCTTCCACCATCACCATCATTTTGGGGGGAATAGGGTTATCACCCCTTTCATAAACTATCTGCTCATAGTCTTCATCAATTTATCTAAAAATGGATTAGTACGAAGACTCATTGTGAAGATTTGACACACCCCAATCAGCCATTATTGATTATGGTCAGGAAAGAAAAATAAGGTCTGGAAAAGAAAGGTCAGCTCGCAAGAAGGAAACTAGGCAAAGTTTCCTCTTAGATTAATAGTGTAAAGTGGAGAATGAAGCACCGGCCACCTGTAAGCCCTAAAGCCAAGCCAAGCCAAGTAACCGTAGGTTTGAGCTTAAAACCCAAGGTTTAGGACGATCGGCTAAAGGATCCGATCAAACCCAAATTATAAACTATTTAGCAAAATACTAGTTTAGGCCACCTGTAAGCCCTAAAGCCAAGCCAAGTAACCGTAGGTTTGAGCTTAAAACCCAAGGTTTAGGACGATCGGCTAAAGGATCCGATCAAACCCAAATTATAAACTATTTAGCAAAATACTAGTAAAAATGACCCTGTAAACTTAAATTTAAGAAAATAAGTAGTAAAATAGGAGACTATAAAATTTTCAAATTTTAAGCATAATAATTGCTAATTACCGAAAAGGCGAAAAGTGTAATATAATAACTAATAAATTATTAGAGATAGATTATATGTATACTAAAAATTTTAGAATGACCAAAATAATATTTAGGAATGTTCACGTGTACCCCACATGTATTTACGTGTAGATAAAAATACGCGTAATTACTAAAATTGGTCAAAAACTAAGCAAATAATTAAAGAAAAATACAAAATAATTATAAAAAAATCAGAAGAAGATAAGCTGCAACAAGATCAGGTTGTGACAGAAAAAGAAAAAAAATAACCAATAAGAATTGGACAAACAAAAAGCCAAAAATTAAGGAATTGAGGCAAAATCCCATCAAATTAATGCACATTAATTACTACAATTGTTTATAAATAAGGAAAAAATTTCCAGAAGTCATTTGGCCAGTTTAGGATCTGAGAAAAATCAAAACACTGAAAAAATCGAGAGAAAATCCAGAAAAAAAAAAGAAAACTGTGCAGATTAGGTAAGTGAACCAAAACCACCACCCACCACCACTTGGGACCGAACCACCACTACCACCCTACACTAGAACCACCGCCTGGACTGGCCGACAATAGTGGACCGGGTTTGGACGGCCCAAAAGCTTTAAACCGGTTAGTCATTTATTCACCCGATTTTTGTATAATTTAGTAAAATTATTTATTTTGCTTAGAAAATTATGAAAGTTGTTATTCTGAGGTTTTATTGTATGTAGATCTAGGGAAAAATATTGATTTAGTTTAATTATGTCTGGAAATATAGGTTCCTTAACAAATTGTTCAAAACCGAGCATGATTAAACCGAAAAATAAATAGGCTTAGGGATGTAGTTTGGAGTTCAAAATTTTTCTGTAGGATGCTCATATGATGTATAACAGTGCTATGAAGCCATTTTTTAAAATTAATTTTCGAAATTTTTAAGATAATTTTTAGCCTTAAAATGATGGTAAAATTAGGTGATTTAGGGTTAATTAGGTGATTATGATGTTAATTACTGATTTGGATCTTAATTAGATGTCTAGGGAAGTTAATTTTTGCAGTGGAACCCTCATCCTAGCCGTTAGGTACTAAGTATGGTTAATTAGGAAAATTAGGTAAAGAATATAAGAAATTAGGAATATGTAAAAGTGTAAATTAATAAATCTAAAAAAATAAGGTTATTTAGATAATATTATAATTGAAATCAAAAAAATAATAAATCTGAAATAATATTTAATTTTAAGTAAATATCTCAAAATGTAAGATTTTTACACCTCGGAAATAAATCCGATACCTCAATTAGGGTTAGCTTGTACCGAATAGTTTAGAATACCAAAATTACGACCCAATAGGATATTTGAATACCCGAGCGTAAGGTGATTAATGTCACATTGGGATTCGAGCCTAATTAAGACTTAGGAATTAAAACTATAATCTAGTTTAGGAGCCGAACCTCGAAATAGAATATAACGAATCATTAATACGTTATAGGTATACATGAGGAAAATGAGCTACAATATGAATTAGAATAAGAATCCATAAAATATAAGTACTAAAAGAACCTATTTGTATTATAGGACACCTAGAAACAAATCAGCTCGTAACTTGAGGATCGAGCGATCGAGCAAATTCAAGTAAGTTGGGTTATTGCTTATTGTAATAGAGTACTAGTTTGGTAGTGCTCGGAGACTTAGGCTTGTATATGCTTGTGATTGTAAATAGTTTGTACATGTGTTTGATGTATCTGAATTCGTGCTGGAATTTGTACTGTGAATGAATTTGTGACTAATTAAATTGGTATGAACTTGTTTGAACACCCTAACCGGAATTTAATCTTAGTCGACCTTAATAACCGAAAATGTCATGTATTGCAACCCGTTAGGGGATCATAGGACTCTCCAACCAAATACCGACCCCTTCGAAAGGGATAGCGCAGAATTGCAAAATGGTCCCTTCTTCATCCTCAGTCGAACTAAGTGATAGGAGAGGAGGTCGTGGCGGGGGTGAAGTCATTGGTTCGAAGGTAGTCACGGGAGAAGCGAGGTCTCCATTGCACAAACCTGGGTTTGGTTGTGAGCTGCTGCATAACATGGAACTCCTCAACCTGGATTGGAGCGGGTGAAATTTCTCTGATTTCATAATGGACCGGACTACGTTGTGCGATGACACTTGATTGATGCATTGCATGAAAATAATTGTTTGATAACCTTGTTTGTGCTTGTATGCATTCATGAGTCTCCAATTCAACTTACTGAGCTGTAGTTGCTCATACCCTTATAGATCCTTTTGCAGGTTCTGATTTGTGATCACTACAAGTATTATGCTGCCCTACAATTACCCAGAGGTTAGTCCTTTTGAAGCCAGGGATGTGAGGAACAAGTTACTTGGTATAATGTGTGACTAGACTGACCTTGTAGTTAAAGGTTAAAGATTGATAGTTATTCTGTAAATTAGTAAACTGTGGTGATTATGTAAATCTTCTTGGGAAGCTCTGTGGGTTTATTTATAATTATCTATGTTTAATAGAAATTTGTGATAATTATCATATTTGTAGTATAATTATTAATCGAACTGTTTACTTCAAAGCGAGTAGTCGTCGATGCCTTGTGTAGATTATTTCTATGGTAGGAACTGTGAGGCCAGTTACTATCATAGAATGGTTTATACGGCGGGGCTGTTGCGACTTCGGGACTTCGGGGCGTAACACCACCCCCTTATATAGGCAAACAAAGGAGGGAGTCTAACTATTTTCCCCATTATTGAAGCATGTACCATTTGATAGGACATGTACTAGACCTCGACCGCCTACGTATCTTATGCCATTAACCAAGAGCCTTGATCAACTCACACATGTAGATCACTAACGTGGCAGGACTCGAAGGTACCCCATGTGTACAGCCATTCGCAAAAAAGTCATTAATGTGCATTATGCTTTCTAAAGAAGTCAATATGGTACGTCGAGCAGTCCAATAGGTTACATCAGTCATGACAAGTGTCATTACATGGAATAGTAGACTTGATTGGATGTATTAGACATTATGTCACCAAGTGATGGGAGCAACCTCCTTGTTTATAGCCGAAGTAATCTTGTATCGGCCTGACCACTCTATCCAAACTACTCTCCTTGCATCCTTAATACTAAGGAAGTAAGAGGGCAAGTGTCGACACCCAATTTTCGCCCGGCCCAAAGGTTAGCTCATAGATAGGCCTCTAAAGGCACATCAACGAGTACATGGATAATCCCTTTACTTCCTTCAAGTATTATGACCCACTTGGACATCCTTACTGCGAGCACCCATGCAACCACTCTAGGTAGACTTGCCTTTAAGAACCAAGCTTAGTATGCGATCATCACCTAGTTCGAACACAACAAGTGAGGACGTTCCTACGAGCCCTTCCAAGACCCAGCTCATCCTTAGCCAAGCGCTTGTAGGCTTCTCCAGCATCCTCGTCCCTCTTTTATTTTTAGTATTAGCACTTAGTTACAGCTCATCAAGTGCCATCTGACATCCATGGTACGATCAGTACACTCGATAGCCCTTGTGGATGTTAGATTCTTAAATCATAAACGTAGCTGCCAGCATGGTTGTAGCTAACTACCCTTTAGAGCTACCCTATCGGCCTTATTGTGCATGTCACCTGCTAATTGCCAGTACGAGTAAACCTCGAACCTCTACGTATCCAAGTAATTGTATCTCTTATACATTATAAATAGTGTATGAGGCCATTAGGTAAGGGGGATAGAAATCTCTCTCTTTGAATCCTCTCTCTCCAACCCTCTTCTAACCATATTATTTTCGAACCTAAAACACTGTAATAGTTGAGATAAAAAGGAACCTTTGTTTCTTAAGCATCATCCTTGCAAATCATAAGTACTTAACTCCTCTTCCCTTCATTCCTCTTTGTCCTTCTTGCTGACTTGAACTTTAAAGGGCCTTGTGAACACACCCTTAGGAGACTTTTTGCAAGTATTAAGAAGTAAGGAACCGATAGAGCCCGATCAACTTCAAAGTCTTCACTTGACTAGTTGGAGCCCAACTACTTCCTACCATTCCTAGTTAATTTAACCACAATCAATAGTTAGTTGTTTAAGGAATGACCCTTGAGGCAAATCTTTCATCATTTCAAGAGTGGAGTACAATAGATTGGTTTAGAAGAGAACAATGAAATAAGGTAAAACGACTCTTAACTTATTTGGAGATTTTGGATTGGGAGTTAAATTTGGTGATAGAGTTTATTAATAAAACAATCTTCTTATAATACTTAAGGGATTGATATTGTATAGTTAGATTAATTAATAAACTAAGGAGAAATTAGGTGTTTATTATTTGGATCAAAGTACAAATTAAGAAGGAAAGTAAGGTGCAAGTTGAATTTTTGGACTTAAAGGAATTAGAAGAACTAACTAAAATTAAGTCAAGGTTGACTTAAGGCTTAAGCTTGGTTGACTTGGCCTAAACTTTAAAGAAGTGAAGGATTGGCCAATAGGTTAGTCAATTGCCTTAGGTTAGTTCGACTAGATAACCTATAGTCGACCCTCTTTTCATCTTTAAGTTGGTTTTCCATTATAAAAACCTTAATAAACCTAAAAATAAACTTAGGGTGTATAGTATATGATCTATGAATGTCTAATTGATATTATGTTATGAACTTATTTTTTGGATCTTAACAAGAATTTGAGTGAAGTTCAAATATGTAGGTTACTGTTTATTTGTTGTTTGTGTGTGTAGGCTTAGAATTTCAATATAAACTTGCGGATGCCACACTTGTGTTATGAGTGTTAAAAAATAATAAATGATTGAGTAAAATAATTTGTTAGGAAAAATTAAATAAATTAATCACATATAAAAATACTTAGAAAAATAAAAATTTTCCTTTTTCTTTTGAATGAAGAAGGGTTATATTTAGTATCAATTATTATGAAAAATTGAAAAAAAAATTACAAATAAATGTTTTTGCTAATTATAATAAATAAATAATAGACATATAAGAAAGTTTTAAATTATTATGAATATGTATGATTTTAAATTTGCATGAAAGTTAAAAGTTGTGTGGGATATGTAGGTAGTAGGAATGAGATTGGAGTTAGATGTAGAAGTGTGGGGGTGACCATGATTTAGGTTATTATAGAAATAAAGATAGAAATGAAATGAGAAATTACGGAAATGCAAAATTTACCCATATTATAATATATTTATAGTATTCATAATATTGATTTTTCCTTATATAATTTTTTATTGGAAGTTTAAATAGTAATTTTGTAAAGAGTGGTTATTTAAGGTCTTTTTGGCTTCAATAATATAAATATTGTGCTCATTGCTTGTTGTGGTGTTAGATAATGGAGTAATAGATTATGAGATCTAAGAGTTATGTGGTTCATTTAGTTGAGGTATTGAAGTATGAGAATCTGTAGATTCAATGTTATATATACACAAAGTCTTGAAATTTTTGGATTTAATGTTACACATGTGGTCTTGGAAATGTTGGTTTCAATGTTACGTCGAGGTCTTGAAATATTTAGATTCAACCTTATGTTGTCATGAGATTAGTGATATGGTTTGATTTTGGTTTTAAGAATAATATATTTTTATGAGGTATGGTAATGGGAAGATTTATATGTGTATATTGTTTGTTGATTGATATGTATGTTACGTTAGAGTATTGATTTATATGTGTATGTTGTTTGTTGATTAATATGTATGTTGCGTTAGAGTATTTATTTAAGAACATAATGACAACAAAAGTGTACAAATGGATTAAACAGACTAATCTAGCTCGACTCACTTTAGCTTGTAGGTTAAAGGGGTTAGGAAATCGAACACCAAAAAACTTTGGCCTTAACTAATTTAAAAAGTAGGTTAAATGGGTGACTCGTGGGGTAAATGTGTGAATGTGTCAAATGGGCTAACCTAAGGTAGCCTACTTAATCCCACAGGTTGAATAAGTTGAGTTTATTTGACCTATTTTTTAAACAGGCAAAAACACCTTAGCTCGGATCTATTTAAAAAGCTGGTTAAACTAGCTGGCCTACAGGCCAAAACCCATTTGCACATCCTTAAATAACACTCGTAACTCTTATTCTATTGTGAATAAGAATGTGGATGTTGATATAAAGTATGGAAATAGTTAATTAATGAAAAAGATGAAATATTAAATATGAAGATAAAAAGGAATTTGTTTTGGTTATTTTGAGAGAACTACTCTATAAAGGTACAAGACCTCATTTTCTTAATTGAATCTTCTTTATCTCCCTATTTCATGTTTTCTTATTTATGGAAATACATCTCATCTATTAGTTTGCTATAAGTAATTAATCTTCTTACTTTATACAACGATAATTGTTAAAATAGTTAATCGACTATATGATTTTACGAGTTTATAATTTTATGATGTTTTTATTAGTTAAAATGGATATAGAATTATTTTAGTGTAATTTTTTTTGTAAAACTAGGAATTTTGATGTATGATTCCATAAATACACGATTTCATCATTATACAACTTTACTAATTCTATATGTTCAAATAAATAGTAGAATCACAATTTTGATAACTACGAATACAAACTAATTCTACATGTTTAAGTAAACAGTAGAATCACGATTTTGACAATCACGATTTTGACAATCACGAATACAACTACTATCAAAATTACTTGAAGCCACTATTACAAAAACTATTATAACAACCAAAAACTAATTTCTACAAATTTGTATAACTATCTACTAATAATTTACATTTATACTACTACTATTATATTTTTGAGTCATAACAAAAGATGGATGATATCGCATTTGTGTGGGCATATGTGCAATATCTCCATATTGGGTATTATAGCACCCATATGAGATTTAAAATTTCAAGTATATAGGGTTTTTAGAAGTTCAAATTGAATTTTTTTAGGAGCGGGATTATTATAGATTGAGAAAAAGATTGATGTAAACTTAGGAAATGTTGGTTTCAAACTATGAATTGGCATGAAATCGGCCTAATACTCGCCAATTCATGCGGGAGGTAGGTCTAAGTGTTTTAAGTCTCTTAATCTACTTGAATCAAATTTTTTTTTTTTTTGCAATTTACATTTATGTTATATTCCATATATATTACATTAACATACATATACTTATATTAATATATACATTATATTAACATATATTTTTATACATATTATAAATATTAATATATATAGTATATTATAAACATTATATATATTATACATATTAACATATATAATATATGTATAAATATAATGTACATATTTTACACATATATATATATAAATTGCAACTATAAAAAATTTTTTTGGGATTCGATTTACGAGCATAAGAACTGCTCCATGAATCGATTTATAAGCTAGTTTATACACCCGTGAATTGTCATATCTGATGAACCGACCCGGAATTAGCCTTAGACGGGATAGTTATGGTTCAACATAAAGTTGAACTGTGACTTAGTGGTTCAAGCCAAACTCCAGGTCTAGATTGACAATATAATATATATATATATATATATAGGATGTTTAATTGTATATTTACATTTATACATACATATGTACCTATATATTTTTCTATATCTATATTAGCATCAAATCTTTTATGCTGTGTCAATACATGTTTACATTAAACAAAATTAGTTTTTATAAAATGATATATCATATCATGCATATAAATTTTCTTAGATAATGACTCATGATTTAATTTGTACATTAAATTGAACAAAAAGAAAATTTTTTTTAGAGATTTCCTAAATTGAATCACATTATTGTTTTGTTAAAAATTGTATAGAATCAAACCTCATTCTATGGATTGATTCAAAGAAAAAGTTAAATCATATACTCCCTTATAAGATTGTGCTTGGATTAAATTTCATATCATGTAGAGTACTTAGGTGACCAACCTACCAAAACTCGTTTCGACTATATTTCTAGATGTTAAGTGTATATAAGAAAAATTGAAAGTTAAAAATTCAAGTAGTATGGTATTTAGTAAGTTTAAACTTGAGATATCAAATTGAAAAACAAAAAAATTCAGTGAGATTATCCTTAAATATTTAATACGGAACTCATTTTATTATTACAGCAATTAGCCTTATACTGCCGGTGACCTCGTGTTCTCTTTCCCCTAATTTGAGTAGTCAAGTCTCTGGCTGCTGCTTATCAAATACAATATATTCGACACTTAGAATTGATTTTGACAAATTACTAAGAATAAAACCTACAAGCTATTAGACCATGGGAATGACCTAAACCTAATCCCAAAAATAAGGGTAAAATTCCGCATTTTGATTCCATGCACGAAATTTGACCACATCATCAACTCTCCCATTCCATTCACACTCTTTCTTCCTTCCTTCCTTCTATCCTTCCCCTTTCACATGTGTAAACTATAAACCCCTAGACCCCACGTCTTCCATCTATTTGTGGTCAAACTCCAAACCCCCCCGCACTAGTATCTCTAAGATCCATTTTCACGCACAGCCAACCACATAGCCAATCATATTCCTCCGACCTAAAGATTATGTAATATGCATAGTATAGGTTTATATAAATATTGATTGCTTAATGGATGGATGTCTTACGGTACATATAAAAGATTTAAAAAGGATAATCTTTTTTCTATTTTTACTGTTAGCAACATATTTTACGGGAAATATAGAAATTTTTCTGTTCGTAAATAAATATTTATGACAAGTAATTATTGATATTTTCCTATTTATTATAACCCATTTGTAAATTTCCATCGTATTATAGATATTTATATATACGGATCTATTGTCTAACCGTTCAAATAACTATATTGAAATCTTAATGGTCACAGCATTACTACCTCCTATCAACATGGTCGGTTGAGTTACCCTTGCTTTCTAGCCTCCACTTGAGGAGAAAGTGGGGGAGAAAAGGGGAAAAAACAGTTGCATTTGCTACGGTATAGAGAACTATATAAAAGGGACAAGCAACATAAAACACAACATGGGCTTCAGATCTTTGTAGTGGAGGAGAGAATCCCTGAAGTTATCTTTTTATCTCTCTCGCTCTCTCTCTCTCTTTCCCTCTGTCTTTCCCTCTCTTTCTCTCTCACATACATAAAAACTCAATTGTGCTCCTAAAGGAGTAAAGTTATCATCTTTTAAGCACAGAGAGATTTAAAGGGAGGATTTTTCTCATCTGGGTCATTTTAATGGCGAGTTGGGTATTATCAGAATGCGGCTTAAAGCCTCTTCCTAGAATCTACACTAAACCCAGAATTGGTTTAGCTTCAAACTCAACAGTTCCATTAAAATTAAGACCCTTACCTATTGAAAATCCCCAAGTTTCTTGCTTTTTCTCATTAAGGAATAGTAGGAAGAATAGTAATTGGTCTCTAAATGTAAGTGCTCCACTTAAAGTTGCGTCAATAGGTGAAGAAGAAATAAATGGAGTCAAGGAAGGAGGAGAGAGTAGTGAATTTGACCCTGGTTCTCCACCGCCATTTAAGTTGTCTGATATAAGAGCAGCAATACCTAAACATTGTTGGGTTAAGGATCCATGGAGATCTATGAGTTATGTAGTGAGAGATGCGGTGGTGGTGTTTGGTTTAGCGGCTGCTGCTGCTTATTTCAATAACTGGTTGGTTTGGCCTCTTTATTGGTTTGCGCAAGGGACTATGTTCTGGGCTCTTTTTGTTCTCGGCCATGATTGGTGAGTTTTGTTTCTCTTCTAGTTTTATTAATTTTATTTTTTTTTCTTTTTTGCCAAATATATTTTGCTAGTGAAATAAAACTGCTTCGTCTTGAGAAAATTGTTTATGCGAATTAGGATTCGAGTTGTCGCATTTGCAGTCTAACTTTACTTAATGTTGTCAAAGTATGGTAATGTGAGCATATTCTTGTAGTTTATCAAATTTTTAGATGATAAGGTTGATATTGAAGCCTTTAAGTTGGTTGTTGTTGAATTAAATCTCTGCCCATTTTGTTTTTCCAGTACATGTGATGAACTTTCTGGAAAAACATCTCTGAAGGTTTTTTTTTAATCCAAAATATGGCTGCAGTTTAGTCGGTTGTTTGATAAGTACAAAGAAGTTAGTTAAATGTTGTAGACAAGCTAGATGTTCTGCCGAATTCATCAAATTTGTTTTCTTTTAAAGAACCCATTGTCTTGTCATTTTAATTTTCTGGTACATTTATTAACTTCAGGTGAATTGCATCTTTTAGGGAATTTCTTTGGTTATTTTTGGTTTTGGATATTTTTAGGAGATTTTTACATCAGTTATTTACATGATTTGATTTGAGTAAAACTTGAACCATATTAGTATATCATATAAATAAATGAATTAAATATAAATATTAATAAAATTTTAATATATAATAATTTTTTAAAAACTAACTACTATTTTTAATACTTATACATAGTCGAATCTTTTCCGGATCGATATTTAGTTTTTAATTTTAGATACGCAGAGTTCTTTTTTAAAAGAAAAACTCCTAGATTTATTTATCTGGAAGAATAATAATAAAAAAAAAAAAAAGAAATCTTTGAAAAGGTCGACACAGCAACGTGGCAAGTTGTCAATCATGTTTTCTCTGAAGGGTACATTACATTGATTAATGGTGATTGTTTCATTCGATCGGATTCCGTCACATTTCCCAATAATTCACGAACTATGCACCAAATCTTTTCGTGTTTTTAAGGTATACATAATTATTTTGTTAGCTCTTCCTTATTTTCTGTCATGTATTTTATTTGCTTTTCCTTTCTATTATGTTAGGTGATGTCTCTAAATTTCTAGTTTTGTTTGTTTCTTTGGGCGGCCATTTAATGAACTTGCCTCATGTTACTTTTGGTGCATGTTCAGTGGACATGGAAGCTTCTCAAATAATCACAAACTGAACAGTGTGGTTGGTCACATCTTGCACTCTTCGATCCTTGTTCCTTATCATGGATGGTCGGTATTCACTTGCACATCTTCTCCTATTTCTCTTTAATTTCTTGTAATTCATTTATTTGATTATAATTCATAAAGCTGTAGTGAAAAATTATCCTGTGTTTCCAAAATGTCGTCCAGATTTTCAACTGCATATTTATGTTATAATTTCTGACCTTTTTTCTTTTTTTGTGTGTTGTGGTAATTACAGGAGAATAAGCCACAGAACCCACCACCAAAACCATGGTCATGTTGAGAATGATGAGTCCTGGCATCCGGTAAGCCTATGGCTTCACTGCAGATAAATAAATCGACAGTTTCTAGAGTGCCCGCGTTATGAAATCGGTGTCTTAATTTGCATATTTGTGATCTAATGTCTCAATTTAGCAAATATTTAGATTTAAGGGTTATGTGATTATTGCATTACCATACTTTGCTTTTTTTTTTTTTTTAATCTTGAACTAGAGAAGATCTTTTAATAATAGCAAGTAAAATAACATATCGGTCATTGTACAGTGACTATAAATGTAGATATTGAAAGAAGTTTGCAACTTCTTCAACAATCGTAAGAGTTGTATTCTATCTTTGATACAAAATCTTCCGAAATTATACATATATAAAAATACCAAGTGATTAAAAATTTTGCCATTTCCTTGAATTTCAGCTGTCTGAGAAGCTATACAAGAGTTTGGATGGTGCGACAAGGTTGTTGAGGTTCACTCTGCCTTTTCCAATGCTTGCTTACCCCGTGTATCTGGTAAGGACTGTTGTTCCTTCACGTGATTTAAGTTTTCATATGTTACGGATGCTCAGTAATGTGATTTGATTTGCGTATGATTAAAACAGTGGGGTAGAAGTCCAGGAAAGAAAGGTTCACATTTCAGTCCAAACAGTGACTTGTTTGTCCCGAGCGAGAGGAACGACGTGATTACATCTACTGTTTGTTGGACCGCAATGGTGGCTTTTCTTGGGTACTTGGCGTTTGCAATGGGTCCTGTTCAGTTACTTAAACTTTATGGGATCCCTTACTTGGTAAAATTCTTGTGTCCCTGTCTCATATCAATTCTAGTCCTTGTATGGTATTTGTTCATTTCATAGGAAACGCTTTTGTGTTTCATTTTCAATTTGATATAAACAAAATTACACAATATTAATTATTATCGTAGTAATCTCAAAAAAACACGCTGATAGTTGTAATTTTTTTCACTCTATGGTAGCGAGGGACTATGGTAACAACAAATTTTTCGGTGATTTAATTGTCTATGATTATAACATTTGAATTAGTCCAAAAAACTATACCCATCAGGGATTTTTCTCTTATATTACACTGTTGTTGGACCCTGCATCTAATCACTTTTTTATGCTGTTTTGTGCAGATATTCGTTGCATGGTTGGATGTAGTGACTTACCTTCATCACCATGGCCATGAGGACAAACTTCCTTGGTACCGCGGGGAGGTATGTTACCTCGGAATCAGCATAGTTAACTTATCCGTGGAATTTAACCAAGTTAAACACCCCAGAATTATGCATGTTTCTGTAAAAATTTGTAGATCATGCCACTGGTTTAATCAAGGATGATCCCTTTTTGCACCTCCTACCATAGGCAACTGTAGGGCCATACGCATCTAGTGCGCCTTTCATCTCTATTTCACATGAGATGTTGAATGTAATTTATAACCCTTTTTTTTTTGGGCTGAATACTGACGATTATTATACCATCGCCTTCCAGTTGTTTGTGAAAATATTCAGCCTCTCGTATATCGGAGTTTTAATTGCTGTGTTTGTTATCAGGAATGGAGCTACATGAGGGGAGGGCTAACGACGCTTGATCGTGACTATGGATGGATCAACAACATCCACCATGACATTGGAACTCATGTGATTCACCATCTCTTCCCTCAAATCCCACACTATCACTTGATAGAAGCAGTGAGTACATGATAAAAATATGACAACCATGTTGCATTTCCTTTCCTATGAAATTTTGCATTCTTCAGGCTTCGGAAAAAAAGCCCCTTTATGCCTTACATTGTGCTGATTTCATTTAAAACAGACCGAAGCAGCTAAACCAGTGCTTAGGAAATACTACAGAGAGCCAAAGAAATCTGGACCACTTCCATTCCATTTGCTGGGAGTCCTGTGGAAGAGCATGAGAGAGGATCATTACGTCAGTGACACGGGTGATGTGGTTTATTATCAAACTGACTCCGAACTCCATGGATAGTTAAAGCGGGGGGTGGTCTTCTGATAGCAATGACAATGCTTGCATTGCCACACCTTGGATTCTTTGACACCATTTTTTTTGTTTTTGGTCATATAACATTTATCCTCCTAGCTGGAGAAGCATTTTGCACCATTCATATGCCGGAGTCCTGACAATTGAGAAGGCATCGCTCTGGATGATGTTACGCCCCTTTTTAACTGTTTGTCGCAGCGCAGGGCGACAGCTATGGTAGTTGTAAAAGTCAAAAATGTGTAGCTGGATGATATATATGATGCAAATAGAAAATTTCACTATTATCAGCAATGAAAATATGCATTATGACATGTTATTATTCAAATACATGTGAAGTTTTCGATAATGACATTACATTAGTGAATGATAGGGACCATGCATAGATGCATTAGGGCTGCTTGATTTTATTTTCAAACAATTGTGACCAGCATATAACGTTGATTCCTCTGCAATGTCGCTACAACAAACACTTTCTTAGGTTCTCGACCACAGGTTGAAATGGGGTCCACACTTTGAAGCCCTGTTGATAGGGGTAAAAATGTAAAAAAAGAAAGCTAGGAAAAAGATACTTGCTAATTTCCTTAACATTTCTTATAATCTAATATATCTTATATCTGTCAAATAATCGAGGTTTCGACAGTCTTTTGTCCTTGACGGTGATGAGAGGTAACAGGAAAATGATGTTGGAATATGGAAAACATGATTCACTTTTAAAATACATTAATCTTATACTCCATTTACATACTTTCATTTTAAGTATTTCCTTTCTTTTTTCCAATTCGCACTCTTCATGATTTGTGTGTATAATATATATTAGTAGAAAATACACCCATGTTATGGGTGTAAAAATAGTTATAATTAAATTGTTAATAAAAATGATTAAAACACATAATTCATTATAAAAAAAATGATAAATATATAATATATATACACCTAAAAATACAAAATAATTATAAAATTAGAAGTTATGCTATTACCATTGTTTATAAAATTTTAAGTTACAAATTCATGAAAAGGAAATTGAATCTTTTATAACTACTTTCAGTTTAATTTTAAATTATAGAAAGTTATAAAAGAGTAAAGTGATTTTCTAAATCCCATTACTCTAGAGTACTATAGATACATTTGATTTTAAAATTCATATATAAATAGAAATAGGAAACCTGAATAAAGAAAAAAAGAGACATTGAGACATGCATTAGAGAGAGAGAAAGAGATGGAGGAAGTTTGCTCTAAAAAAATATTAACCAACTGTTTATAGAAAAAGAACGATTACCAATGAAATAGTATATGTGGTAAGGATTAAACTTTACAATTAAACAGTGGAGATGAATTTTAAAGAGAAAAAAAAGAAAAAGACTATTAGAAACCATATTGAAAGTGAGGAGGAGAGTAGAGAGGAGGAAAGAGTGGATGAGAGGAGAGAAAGGAACGGTAGAAAGGAAAAATTAATGAATTGGCAAAGATATCCAATTTTATACTTTTAAGTTTAGCCTTCGATTTTAATAATATAGATATATATATATATATATATATATCTACATATTTAAGTATATATGGTACAATGACAAGATTTCCACCATTATTTGCAGTGAAATTGTGCACCATGTTTATTTTGCGCATTTATAACAAGCAAGTTTCTGATGGGGGACATCAGTGACTGATAGGGATCTTCCATGGGTGTGCATTGACGTTGTAGATTCTCTTGTCATACAATTGTGACCACAGGAGAAAATTAGTCCAGCATAATAATGTCGATTCCTCTGCAATGCCAATTGCCAAATGCAACAAATGTGACTCCTATCGGCTACCAGATACCAAGCACTTTCTTAGCTCCTTAACCACAAGTCGGAACTAGGTCCCCGCTGTGAAGCCTGTAATGGAGAACCAATGAATAAATTAATAAATAAATAAAATAAAGAAAGAAAGAATGAAACAAGATATTTTGAATATCTTAACATTTCTTATACTCTAATTGCTATAACAGTCAAATGTTATCTTTGCAGTTACAGGTTGAAGTGGTTGCTGATAGTGGGTGGCAGCACATAATTATAATGAAAAAAGAAAAATCATGATTGTTTTTAAGTGTATATATATATATCATTAATATTTTTCATATAAGTACAGAGTACTCTCTCTTTCCTTTTGATTAGCACTTTTTCGAAAGTCAACCATCACTAGCGGCCAGATGCTACTATCAACTACCACTGCTTTATGCCGTTGGCCGCTAGTTGCAACAGCCTCTTGAAACTGTTATCATGATTTAACAATAATAAAGATTAAAGCAAACATTTCGCACAAAAGAAACTAGCATAAAGTTTTTTCTTTGGTTTTCTTGGTCTGTGTGTGATAAAGCATACATGTGAAAAAGTTTGCTGTCAAAACACCAATTGCTCAAACATTTGATATGCTATAGCATCCAGGTCTGATCTAGTAGAGCAGGATAAGGAACTTTGGAGTCTAGGAAATATATACAGCAATGAATAGAACCTAAGAAACTATACATTTTGCATGTCGAGAAATTATGCAATACCTAATTAAAGTACCTTTTCATAACTTTTTCAACAATATCATGTTCAGCAAAAATCAATGTTACTCACAGAAAGCACTGCATTCATGAAGGTATATATCCTGGACTTATCCTTCTGAATTCCATCTGAGGCACAAATGCCACTGCTAACATCAATCCCATTGGGCTTGAGCATAGAGAGTGCTTCACAAACATTGGCAGGAGTAATACCTCCTGCCAAGAGCCAACCCTGTTTGCTGTTTATTGGTGGTAACCTGAACTGGGACCAGTTGAATCCTTTGCCACTGCCAACAGAGGCAATATTAGAAGGAATAGAACAAATATGATATTTGCTAATGCACAGATAGGAAGAATTCAAAATGCTTTTCCAATCAAATAAAAAGAACATAAGCAGGACTGAGAATCTGGAGTTTATATGTGATCTAAGGTAAAAGTAACTACCAATATTTTCACAGGGGATGCATCATTAGATGGGTCTTCATATTTTTGAGTTTCTGGTGTTGAAATACTTCCATTTTCTATGCAGGGAAAGAATTCAATATAGCAATACTATATCTGTAGAATACAGGCAATTTCAACTATTTGTTCTTTATTCTCTTTTCTTCCATCTATTATATAATTATATTATGCATGTACACATGTTCTCGTGCCAGCAAACAAGAGTTTTTAACTTTCATATAGTATCTTCTAAAGCATCTGGTTAAGTGATACCTTCAATGAAAAGCGGCAAATAAATGCATTTCCCTTCTTACGTGATATGTCACAATTGAGTTAAGAAAAAAGGATTGGGCTATCACATTTTTCATGTGCAAGGCATGCCGTTTCACACTCAAGCAGTTGGTGAGGTTCAACCGTCCCTCCATAACATGTATGCCAACCAAGTATCCTAATGAGAAAACAAGAAAGACTAATGTTCTTACCTGCCACCTTTGGCACTATCCGCTAAGATCCAATCGATTTTAGATGACTCTTCATCAGAAATCTGATTCAGAAGGCCACCTTCTTCATTTGCATGAAGAACATAAATTATTGGCTTCTCTTTCACCAAAACTGGAAAGGCACTGCGAGACCCATTCCCATGAAGCTGCACTACTTTAAAACATTACAGAGATTATGAAACAGTCAGTATTCACACAAGGTAAGAGGAAACTAAAGAACATATACCTGGAGAAATTCAAGATCTGCTGCATCAGATGCTCTTAAAATTGTGTCTACGTCATCATCAACAAAGACACCAACTGGATGTCCTCCATATTCCCTTGCCACTTTTGAGATTTCCTTGGCAGTTTGAAGTGATACAGAACGCCTCGAATTAGGCCAAATAATCATTCCAATGTAGTCAGCACCAGCTTCAGCTGCAATAGCTGCATCCTTAGGCGATGTGATTCCACACATCTTTACCAAAGGCTGATACTTTTCATGTTTGTTCTGAGTGGAAAAGTCTTCCTCTGGGAATCCAAGCCTACATAAGATTTTCCCTTCAGGTTGTGACCCTACCCTGACTAAGCAATTTTTTAATACATTTGGACCTGCAAAAGCATCCTTTAAGTATGCGACTTATCTCTCATCAAATAAACTGCAAAACAAAAAGTATGAGTTGTTCAACTGATTGTAAACCATATGATCACATGAGAAACATTTCAACACAAGCAGGAACAAATAGGAGACATTTTGTCCATATCTGAACTTTGGAGTTGCATTTTGGATTACAATGAATTTGCTGACAATTTATCAACTGTCTGAGAAGACTCAAAAGCTCAATGAACAAGCATTTAGGTTAACACCTATGTTTTAGGTTTATACGCTACATAGCAAAAGTTCAACCTTCTGTTGTTAACTTTTGATGTAAGCCTAACAGTAAAAGAATCCCAGAAAAGAAGCATAACAATAAAAGATAAAATATTGACGGATATTATCAGTATATAATCCCATTAAAGTAGCACCAATCCTTCTTTGGGGAAAAAAAAAAAGAATCCTAGTCAGATTGTCTCATCATTCTCAGTCCATATTTAACAAAATGTTATTTATTGTCAAATGCATACATATAAAGCCAAAAGCACAGACATACATGCATTCGCAGAAACATTATGAGTGACTATACGTCTGAAACTGCCAGGTTTCAAGTGAATGAGAGAAAACAGAAGATATATGCATTGTTTGGTATACATTCAAGTTTCTGATGAATGCAGCTGAAAGTATAAGCAGCTGAGAAATTGAATCACAAGGTATAGAACTACAAACAGACGACTAACGAGTACCAGCAATCTGTCTCCTGTGCGAAATTGCAATGTTGTTGGACTGTAAAGTTTGTGCTGCTATCCCTTCAAAGATAGTGAAAAGGTCAAACCCAAATAAAAAAATAATATGATGTATTTAGGTATTAATGAAGATATGGACTGTGACAGAAAGCATTCGTGAAATGAAATCCATATAACCGATCCCACCCAATGGGAATTAAAGTAATGACAACTAATCTCTTATAAGACCTTCCAAGTCATATAACAGAATAAATTGGGCATACTAAACAAGAAGAGCTTGAGCTTTACCAACCTTTTCATTTTGGTCTATGTTTTAAAAAGCCTTTGATAAAAGCATTGCTGTCAAAGTCGATTGAACTGTCCACTAATACATACTTATATGGCAGTGTGTCTACATGGCATCCTAGATAACGGAAATTTTAATGAACTTTGATGGATGTCCTTAGAAGAAATGCAAAACATAAACCTTAAAGCAAAAAAGGTTGATGAAATGCAAACCCTTCTTGGGTAATTCTCCCCAATAAATGGAATTTTTTAAGGCAGAAGTTTACTGGAATTGTCAGGTTTTGACAAGGCTCTCAAATAAATAAATAAAAATATTATGCTAGATGCAATCATGTACTTTAATCTTAAAGTTCAATTTAAGAGTCAGCAATTCCTCATATCCTGTTGTAATCAGCTTTTAATTTCTAACTTGTATCAAATTTGGGGTCGTTTTAAGGAAATGTGTCAATTTTGAATTTGGATTTCATCTCTGTTGTTATAACTCAAATTGAACTGGAACATGTACTTAAAAATGTTAATATTTGCTAGGATAACTTAGCTGCATTGTCTACTACTCCAAAATACTTCAGAATTCATCAGCTAAATGCTTATGTTGTAAAGCCTTTTTCTTTCTTGGTTCAAATATCATTAGTTTAAATCAAAGGCGGGAACCTTATCTATTTCATCTCAATTGAATCGAAATTCAAGGCAGACCCATTAATACTATAGCTTCATACCCCATTGCATTAAGCCCTAAAGCTTGAAGTACTATATCCATCTCAACGGAAAAACGATGAACTGGAACGATAACCTTAGAAAGATGAATTTAATCAGAATATCATTAGTTAGAGAGCATTTATGACAAAATCCCACGTTCTCTAAAACTTGAAAGACAGACAAAAAGAAACACAATCTCTCTTGGGTCTTTCAACAAACACACGATGCACATTCTCTAATTGAATAGAAATCAAATGCCCATTTTTTATAGAAGTAAAGTGCGAGCACGTAAATAGATTGAGAGGGACTCACCTGAAAGCATGACTAGGCGATGTCACAAGAGTGGTTGTCGTGAATCAGTGAGTATTCATTGAAATTTAAATGTGCAAGCGAAGGCTATTTTTAATGATTCTTACCTTTTTTTTCATTTTACACCGAAAAAACAAATATATATACGTACATATATATATATATATATGGACTGAGAATCAGTTAGGCTTTTAAAGAGAGCCCGTCAAACTCTCACTCATACGCTATTTTTCATTATAAAATAGAATAAATAGGGAATTAAAACTTTGGAAATGATTAGAAATTTCTATTCAAGTATTTACTTTGTATAATTTTTTATCATAAAAAATACTTATTTCAATGTTTACTTCACCTCATCAATTAATGTATTAAGTTGGGCAAATAATCAAAAGTATCAATTTGTCTTTCTTTTAAGTGGTAAGTTTCATCAATTTAAGTTTTTAGTGAGAGTATAATGGTCAAAATTTCCATTTTCCCAACGTAATAACTATTCCCTCTATGGATGAAATAAAAATGGCATTGAAAGAAATTCTCAATCCAAAATCCAAGTAAACAGGTTAATAAAAAATTGAGAACAAAATGGTTATTATATTCCTTTTCTTTTATCTCCAAATCAATCAATTGTAAGGTTCAAATAAGTGATAGGTCATTTAACTCTACAATAGCTATTGGATTATAGTATATCCCCATATGCCTCTATTTGTAAATAACAAAGCTCATAATTCATTTAAGTGATCTAAGCTAGTGTGTGACTTAAAGTAAGAGTTGACAAACTTTTTTTTTTTTTTTTATCCTTTTAACTTCTATTACATTTATTAGGAAAATGGAGAATCAAATATGATTTATTTTCCTTGGAGATCGGTGTTCATACTGCTTAGTTGCAAGGGCTTTACTCAGCTTGGTTGTCAAATTCATGATTCCATTGAGAATTGGTATGCATAAAATCATAAAATTGTATAAAAACAGTAGAATATAAGATTGTAGAATTGTATACCCATAGTTGTCAAAATTGTGATTGTAGCCATGTAATTTTACGAATTTATGATTTTAGGATACTATTTTAAGTTAACTCGTATATAAAATCATTTTCATATAGAAATTTATTTTTTTTAACTAAGTTATATGTAAATTCGGTAAAAACTTACGTTTTTAATTAAATTTACTAATTTTACATATTTAAGCTAAATAGGCTAAAAAAAAAAGAATATATAACTAAATTTTTATAAGCCATAAATTATTAAGACATTATAATATCTTATCTATCCTATTTTAATTTTTTTCCTTTTTCTCTCTCTCTTTTTCTGTTATTTTGCATTTGTAGCTTTTATTCAAGTTTTAGCTTAAATAGCAAATATTATAAGGAAAACTATATACTTTACTTTATATCATAAATAATTTAAAATTAATTGATGTTTGATTCTTTTTAATTCATTTTTTTTAAATGGAAAAAGTTTAGTTTCAACTTTATTTGTCCTTCTTTCATACATGTTTAATTATATATTATTAAAAAATTTTTATGAAAAAAGAACTTAATTTCTTTATTTTGTTTATTTTCATAATGTATTTTAAATTTTGAATAATTATTATAATCAAATCTACAATTTTTTAAAACTACTTTACATAAGTTATAGAAACTTACATTTTTACGATTCAATTTCACGTTTTGACTCTATAGACTCTCTAGTAATTATAAGTAGAATCAGAAGTTTGACATTCTTATTACACTTAAAGTAATAATTTTATCAAGAGTCTACACCAAAATGATTTTTTATTCATTTTAATTAAGATAAACACATAAAATTATAAACTCATAAACTCATATTATTTGACCCATGATTTTAATAATCATGTTGGCACAGTTGAGAAACTCTTTATTTTGAAAAAAAAAAATTACATTTGTCGTAATTTAATATTATATTCAAAATACTTAAAGTCAGCCTCATTAGATTAGCTTGCATTTATTGAGCCAAATTGATGTAACCTAAAAACCAACCTAATACTATTAGGGTCTTGGAAGATAGATACATTGTACATTGGAGTCTAGAAGACATGGAAGCCGAGATTGGACAATGAAAAATGGAACAACTGATCAAGTTGCAGTCAAATATGCACGTCTTCAAAAACTGGATAAGTATCATGGAGATATATGCCATGTATTCCATGTGAATGGGAATACACACCATGAATTTCCTACAAATGGAAATACATGATGTCATGGAAGGCATATACGTTGTGTATGCAAGAGCCTAGCCAACACACATCGTGTTCATCCAATGTTACTACACAGCCATGACAAAGGGATTACACGCCGCATACTCATTGAAGCATACATACAACCATTTGTCTACTACACGCCTTGTACCCCTTGAAGTCATTCGTATACTGCTTAGATAATTCTATTACGAAGATCTTTATTTTATTTGTAATTATGTTCAACTTATTTACAATTATGCAATTAGTTTAGGGTTTCCCTAAAGTTAGTCTATAGATATTCTTGTGTCATTATTGTAAGACAATAGAGAGTTGTCATATTTTATTTTAGAGACTCATTTTCAGAGTATTTTACATCAAGAGTGTATTTTTCTTGAATAGTTTTTCTTATCAATTTATGTGTAAGCAATAAATTGTAGCAATAATAATATAAATCAATTATTGAAATCTGTACGTAATATTAATGTTTTATAATAGTTTTCTATGGATTATGTGTCATATCAATCTTGTTTATGCCAATACTTTGTTGAGTTGCAACATTTAATTGTAAGGTGTGATATACTGTTGGATAAGAAATAGTTATGGAAATTTCATACGACCTGTGGTCATATCATATTTTGGTCACATAGCTCCTAGTTTACGTGCTTCATCTTTTGGTAAGTTATTGAAAACCCTAATTTTTTGAATTATTGGTAGAGTTATGGTATGGCAATATTGGGTTTGCAAGGGATGTGGTGAGATTGTGGTGAAGGATTTTTATATGTGCTTGTTGATACTCTTAATAAGTTATTACCATATCTGGAGATTATAATTATAGTGATGATAGAAGGGGATCTAAGAATCATGTTAGTAATAGTGGCTCTAAGAAATTGCATTTTGGTATGAGAAAATTGAATGCCTTAAAAGAGCAGCTTGAGGAGTTTGAATGATTTGGTTGAATATTTGAATGAAGCCTAAACCTTAAGTACTGGTGAAATCCTATTAAGGAGACTTAAACGATCTCAAGAAGAATTAGACAAATTGGCGAAGGAGGATGAGGAGAGGTAATTAAGATGAAAGGATTCTAAGATGGTGGCTAAATTACAACATAAATATCAAAAGGAGATTGAGAAGGTTACTGTAAAGAAGGGTAAGAAGATTAGAAGAGAGAAAGTGAAGAAGCTAGAGTTGATTGAGAGTTAGCCCTTGAAAATAGGGGCGAAGTTATTAAACTTGTAAAGAAGTAAGAAGCTAATATGAAACTAGATGCTCTTGAAAATACAATGCCTAATGTTGAAAAAGTGGTTGAAGCTTCTATTGATGTTAAAGTGAAGGTAAGGGCTCAAAGAGTAGAAAGGATTAAAGAAGAGCCTATTGAGATTGAGATTGAGTCATCTTAGGGTCTTTGCCATTTAGTACATACTACTCTAAAAATAGGGCATGGAGAAGAAGTGTAAGTTGAAAGGAAAAAATAATTAATAAGGGACTTAAGTATTCCTATTGTGAAGAATGATCAACGTAGTGGTAGTATACAAAGGGCATATACATTAATGGCAACTTTTAAGTGTGAAGTAAACTCAAAGCAAAGACATATTTATTTCATACACAATGCTTGGTAAGTAAACTCAGAGCAAAGAGATATTTATTTCATACACAATGCTTGGTGTATTTAAGAGTATGTTCTTTAGTGATTGATGGGTGTAAATTTTGCAAATTTTGCTTTTTGAGTGTGTAGTCGACTCAAGTATTACAGGTCATTTTCCTAAGTTAATAAAACTGATAAATTTAAAACTGATTAAAATTTTAAATTCAAAACATTAAACAAATATGAAAAACCTTAATTTATTAACTGAAACCTTAATCACGTATAAAAAAATCCTAAATCCTACGTACGTGTAAATATAAGAGATTAAATTTGAACCTAACAAAAACTCTAAAAACCAAAACCTTAATCTTTTAAAACCTACAAAGTTACCCTAACAACAATAAGCCCTAATTTGGCAAGATTATCGCTACCTATACATAATCAAGTAAAATCACCAACGAATCGTTTTAAATAGTAATAAATAACCAAGTTAAGCCAATTAAAATAATGAAAATAAAAATTATAATAAAAATAAATAAATAAATAAATAATAACCCTATATGTGTATATAAGTGAGGTAACCATATACATGCATATATGTTAAGTAGTTTCCCTTTTCTTTTCCGAATATATCACATAATACATATATTCTATTCTATGTTACAAATATCTTATCTCATTTTATTATATATATGAATGTAGATAAATTTGATCGTATATGTTGAAGTGTACAATATACCTATAATACTGAACCAATTAAATTAAGCGACAAACTTATAAATTTTGCAATTTTGCTCTTACCTACATGATTTGCGCCATGCTCATGCGTTTGTTCATATACATATCTTTTATTTTATTGATACTTATTTATATTTTACATTATATATTTTACTAGTCTACAGATTTTTTTTTTAGATATAATATAAGTGTTATATTTTCATTAATGTCACTTAATCTAGATCTATTTGCTAGTTATCTGTTCCCTACACCATCATATCCTATATTTAGCCGTTTATTAGGACATCAATTCTACACCTAAACTTCCCTCATTCTAGATGCAACCTAGCTTGCATTATGGTGTCATGCATGTGTACCTATATATATATAATATCTCTAATGTTTTGTATGCATTAAATTATACAATATATAATATATTTGATTTTTTTTGTATACATTAAATTATATGATATAATATATATCTTTTTAATGTATTTTTTTAGACATAATGTAAATATGTTATACCCGGTTAATTTAATTTAACAAGGCAAATCTATTCTTATTTTATTTACCCAAAGTCCTATTATCTTTTCTAGCCTATATATAACCAAAAGGATTTTGCATAAAAATAAATTATTCCCATTCTTCTCCAACGACTATGTGATTGCAATATATTCTCTCTTATTTGTTCCCACCTAAGGCAATGAACATATCATGCATTTCCACTATGTTTTACTTTTTTATTTATTTTCATGAGTAACACAAATATATAGATATATCTATCAAATAATTGCTAAAAATAATAATAATATATATAAATAAATGAGAAATCGGTTTCCCCCTCTCTCCCTTCTTTATGTACCACTATCTTATGCCTTGATTAATAAAGATTGTGCTAAAAAAAGGTCACATCACAAAACCCTCTATCTTTTCCTTGATACGTCACCACGAAATAAACACTTATACATCCTATATTTCCTATTTTGCTTCAAATACACGCAAACACTTATCTTCTATTTTTTTTCTCTAACCAACCTTTCCTCTAGTTCCCACATCATATTCTAATTTTCATTTCTCTTAACAGCATATCATATACTCTCGTGATCTTCAACCCCATTGCTACCCCCATTACAGCAACCAAATCACACACATCCTCCATAGTATTTTTCTAAGCTTATGTCTTACTTCATGGAGTAGATAAGTAAGACTCACAAAGAGTTGAAGCAAGAAAACATAATATACTACTAAGGGAGAGCCAAATCACCACTAACAACAAGTAATATTTGGTTTTTCCTTTGTTTCCCACTTTTATGTATTTTTCCTTCTTATTATATTTTATCATTAAGAAGTAGTGAAAGGAAGAATATGTATGTATAGTCCAGTATTTTGAAGTAGAATTTTTATACAATAGTGTTTTTCTTTTTATTGTCCTTTCTCCTAAGATCTTATATGTGTGAGATTATATCCAAATGTATATGGAGTAGGACTTGTAATAGTATTTTTGCCATTTCATGTAATAGAAAGAGTGTGTTGGTATTTTCTCAAAATTTATGTTGTCAAGTGGATCATGTATGTATGTATGTATATATATATATATATATATATATTTTCCATGAGGTTGAGACATTAAGGAGTGCTTCTTAGATTTTCTTTTTTAACATTTCACATAATATTTTAACATAAGAATATGCTAATACACCAATAAATCTAAGTAATGTGATTACACTTAGTGAAACGAAAAAAAAAAAGAACGTTCAATTGGTCATGCTTTTATTTTACGTAAAATAATAACTTAGAATTGATTTAGTTAGCTTATGTGATCATTAATTAGGTTAGATAGCGTCTAAATTTGTAAATAAAAGAAAATGGGCTTAAAATGGACTAAGAAGCCCATGTGATGTCACGTCTACATCTGCAAATCGTGGAAAATAGACTTTGACCATTTACTTTGTTAAAAAATAGGCTTGAATGTGTAATTTGAAAGGGCTCAATATGAGTTAAATTGAGAAATTAATAATGATAAAAAAATGAATAATTTATAATTTTCGTAAAGATAGACATAAGTAAGCTCAATTGGAAAACTTTAGAGTCAACATATTAAAAGTTAGGCTTAACAGTAACTAAAGCCATAAATTATTAGATGACATTTATTTAAGGCCCAATACTAATTTATACAAAGGGGATAGAAGAAAATATGAGAAAGGCTCATAAATAGTGGACATAAAACAATTGGGCCTAATTTCATTAAAATTCATAATAAGCCTATAGAAAATGCAAGTCTCAACTTCTGACACGAACCTCGCCATTTAAAAGTGTACCTGAAACCAATAAAAATGTAAAAATTGAAGTTAAAATAAGAAAATTATACGTGATTAAATATTTAAGCAAAACCGGGATCCATAAGTTAGATAGTTAGTTAATTAAGCAGTTTAGCATTACAGTTTAACACTCATTAGGTTCTTATAATTATTTTACTAATTAGGTGAGACCAATCAAGAGTGTGAGTTGCTCATAGATTATTACGGCTCGTAGCGGTTTGATCAGGTGAGTATTCCTGATAACTTTATACTTGTTTTGTGCTTGTAATTAGTGCACCTAAAGTAAATATTAATAACTTAATGTATAGGGGTTTAGGTTATGCATGTGCATGAATATAAGTTGTGTTGTGTAAAATGTTGTGAAACGTGATAGCTAAATAACTAGCTGCTTAATTTATCACTGCATAATTGAATGGTTTGTTGATATTTGTTGATAACCTCATAAATTGACTTAATCATATTTGACTCAACTTAAATTAAATAGACCATACATAAGCACGAATATTGCATGTAATGTTCCGATAGTTACCTCACGTGGTTGGTAATGAAAGGCCTTAGAGGGATGGACTCCCACATGATTTTATTAGTATAGTACATGAGCATTAGTATAACAAGACCTTAACATTGGCTTGTGGGCTTATCTGGCATCAAAGACGTTAACTGTGGACGGTCGAGGCTCGAGTCTAGAGACCACTGCTGTAGGGCATGAATGTGGACTATAGGGGCCACCTTACCATTAGACCTGAGAATTTGTGTATTATTAAACTTTTAGAAATAGAAACCTATTTTGTGAAATATGGAGTTTCTATATATATATATATATGGTTAAAACCTAAGTGCTAGAACTCAATTGTGATTGGTGCTGATGTATCTCTAACATTTATTTTAGAAGACATTAAATCTGATGTTGTATGTAGTATCGGTCAATTACATATATATTGTTTGGCATATTGCTTGTTTATGTATTCATATGTTTGTTAATAAATTGTTTGATAACAAATTATTTGATAACTTGCTTACTGGTATAGTATGAAGGATATCTCACTAAGCTCGTGTAGCTTACTCCTCAACAGTTTTCCCTTACAGCTTGCTAGATAATCGGGCATGGGTTAAGAGTCGAGTGTTGAGTACTAATATTGAGATGCATAGAAGTTAGAATTTGAAGATAGATTATGTAGTTGGTTTGAATTATTACATGTAATTATTAATATTTAGATTTTATAACTTTCATAAGTTTAAGTTTTAGAACTTCACTACCTAATCTTATTGTTTGGTAGGATATATTAATTCTCTACGGTTCTGAGGAACTGTGGAATGTTAAATATCCATAGTTATTTGTATTTTATGATAAATTTATAAATTAATAATCGGGAACCATAGTAATGAATTAAATAGAGTCTTGTAAAGTCTGACTTGCAAGACGATTTTCGTATCATGGATACATACGTGATAGGAAAATTTTAGGTAATCGTACTAGGCCCCTTTAGGGTCATGACAATGGGTATAGTAGTGTTAGCTTGGTATCTATTACCTTTTTTCATAAGTAAGGGTTGAAGTCATTATCTCATCTTGAACCTTATGATCTATACTAGTTTGGTGGGAAAGTTGTTCTTCATATTACTAGATAGGCCAATTCATTCTTTGTTATTGGTAAATTTATAAATGAAGTGGTTTATGATATTATGCTCCTAGAAGTGACTCATGTTCTACTAGGTAAGCCTTGGCAATATGATGGGGATGTCACATTCACTGGGAGAGCAAATACCTACACCTTTATTCAGGAGGGCAGGTTGATAACATTATTCACCATGATAAAGGAAGAAATTCAAAAGAGGTAGAAAGCTATGGTGCAGGATGTGTAATGTAAGCTTAGTTTGTTTACATATCATTCCTAGAACAAAAATGATGATGTAAGTCTCATAGGGCCAAAGAAGAAGCTGTACTTATCCATGAAGCCAAATGAGAATAAAACTTTTAACAATTCTATTGCAGGTGATAGGAAGAAATTTAATATAGATACGAAGAATAACCCAAAGCAAGATTCAAGGATGAATCTTCGCTACCCTCATAGCAATGATGTGACTTGAAATCTAACCCATACTATTGGGGTCTTAGAAGACTAAAACATTGTGCATTAGAGTTTAGATGATAAGGAAGCCTAGAATGGACAATGGAAAATGGAACAACTGATTAAGTTGTAACCAGACATACATGTGTTTGAAGACTAGATAAGGATCATGGAGATATACGCCATGTATTCTATGTAAATGGGAATATACACCATGTATTTCCTATAAATGGAAATGCATGGCCTTATGCAAGGCATATGCATTGTGTATGCACTAGTTGAGCTAATATATGCTATGTTCATCTTGTGTCACTACACAACCATGATAAAAGGAATACATACCATGTATTCAATGGAGCAAACATATGACATTTGTCTACTACATGCCTTGTACCCCTTGAAGTTGTTTGTATATTGCTTAGATAATTCTATTACAAAGATCTTTGTTTTATTTGTAATTAAATTCAACTTATTTACAATTATGCTGCTAGTTTAGGGTTTCCCTAAGGTTAGTTTATAAATATTCTTGTATCACCATTGTGAGACAATGTAGAGTTGTCATATTTCATTTTAGAGACTCCTTTGAGAGTATTTTGCGTCAAGAGTAGATTTCTCTTGAATAGTTTGTCTTATCAATTTACGTATTGACGGTAAATTGTAACAACAATAAAACATATCAATTGTTGAAATTTGCATGTAATATTAGTGTTTCATAATTTTTTTTTTTTTTTGTAGATTGTTTCATATCAATGCCACTAATGCTAATATTTTGTTGAGTTGCAACATTAAATTGCAAGACATGATATGTTGCTAGATATGAAATAGCTGCACAAATTTCATACGACCATGGTCGTATCATAAACATTCCATAGCTTGAGACCAAATCAATAAACAATCCAAGTAGATAATAGATTTAATAAGTTTTCAGCATATTTAGTACATACATCTTATTACACAATATACCATTTTATATATATATATATATATATATATGTATATACATACACACACCCCGCTATGTATGTATGTAAATAGAGCTTTTTTGTGTAAAGAATAAATAAAGTAGGAAATCTCATTTTTTGTGTCACATGTACTTAATTATTAATTTGTATGTATGATTTCTTATCTCGGCCATGTTTTATTAGCCATCTTTCTTCTTCTCGACATACTTAAAACTTATAACATATTTGGTTAACTTCATAATACTGAAATAGAATGGCTAGTTCTCATGTACAGACTTATTCTTGCATTTGGTTAGCGACATAGCTATTTCATGGAATTGCTATATTACTGAAAAATGAGAAATTGAAATTTCTTTACAGACTAAGGAAATAGCAATTCTTAGATTTTTTTTTACAACATATTTTAGAATCCATTCATGATACCTCAAAATAACTATAAAGAATAGCTATTACTTTTTTATTCTAAATCTGAAGAATTGTAATTTTATTCCATTATGTAAACCAAACATGCCATTATGGTGAATTTATTAGTTAATAGTCTTTCTAACTACTTTTCTCACTTTACATGATGGTTCTAATAGTGCAATAATACATATGTAGCAAATTGGAAAATGCTCTTTAATAATCTCTATAACTTCCATGTAATGTGCTACTTTCTTTTTTTTTTTTTTTAAACACTAATAGATACTTTCAATAGCATGAATTCGTTTGTTTAAAATTTTAAGTATAAAAAACCCTAAAGTACGACGAAAAAAAAGTATTCATTAGAAAACAACAATAAGCCTCTTTTCACTGAAAAATGAAAAGAATGAAAATGTAACTTTTTTCTATTATCTCAACCACTATAATATTGGACCTAAGAGATAATCCTTGTAGGCTCTAAAGGATCTACAAAAGAGAATATGTGAGCTACCGGGGTGCCAGAGGTATCTTTAATGTACGTACTCAAATGCTTAAGACAATGATGTGGTTGAGAGAGTAAAAGTGTAACTAGACATGCAAAGTTTAGAATTGGGGATTGTGAATCCCTTACCTTAAAGACTTTAGAGGATACTTATAGGCGTGGGAATGATGGTTATGGCAAGTAAGATTCTTTCCCTCAATTCCTTTAACCTTTAACTATATCAAAGTTTGTTACGAAGAGAATTGTAGGGATGTAATTTGTTACCATTTTAATCTGGTGCACTTCTTGCCATTTTTCAAATAAGTAGGCCAAAGACTAAGCTTGTATTTAAGGGCTCAAGATGAAATGGACCATTAATGCTTGTCCTCCTACTCTCATTGTTGATTGGTTGGTAAGAAGAAATAACTAGAGTTGATCTTCCAAGCATTCGAGTTAGGGTGGTTGCTTATTGTGGCTTTACACTTATGGTAAGTACGACCCTTTTACTCGATCTTGAACTTATGGACTAACCACATTGGTTCCCTGAGCACCTATTATAGGATTCTCTAAATACCTCAAGCACTCTAAACTACTCCACTTCACCATAAATCAATCTTAATGCAAGTTCTAAATCTTAAGCATTTATTGTAGGATTCTCCATATGCAAATCTCATTTTGCTAAGGTGAATACGATAGATAGGAAGTAGAATTGTTTAAAGGGAAAGATGTAGTTACTTTTAGATAAAACTAGATCAAATGTAGAGATGGTAGAGCCTTTTGCTTGAATTTAGTACATAGGAAGAGTGTGGAGGAATATAGATGAACCTTGAAGGTTTGGGTTAGAATTATTCATGGTTTTGTTGAGGATGCTTTGGTTAGGTTATAGAAGGAGAAATGCATTAGAAACAAATAGGCTTTATGAATCTACAAAGCAATCTTGAATCAAGGATCGAGTGCTGTAGATAAGGCTTAAGTATGTTGTGGGTTGAAGTGATTCTCCTCTTTTGACGAACATGATGTGCTTGGGTTGGCTCGTATGCCTCCAAAAGGGTTTCAAATTTTTAAGCCTTTTGTAATTTCTTATTTTTTTTATTCTACTATGTTTTTATTAAGAATTTGATAATATTATAGAGAGTTATATTAGAAGTTGGCATATGTTAACTCTTAATTAATATTTCAACAGAGTTAACTTGAATGATTTGGATGAAAAGGTTTTACAATGTTGAAAACTCAAATGAGAGAAATTGAGAAATCAAATGAAAAAGTAGGGAGAAATTGATGATTATATGTGTACTTTTTTCTTAGTAATTAGGTAATTGCTCACATCCCTTAAAAGTAATGAAGTCATGGATATATCTCATATTTGCAATATATAAAATTATAACTAGCTAGAGTTGTTAAGAGAATCAAGTGATAGTTAAACTTAATGAAGTGAGTCCTATAATACTATCATATCTTATTTCTTATAGTGTATTTCTAGTGAAGCACTTGATTGAGGCATATCAAAACCACACATAACCTTAGCCTATTCTTTATATAAAGTCAAATTGTGCTTAACTTGTCAAGTGTTATTACCTCTAACTTGAGTACAAACAATTTTCTAGTAAAATTAACCAGGGTAAATTATAAATCCATACTCTAAATTATTGGTTAGAAAAAATATAAATTCTATAAAATTCTAAAGTAGGCTTTTATTTCCTTATCTCTTTTAAAAGGGAAAATTATAGAGGAAGCGCCTGCATTTCTACAATCATTGAAAAAAGCCTTAAATATTTCTATAATGAGTTTATGGACTTATGTTTGTAAGCCACTCTCATTTCAGAGTCTCTATCTATTTGCTATTAATGAGATCTGACACGATAGGGATAGAGGCTCGAAACAAGGATGACATATAAATGTAGGCTCTCAAATGCATACTAAAAAATTTCTAAGCCCTTTTTTCTTTTGCAAAATTGCAGAAATACGGGCCCTTCTCTCTATTTTTATTCATCTAATTATATATTATCATGTATAAAAAATTATTGTTATTATGTACTTAATTTTTGTAAGTGGTAATATATAATTAATGTATATACAAATGAGAACATTATCTTGATTAACTTTTTTTTTCTATATAATTTTTGTTTTGACCTCATTAAGACACATCATAAAGACAAATCAAAACTCAAATAATAATTTATTTTTATTCTCCCTTGAGTTATTTATTGTGTTCATTATCCCGTAACCAAATCCTAAATAATGCATATTATTAAATCTAATATTTAATCAACTCATTGGAACTTGCATCTTTTGCAAATAACAACTAGTAGATTTTTCTAATTTGATCACCAATTCTTTCTAAAATTTAACAAGATGGAAAAATTGTTTAGGAAGTAATTAAGAATGTTTTCTACACTTTGTTAGAAGCTAAAAAAAAAAAATTACCTTTCATTATGGCATAAGTGAAATCTAATACCAATTTATAATAATAATAATAATAGAATTCATACAACTTGTGTGAGTTTTGCTTTCAACAACATAGTTAGAAAGGATATTTGAATGGGAAGTTATGATTAGAGCAAAATGACCTAAATATAAGTATTCTACCATATCTTGTCATGAAGACTTTACAAAATTGTTTTATTAGTACTGCTTGAAGAATATCGATTTGAGTATAAATTACTGTACAACTAATTGCTCAATAATCAACACTCATTTTCATAAAATGAAACTAAAACAAATCATATAATTGGTATTATTTATTAATAATTTATGTGATAAGACTAGAATAATTGCAATGCAAGCAATGTAATTATTATTGTATGGTGAACAAATAATAAACCGTAGAAATCTATAACAATTTATTTAGTCAAATATGGTCTTGGAATATGATTAAATTTGATGTTATTAGTTATTATTAGAAAAAATTTCTAAAAAAGAACAAGGAGAATGTTATTCAAGTAATAAATATATCTTGAAAAATTAAAATGAGATTTGAACCCAAGACCTTATGTTTGTAAGATAAACCATTTATCCACTTAACTACACTTATCATTATATTATAATTTTCTCTTTAAATTATACATATAATACATATTTTCTATTTTTAAAGAATTAACATTTTCCTAAACTTATAGGGGCCAAGGCCCTTATTGGGCCCCCTAAACCCGTCCATGGTTAGACTTGCTTCTTTTAATTATCATTTCTTAGAAAATTAATTGCTAAAACCTAGAAATAAAGGTTCTAGCTCTTGATATGACTACACATACACACACACATTCACATATAGATAATAGATGTGTTATATATATATATATATATATATTTTCATATATTATTTACCTTGATGCACAAATGGAGGCCCTTCCTTTTCATTTTTCCCTTTTAAAAATATGCATGTATACACTAAATTATTGCTAAAACATAAAAACATTTGCTATTTATAGTCTTTTAAGTGATTTTTTAGGGCTTTAATAATTATTTAGGGGTTATTCGCATAAAGCTATGAGTATTTAGAGTTACATTTTCGGAACTTATGGGATCTATTTATATCCAAGTAGTAGTTTAATAGATTTGTTTATAATTATCTCAATAATGAGTTTTTACTTTTAAAGTCTCAATTTATATCACATTTATATAGTCATTATAATTAGATATTGATAATACAATTTGTCTAGACCTCAAATTTGAAGTTGAATTGTGTAAGATACATATCATGTAGTTTTATAACAATGTTCATCAATATCACATGCATTTTCGGGGTCATACATATAGAGACTGCACCACAATGAGTCTTAACAAAGGGAAAACAAAAGTGTTTAGCAAATTTGAGCAGCTACCAACCGGATATAACGCACCAATTGATTTTACCTAGCTTAATCTCAACACTCGATATGAAACACGAATGTAGTATTAGGATTGCTTGCCACTAACTCTTGCTAGCCACTAACTCTTGCTAAATGAGCTAGACAAGAGCTATGGAAAAGAGAGAACACATGGTTACTTTGCAAAGAAAATTGTAATTTTAATAATGAGTGATGATGTCTATGTACAAGTAAATGGGGTTTATATACTAGCCCTACTAGGGTTACATTTGTATAAGGAAAAGACAAAAGGATAAATTGCAAGTATAATACCTAAGACATACTAAAAAGGGTAAAAAGGACAAACGTTATACAATGTATGGAAGAGAGAAATATTTTAGAATATTGTGTTAGAAGACATGTATCATGCTGGTGTTGGTGATTTGATGCTTGGTTGATGGAGTAGTTGTAAGCTATTTGATAGCTTGGCATTCGTTGGAATCAGCTTAGAAGAGGTTAGAAAGAAAGTAGAGAACTTAGTTGACTTGATCTAGGTTAGGTTTAAGCTTAGATGCAAGGAGTTGATGGGAGTCTCTAAGGTCAGGCATTGGATAGTTAGCTCTAGTTAGGTGCTTGAATAGCTTGGTTTTGATGGCTCAAAAAGTATCCTAGTATTTGGTAGTTTAGATATTGCCTTAAATACAACTAAAGCTCAACATTAAGGTCGGATAAAGTGAAGTAATCCTTGGTTGGTAATGGAATCCTCACCTTGAATGGTTCTTGAGCTAGCACTCGTTAGGTAAGTCTTATTAATCCCTTAGCTTGGTTATGGGTGATGGGTCCGAAGGGTTGATTCTTATTATTTTCTTGGCTTTAGAGAGATGTGGCCTCAAATCTATAGGGTCTTCTATGGTTTAACTTGCTTCATCTGGATGGTGGGGAGTTAGGTCGGAGTCGTTGAATGTAGAAGAGACACCATAATCCTTAGGTAGCTTCGGTGTTGTAATTGATCTTCTTTAGGATTTTAAATAGACCATTAACTTTTGATGATTGGTTGCTCTTCCTGAGATGGGAAATCTTTCTTGGCTGAGGTAAATTTAAACTAAGTCTCCTAAGTTGAAGGAAACAGCTCGACAGCCTTAGCTATTGATCTTGTGCTACCATTCATTGAACATGATAATCTTCTTGGTTACTTACTAGTACAATTTATGTAGTTCATAAGTTCGGTTAACTCCAAACTGGCTCTCTTTAGAAGTTGCAATGGTATTAGTCATGTCTAGTGAAATGGTTGGGTTGAGGCCATAAATGACCTTAAAGGGAGTCTTTCCAATGGTACTATAGATAGTTTGATTATAAGTGAACTCCATAATTGATAAGCGTAGATGCCAATCCATTAGATTCTTCCTAACTACAACTCAGATTAAAGTGACTAGCATTTTATTCACCAATTCAGTTTGGCCATCGGTTTGAGGGTGGTTGCTTGAACTAAACATAAGTTTAGCGCCAAATCTCTTCCATAAGGTCTTTTAAAAGTAGCTTAGGAATTAAGCGTCTCAATTGAAAACAATGGACCTTTGAACTCTATGTAAGTGAATGATTTCTTGTAAAAACAAATCAGTAATATATAAAGCATTATTCGTTTGGTGGTATAGAATGAAGTGTGTCATTTTACTGAATCGATCTACAGCTATAAGGATCGAGTCCTTCCCTTTGGATGTTCGGGGTAATCCTAGAACACAGTCCATGTTGAGTTCAGCCTAAGGTAAGGTTAGTGTATGTAAGGGCATGTATTCCCAATGTGGTTCCTTCTTCTCTTTTTCCTTCCTACACATTTCATAACTACCGATAATCTTATGGACATCTTTAACTATACTAGGCCAGTAAAAATTTTCTCTCAACAGATCGGTAGTTTTGGTCTCACTAAAATACCTAGATAAACCCCAACTACAAGCTTCCTTGACCAATATCTCGCATGTGGAATTGGATATACATAATCTTTTCTCCTTAAACAGATATCTGTCCTTTAAGTAGTACCTTCCAACAGCAATTCCATATTGACATTTCTCAAGTACAGGACTAAAGTGTAGGTCCTAAGCATATTGCTTGGCAATAAGGGAAAATCCCAACAACTTTGTTGGTAGGGTTATTAGTAAGACATGCTAACATGACAGAGCATCAGCAACCACATTAGAACTACCTTTCTTGTGTTTGATCACATAGGAGAATCTTTCCATGAACTTTAACCATTTAGCTTGCCTCTTTGAAAGTTTATTCTAACTTCCTAAATGCTTTAGGGACTAATGGTTTTTGTAAATGATAAACTCTCGAGGAAGTAAGTAATGCTGCCACACTATAAGGTCGGGGGTGTTTAAAGGTCAATAGACCTAACTTCTATACGAAGGACTGAGCAACAACATTAGTATGACTACCTCCATCTACTATGATCATGCATACTTATCCCTTGATAGTATACTTGATGTGGAACAAATTTTCTCTCTAGTCTTCCTTACAACTTAGCATTGAGTTCAACAATTGTCTCAAAATTAAGGTTATCGCTTCTCCTTGGTTGGCATAGATAGAAATATCTTCCTCATCCTTTTCCACTTTAGCTCCTCCAGTATTCTTCTCTTCCTTCTCAAGCTCACTATCATTTGTATTGTCCACGTCATAACTTTGGAGGACTACAACACGTTGGTTAGGATACTCAACAGCCATATGTCCATAATCTAAGCACTAGAAGCATTTTACCTCACTTGTCTTGCAACCTAAAGTTTGTCCCCTCTCATATGTCTTCAAAACTACTCTATCATCAGATTTGCCCTTCAGGCTAGCTTGGTTATCATCAGGTTGGTCAATCTTCTCTTCTGCTCGAAAGGTCTCTTCGACCTATTATGGGTAGCTTGGTATGGAACAATTGTTCGTGAAGAGCTCAGACTAGGTCAAATTGAGGTATTTCTCCTCTACTTCTTGACCATTTGAGCTATTTTAATAGCTTCCTTAAGTGTGTGAAACCTTTGCACTTCAATGATATTTTGGATTTCATATTGGAGCCCTGAAATAAACCTCGATATAGTATGGGCTTCTAGCTCATCTACATCAGCTTAAGTCATTAACATTTGAAATTCCTTAACATAGTCATCAACAACTCGGTTTCCTTGGCGGAGTTCTTGTAACTTTGCAAAGGTATCTTGCAAATAAGTCTCAAGTATAAATCTTCCTCTTGATAGCCTCTTCATTTCATCCCATGTATGCACTCCTTGTCGTCCATCCCTTGCTCTAGCCACATTTAAGTTTTTCCACCATATGGTGGTGTATCTAGAGAACTTAAGGGTGGTAAGTTAAACTTTGTCGGCCTTAGCATATCCGTAACAATCAAACACTCTTTCAACCTTCTCCTCCTACTCTAGGTATTCATCTACATTATCACTTTTAGTGAAAGTCAGAATCTAGACCTTGACATTTTCAAGTCCTAAAGGGGGTCGACCTCTTCATTCCTTTACATCATCATATCCTCCATCCTCTTCTTCCTTCCCATCAACTTCTTCTTCAACTCATTATCTTCTTCTTTAATATCCACTACCTTAAGTCTTTGTTGAGTAGGTCAGTTTACCACTCCTCCAGCTCTATGGGGTCGAGTTGGGTAGTTAGCTAGGCCAGCATAGCCATACCTCCTCTCTTGTACTTCTTCTACTCAACCATGATTAAGTACTCCTTAGGGTTGTTGCCTATTTACTTACATAGTTGTGATTAGACTCTCAACAAGGTTGGTGAGTTTATTAAGTTTGTCGTTTATTGACCCTGATGTATTACTGCCATGTAGACCATAGCTAACACGAGTGCCACTAGCTTGGTCACCAATATTGCCTCATACACTAGAATCCATCATTATGCGACAGCACTTGTTATTAATTTCTTCAACAAGAACAACTTCAACAGCACAAACTCAACAAAACCTTAGTACCCATTACTACTCATCAATACGAACCACTACTCGTGCACCTAATTATTGCTCACTACTTAGATTCACACTTACACACTTTAATCGCTTTGGTACTCAATACAACACAATGTAGTTCAGAAATGGAACTTGCTTTGTTTTCTAATAGGAAAATAAAGTACAATAGAGCAACACGAGTTACTACACTTACTTCTTACAAACCACTGCTTCTTAGCTCACAACTTTAAAACCCACTTCTATAACCTTGACCACACTTCCAACACACTCAAGAGTAGCACTGCAGTAGCTACAGAAGAACACAACAACTATTAATAGCAATACAAATAGAACTTTATTGTAACCTCATACACTCCCTCTTGGAACTGTACTTTTATGCCAGTGAAGTTGTGCATCTTCAAGGTTGTACATACAAAGACTACACTACAATGAGTCTTAATAAAAGGGAAAACAATAGGGTTTAGAAACCTAAGTAGCTACCAACTAGATATGATACACTAATTGATCCTACTTGGCTTAATCCCAACACTTGATATGATACACGAATATGGCATTAAGGTCACTTGCCACTAATTATTGCTAAAGGAGCTAGATAAGAACTATGGAAAAGAGAGAAAATATGGTTATTCTGTAATGAGTTCCTATTTACATATATTTTATAGTGATTTTGCATCATTTTCCTTTAAAATTTGAGTTTATTTGTGGATAATGATACTTAATTGAGTAAAATTTTGTTTTTTAAGCTTTAGAACAACCTATGCTAGAAAACAATAAGATAGAAATAAGTTCCACTCAATTTGGAGCTAAAAAAAGCAAGTTATGAAGGTTTGAAAATTGACACATCCAAACGACAAGACTATGTCATTTGAAAGCAAATTTGGAGTGATTTTTAAGCATTCACAGCTAGTTACATGACCTAAGGACACGACTATGTCCTTGGTTGTGTCATTCCTAGTATTGAGAAAAAAAAAAGAGAAAAGAAGTGTTCATAGTGGGTTACATGACCAAGGGACATGGTTGTGTCCTTGGTTGTGTCAATTGCAGTGGTTTATATTTTTTCCATTGCTTATATAAAGTTTCTTTAGGGTTTTTTTAGAGAGAACTTTTAGATAACCTTTGGAGAGTGTTTTAAGGAAAAGAACACTTAAGGGAGCAAGGGACATCAAGACTTCAAGATTTACTTGATTTCATGATTCACTCTTCTACATTCCTTTATTTTTTGATGCAAGATTATTAATTTATGATGTATAGAGAGTAGATCTTTCGTATTTAAGTCTTATGGAACCTAGATCTAGTCATGTGACATTGGTTTTATTAGATTTAATTGATTATTTATTTTCTTTCTTGATTTAACTATGTGTACTTAATACTTTTGATTGTTATTTTCGTGGGTAGTGATCTAAACCCTAATATCATATAAGAGAATTGAGAGATTTTTTATATGATTATTTCTGAGTATAGTTAATAGAGATTATTGCAAGAACAAAGATAATCTGAAAAATCTTTCTGGAATCTTGATTTATATTGTAGAGAATTTATTATGCAATAATGTGATCTTAAGTCATGCAATTGAGAAGGTATTTTAATAGGTGATTTTAAGATTATGGTTAATTAACTTAAGAAAGTGATTAATTTTAATAGAGAATTCTCCTTATAAAAAAAGATCAAAGAAGAAATTAGATTATTCCTATAAAATATTACATGTTAGATCTAAAGGAAACAAAGATTTAGATACGGTTTTGTAATCTTAAATTAATCTATACTTTTATTGCTTTCTTGTTTAAGTTTTTTAATAACCATTAATTAGTCGATTAATTTAGTAAGTAGTTAAAAAGCAATTTAATTTAGGTTCTTTAAATTCTTGAACTCAAATTTGTTGGTTAGATAATAAAAATCTAGTAAGTATTAGTAGTCAAAGTCCCTAAGAGATCAACACTTAGACTTAATCCGCTACTACAATTTGATAGGTGCACTTGCCTTACATTACTCTACAAAGGAAATTGTAATTTTAATAAGGAGTAATGAAGTCTACATATAGGTAAATGCGATTTATATACTAGCCCCATTAAGTTTACATTTGTATAAAGAAAAGACAAAAGGTTACAAATGTAATATTTAAGACATATTGAAAGGGGTAAAAAGGATAAATGTTGTACAATGTACGGAAGAGAGAAACTAAATAGAATATCATGTCAGAAGATGTGTTAAGCTAGTGTTGGTGATTTGATGCTCGATTGCTCCTATAGTTGCAAGCTATTTAACACCTCGGCATTACTTGGAATTAGCTTGAAAGAGGTCAGAAAGAAAGTAGAGAACTTGGTCGACCAGATTTGGGTTTTGGATGGCTTGGAAAGTATTTTAGTATTTGGTAGTTTGAATATTGCCTTGAATACAGCTAAAGCTTGGTACTCAGGTTGGATAAAGTGAAGTAATCCTTAGTTGGTGATGGAGTCCTCATCCTTGAATGTTTCTTAAGCTAGCACTCATCGAGTATGTCTTATTAATCCCCTATCTCGACTGTAGGTTATGGGTTTGAGAGGTTGATTCCTATCACATCCCAATATAATAAACGATGCTATATCGCAGATGAAACCTACTTTGTACTATTCTTAAACTTAGAATATTTCACTATCACAAAACATGCTTTAGCTTAAGTTTAGCCTTGATTTCAAAGTTTATAAACTATATATAGCATTTATAATGCCAAAAGGCCAAAAGTACAAATTTTTTTCTTCTTTCTTTCATTTTTTATAAACTAAGCTTCAACAAAGCCAAGCTTTGTTATCCATAAGACTCCTCCAAGATGTTTGACTCCTCTAGTGCTCTCATAAGACTTCACCTATAGAGTTGATGCTTGCAATAGTCTTCTAACTTGAGGGTAAAACATATTTATCCCTTTAGCATATTGTTGAGTGAGAGTGGATTAGCAAACAATAATATAAGTAAAATCATATCATGGACATGAGAGCAAGTTCTTATTAAGTTATTTTGCTTTATAGTCTAGATAAATAAGATTATGAAATAAGGGAATGCCATTCTCAGATACGTGACATGTATCGGTATCAATATCCTAACCTAGCCTAGGATTCATCCAGTTAGTCGACTTCAATTTAGGCATATGGATTAGTTTCTAGGAACCTAGCAAAATAAAAATTATAGATAACTACAGTTGTGGTTAATATTATTGGTTAATACAAATTTGTATACACGAAAACCTAGCTTTAACAAAACAATTTGTTTGTTGAGTAAAATTTAGCTTAATTTAACTTAGCCTAACAAACTCTCAAGTTCAGACAACTTGACCCATAGATCATTTTATGCTATGCGATAAATGCATCAACTACTTCTCAAACAATTACTAAGTAAGCTTATTCCTTAATCTAATTTACTTTACTCATCTTTTCTTTCAAATTCTAAAGTTTTGGTGTTAGGTTCACTTAATTGATCACCTTAGGGGGTAATGTTAGTTCTTAATCTCTTTGTTAGCTCAACATAGAATGATCACAATATGATCAATCAGTAGCCTAGCAAGAACATTTATATTACGCAACAAAACGTGATTAAATTAACATACCACATACCAAAGAGATTAGGAATCATCTCACCATTTCATCCATCACATATCACATTTACATATAAGGTTAGACAAGTCCATCATGGTTAGATATGTTACACAAAATTATGAATCGATAAAATCTACTCTAACACACAAAAATCCACTCATCAAAGCCACTAAGCAAAATTCCCAAACTCTTACTCTTGTTCCTAAGGCTCTTCCTCCCCTACATCACCTAAACAAAGCGCGTAAGATAATTGAGTCAATTATATTGCTTACACTTGTGATCTAGATCTTGATACTACTCTTTTAAAACCTTTTTTTTTTTGTTTAGGATATCTTCTAACCTAGTTTCTGACTCACTTTCTTTATATAAGGTTCTTCTAGTGCACCTTTTATCTTAGTTTCTTACCATCTTTACTACTATATAAGTATTTTACTATATTCAATATGATATTACATCATTCAGATTTTAAATTAAAAGGGTATCAATAAAACACTTATTTAATATCTGATAGTTATATTATCATTAGTACATAACCTAAATTATCTACATGTATAACCACTTGTAAAGTTTATAAAGAATTGCTTTGAAAACACATATATACATATAAAATTAACCAACCCTTAGAGTCAACTTCTCGCTTAGTTTCTAAATATTGAATTATTTCACATTTTCACCCATGTGGGGTTTTGACTCACTTTTTGACCTGCGTAAGCCATCTTTTAAATCATCAAATTGCCCAACTTTAACACCAACTCCCCTGTTTCCAGAATCCACCAATTTGACCTTATATTTCAAAACTTAACTATAGTTATGTTAAAGCATTTGCAAGTCAAATTACTAAATAAAAGTCCCATTTTAAGCATTTCCAACGTATAATTCAAGCTCGGTTAAAAATACTAAAATTCAAATTTTGGATTTTACAAAACTCTTTTCATAGAATCAAAGTAGACCCATATTAGTTATTGCACAAAAATTTTGAAATCAAAACAATATCATTTAGACTTTTGAAAAAATGAGCTAAAATTCTTTTTTAAACGCGATTTCTTAAGGAACTCATATTTTCGCTTTGAATTTAAAAAAATTGGTTTCATTTTTGGATTTTACACGAGAAATTACCTATTGAAATAAAAAATCATAATTTTTGGACTTCATTTACTATTTTTAGAAAAAAAATTAAGCAAAATCAAGCACTTGCTAACGCATAATTTTTTAGCCACCGATAGGGGTTGTGGTTGTATTAGCCATACTAGGTGTTGCCATCCTATCACTAGGTGGTCTTGGCTCATTTCTAAGTCGCACTTGAAATCTTAAACCTGGAAAACTCCTAAATTGCATTTTTTTTTTAAATTTTTATTTAATTTTTCTCTCTTGCTTCTTGAGCTCTCTCAAATTTTTTTGAGAAGTGAATTAGCCAAACTTCACAATGAAATAGCTCCCATAATTTATAGGAAGCTCTTGGTTGGTTGATTATTTTTGCAAGTGATAATTGTCACTTTCATCCTTATCCTTGTCATAATATGTGTCCATTAGTCCCCTTTTCATTTCATGTATATTTCCCTGGGATCATGCCATGACTCCAAGCTAGAACTTTCAACTTCCCTACCATTGTTTGTTGTTGTTTTTCTTTTTTTCATTTCCTTAATTAAGATACTAATTTAGGCACATATATATATGTGTATATATATATATATATTGCACATTGCTATTTCCTTAGTTGCAGCCATGTACATATATACTTGATATTTATATAATTATTTTTCTTTTAATTTGCTTCAAATTATTACTGTTGTAGGTCAGATAATTTTATTTTAGGATCTTGTTACATTCTAGTCTCATGTTTCGGGTTTATGATAAAAATATTTACTCCCGATAAAACTACCTTTTTTATTAATTTTAATATTTTGCTAACTTAATTACACTAAACAAACTTTACTAAGGTACTTCTTTTAACTTTTATGATCTTATATTTAAAACTTATTCAATCCGGAGAACTTTTCCTAGACTCCATAAATCGCTCCGGTTCCTAATAGCTCAGGTTTCATAGTAAGATAGACATTCATTGGAATCAAACAAATAAAAATAAGATATAGAAAATGTTCCAATGAAAAAAGCAAAAAATTGTAAATACATCACAAAAGCTATTGGTCAAGCATGTGATAAACTCTCTAAGCTTGTAAAATATGTCTTTATTATGCATAACTTTTAAAAATATATATTTATTTCTTTAATTCTAGCTAAAGCCCTAGAATCCTTGATATATATATATTTATAGATGCATTTGCTATTATTTAAGTGGAAAAGGGACAATCCAAAGAGGCAATGGATTAATTTTCTCATACACATACGCATGATTAGAAGTAATATAGGGCAAACTACGAAAATACTAACAAAGAAAAAGTTTTAGAATGGTGTGGAAGTAAGAGCACCCATGGTTGTGGCATGAGTAGTAACACTCAGGAAAACATAGCAATTTGCAACTTTAATAGTTGAGGAAACTTTGCTGTAAGGTTGTAGATCATCTTAACTGAGGCATAGAATCCTAGTGCGTTGAAAGTAAGGACGAGAATAAATGAGATATGATTTTTTGTTGTTGAGATGGATCGTCCAGCTATATGTATTATGGTTGGTTGCATAAGTTGTTGTAATATTGTTATTGTTGCTTATATTTTTAGAGTCATCTTGCCATAATCTACTTGGTGGTTAAAGGACAACTTGGTATGTAGTCACTAAAATCAGACTAGTAATTAATAGAAGGGCACTTTAAGCATCACTTGAAGAATCTTTCTCATTTTTGAATTTAAAATACTATAATCATTGGTTTCTATTATCTATGGCCTTATAAAACTTGAGGATCTGACCTAACCATGATGTTGAAATTCTTGTTGTGCTTTGTCCATTTGTAGGGTTGCTCGGATTCTCAGAATCTAGTCTTTCCATTATTACAAATGGATGGAAGTTTGTTGCACTCCTTGCTCCAGCTTTCATCAGGATTTCGCTAATTTATCTATCTCTTGCTTTGCTTTGAAAGAAGGATAGAACATCCAGAGATGTTACGCCCCTTTTGTTATTACATTAAGTTTGATCACATCTTTGTTAATGGTGTTTCTCTTGAGCATGAACTCAAAACTTGTTCGATGGTTTTGCTTATGAGACATAACAAAAAAATAAAAATAAAAAAAAAAATTGGTTAAAAGGAAAAGGTATAAGGTAAAGTAAAATAGAGAATATGTTTTGATTGTCTAAAAACATTTTTTTTTTATTTAAAGACATATGGTGTAAGAGGAAATACAAAGCTAATGGAGGATGGTGGTGGTTAACCATTATGGATAAGATCTAAGGAAAATAGGAAAAACTACTTCAAAAAGGAAGAAAACTTTTCTCTATTTATATTAAGATTTTCTGCAGTTGTTAAACACTACAACTAAAGTTTGACCACTACCATCACCTTTTACACCGCTATTGCTAAAAGCCACTAATAATTGCAACTACTGAAATTACTATGATAATATATGATGATCACAAAAGAAGTTTGATTATAATAAGGAATAACTGCATATATACATGCATATACAGTATATGATAATCAAAAAAGCATTTTGATTATAATACGGAATAACTATATATACACCTGCACATATATTTTAAAATTAGTGATCAAGTGTGAAAAGAATCACTAAATTTTCAAGATATGGTTTATTCTCCTTATAACTTTTGAAAATGAGCATGTACCCCTTACATTATTAGTAAAACTCCAAAACTATTGTTAAAATAACCATAAATAGAGAAGATTTTAGGACAAATTATTTGGAAGAAACAAACATATTCTTATAGTTACGATGAGGTAAAGACATGCTTGGGAGTTTCAGAAGTGTATTCGTACTTGATTGATAGTTTTGATGAAATATTTACATAATAGCCTTATAAAAAACTTGGATAGATTTTTGGAAGATCATTGCGATCAATCAAACATAACAATCAAATAATATTCATACAACTAAGTGCACACCTCGTACATACCTCCTACATTCTTAGAGCTACTGCAAGGTGTAAGATGGTATTGCCATGAGAATCCTTTACGTTCACCACATGCACTCTATTAGATTGTATCAAGTGTTCCACTAGCAATATGAATGCTTCAAATATGTTGTTTTTCATGGAAAGATGAATCGTAGTCTCCTCTCAAACCATCACGTGTTTGGCTAACTCCCTACAAATTGAAAACAACTCTACCATAACTTGAACTCTACCTTTGACAATAGCATAATGTAGAGGAATTCTCTTTTCTCTTCCCTTGAGAAGGTAAAGTTCATGGCTTACTTTCAAAAGTTAGCTCACAATTTCAACATGTCCTTTAACTGAAGCAATGTGCAAAGGATTGACATTGTCTTAATTCGCTTCTCACACATATTCATGCCTTAAATTTAAGATCTCCCTCATAAAGTCAATTTGGCTAGCCATACAAGCAACATATAAAGGTGTATTGTTGCTATATAGATACCCATAATCTAGTAGAAGAGCATTGCCTTTGATCAAGGTGAAGAGTGAATCAACATCACTTGTATAAGCTGCTTTAAACAATCTCCCATACATGAAAGAGTTTACTTGGTGTATGGGCTGATATAATGATTTGCTTTCAAGAAACCTAGTAACTTAGGCCAAATATTATTCTTACTTATATGACCATTTCTTGTTCTAGCTGACATACATATTAGCTATTATTTGTTAAATAATAATTTTGTCTCAATTTTATGAACTATAAAGAAATTTCACATAAAAAAAAATTCTATCAACCATCAAGTACGTATCATAATTCATGTTATAATAAGTAAAGAAATTTATAGCTAATTTACATATATTAACATATATCATTGGCACTACCTTTTGATTAGGAGCTAAAAAGATGTAATTGAATTTCAATAGAATTATATTGTTAGGAGTCATCCTACAATTAGTTTCTACTTGCCCTTGCTATCATATGTATGTTAATTCTCACTACATACTTTTATAAATAGGATAAGAGTATGCAAGACTATATCTACATATTAGATATACTACATAATTTTCTACTAATAAAGTTAATGCCATTAGGCTAGTAATTGTCGATACAATAGGATAATACAAACATAAGCATCATACCATCAAGAACATGAATACAAAGAGAAGATATGACATTTGACATGAAGATATAGTTATAATATGATTGAACATGATTACATTATAATGTAATTATATGGAATTATGGAGCAAGAAATTATATTAAACTCCATTAAAGAATCCAAGGTCAAAGAATGTGATATTCTCTTATTTCATAATGTGTTTTGATCTCAATATAACATTTCAATCGAAGGAGAAAAGCTGTACTTGTAATACATCAAACAACAATAGAATAGCTAATAGGAAAAAGACACTCGTCAAGTAGCTAAAAATGTATAAATAAAATATACATCTCTTTATCCCCTCTCAAGTTGGAGCCTCTTGACAGCACAACTTAGAACACAAATAACGATGTTGTTGCCTCCCTAAAAGCTTCGTACAAAGGTTTGCTAGCTGCTTAGAGGAAGAAACATATTTCGTTTTGAGAAAACCAAACTAACAAAGTGAACATTAATTTCTATGTGCTCGGTTCATGCATGTAAACATGGATTCCAACAACTAAGAGTATAGACTTATTGTCGTAAAACAAATATACAAGTAGCTCAATAGAAATTTGCAAATCTTGCAATACAAAAGGTCTACAAGATTTCCTTAGGTGTAGTCACCAGACTCCTATATTTAGCTACAACTATTGAGGTTAAGACTATGGATTGTTTTTTTAGTCTTCTTAGAGACTAAAGTTGAACTAAACATGGTATAATAACTAGTAATTGATTTTCCATCAATTATATTCACTACTCAACCTAAATTAGAAATACCATGCAATTGAAGATTATTTGTGGAAGAATAAAATAAGCCCAAAGATGTTGTTGCTATAAGATATCTCAACTCATGAAAAATTGCTTGAAGATGAGCCATTCTTGGTTTTGATAGAAATCGGCTTAAATGGTGGATAGCAAAACTAATATGCGTTCTAGTAAGTGTGATAAAAGATAAATAGTAACCTCCTATAAAATGTTGGGTCATCTAACAATTCAATAGATTTGGCATGTGACTTTAAATGAGTAGGTAAAGGAGACTTAACAAGTCAAGCCCCTGTCAATCCACCATCCATAATGACATCTAAAATAAACTTTCTTTGACTAAGCAACTATCCAATAGCTATATTACAAAATTTTAGCCTAATAAAGTATCTAACAATTCCCAAACCTTAATTATAAATGCTTTATCTAGCCATTGTTTCAACTTAACTTTTAAGTTCTCATTAGGCCTTATCAATAGCATATCATTGATATAAAGTAGAACCAATACAAATCCATCTATACTTTGTATTGTGAATAATGAATAGTGTTGTTTGGATTGAATATATCCATCAACAACAAAAAAAAAAAGGGGTTTCAAGATTCTAAGCTTGTTTAAGTCCATATAAAGACCTTTTTAGCTTACAAACTTGTTGTAGCTTAGCTTTAGTATACCTTTTAGGTGGATTATCTTCATCAAGATGTCCATGCAAGAATGCATTACTAATATCAATTTGATGTAAAGGCCAAGAACTAGCAATTGTAATAGCTATAAGAATGCAAACAGTATTAAGCTCAGCTACTAGTGAGAAATTGCTATGATAATCTTCCCTTTCCCCTGATTATACCATTTTGCCACAAGTTTAGCCTTATACCTTTCGATACTATCATGGGGCCTATATTTTATTTTATAGACTTACTTATACCCTATAGCTTTTTTTCCCTTAGGAAGTGTCATATGTTCCCTAGGATTATTAGATTCATTAGCCAAAAGCTCTTTTCATATTGCCTTAACCCATTCCTTTGTGTAATAGCTTGTGAGTAATTGTAAGACTCTTGTGTAATTAACACACTTGCTAAGGGCATCACATACTGTAGTAGGTATTGGTTAAATATGTTTGAATTAATTAAAGGATAAGGTGAAATCTATGAAGAAGAACAAAAAGTTTGATTTGTAACTTTAAAGATTGAAGTGTGAGTTGTAAGAATGAAATGTTGTAACTAAGTAGAATTTTTTCGTATCCTAGATGACTTGCTCAAGCCTTAAACATATTATGTATGAACATGAATATCTAAGATTGAAACAAAAATAGTAAAACCTAATGAACTAGAGCATAAAAGATAGATACGGGATAATGTGTATGAGAAGAATGAATAGTATTAGTATAACTAGAAGCTTGTGAACATGAGTTTCAAATTAGACATGCTTATTTGGGAAAGAATTAGAATTGGGAATATTACAATTAAACTCAAGCAAACAGTTTTGTTTGAAAGGAAAAATATTTCAAAGAATACATCTCGACACATAAGGATGTTTTTATCAGTGAGTTCAAACACTTTATAACCCTTTGCCCATATCCATAGCTTAGAAACACACGCTTTATTCCCTTGGGATCAAATTTTTCTTTGTTTGGAGAAAGATTAGCTATATAGCACAAGTACCCCATAACTCTAAGATCATCATAAAGTGGTGGCTTTCCAAACAAGACTTCCTATGGTGTTTTCCAATTGAGAACAACCATAGGCATTCGGTTAATGAGAAAGGTAGTAGTAATTATGAACTCCCCTAAAAAGGATTTTAGTAAATTGACATAAATTTCAAGAGCTCTTGAATTGTATAAAAATAGTGATATTTTCTCTTAACTTTCCTGTTTTGTTGTGGGGTATAAGGGATTGTGTGTTGGTGTAAAATTCCTAAGCTATGAAACAATGATTGACATTGATGAGACATAAATTCTCCTCCATTATTAGTTCTCATTACTTCAAGTGTAATAGAAAAATGATTCTTAACATATTTGAAGAACTGATCAAGAATTTAACATGTTTGTCCTTATGTTGCAACAAGTAAGTTGATGTAGATCTATAGGAATCATCTACAATTGTCAAAATATTGCACTAAATAAGGATGATATGTGATGTGGACCAAAACATCAACATGACTCAACTCAAATGCAAACTTAGAAGAAGTAACATTGTTTGGTAAAGAGAGTCTATAAAACTTGGACTTATGATAAGTACTATACATAAAATCATTGAAATTCATGTCTTCACAATGACTTTATGATGGACCGCCAACCTCTGACCCACTCACTCGAGCACGCCTTTGTAGTTTACAAGGATTGGTCTCATCACATCCACTTAGGACAAGCTCCCTTATCAGGATGGCCCGTATATGAACTCTTTATACAGTTAGCTCGAATGCACTTTATTTAGCGTTACTATTAACCCTAATTCTGAGTTATTAATACAAACTTTTGAGGTCGATCTCTTGAGCTCTAAGCTCTATCTAATGACTTCCTTTGTAGAAGAACAATCCAAGTAGAGGTATCGGCTTGACTACCTTACCTAATAGCTTGACCTTAGCACCACATTAGCTTAGAGTACGAATCTAATTGTAACAACCCACTTGTCTTAACCTTTTGATAATTGTACTATATTTCTATTTGTCTTTTATCGCATTTACCCCTTTTAGCTTTGTACTAAGACGTTTTATTTTTGTATAACCCTTTTTGTAATTTCATATATTTCATTGTTGTTCTATAGACATACTATAAATAGTCCCTTTGTCTTGTAGTTGCATCATCATATTATCATCGTTAATGTATATTCTGCTTTCTCTACATTCTTGTAAGAAAACTCAACACTCTTATCTATTCTTGTTGGTAGCTTAAGGTTAATGGCGAATGGCCCTTAATTCTTTGCTCGTATGTAATATTAAGTAGTGACCTAAGTTGTGTAATATTCTACGAAGAGTAATATCTAATGGATAGCTTCACGAAGCTATTGGAAGTTCCAACCAACCCTTTTACCTTTCTTCAATATCTTGAAGGACACATCTTTATTCTAGGGTAAGCCCAAGTGATAACTTAAGCTCTTACGCACATCATATTAACTTGGTATCAGAGCTTAAGGTTGCAATTGGGAGTTGAGAAGTTGCATTGCCTGGATTCTTGTAATTGTTATAAGTGTTTTGTCTTACTCCGTTTTAACTACTACGAAATAGAGTAGGTTGTTATGGTGTGGTATGAAGTAGCGTTGTGTAGGGTCTCTTGTTTGATTGTATGGTTATTGGATGTATTGTGAAAATGTCGAATCCAAGTGTGTAAGGGGAGATAGTTGACTTTGAAAATGATGCGCATAGGCGTAGTTGCAATGAGCAATAGACTCCTTAAAGTATTAAGGAATAGATTCAGATCCTTACCACCATTATGACCAACTTGGCTATGACCTTACAAAGGTTTATAGATACCTACCCTCTTAATAGAAATGTTGAAAATGGCTAAGGTGCGTAAGAGTGACTGAGGCAATTGGGACTAGAAATTCAAGCTAATGATGCCATTGAATACCTGAGAAGAAACACCATACTAAATCAAAAACGCGCATCTTTGCCATACGTAGTTCAAATGAAGACAGAGGGAGAAAGGATTAACAGTGAAGAATATTGAAAGAATTCTCATTGGGACATTTAAACAAACATGTAGAGTGCATCCACAAAGCTGGTTGGGGTAAAAGAAATAGCTAGCAAATGCATCCAATTAATTATACAATAGACCTACTACATTACAATCAACTTGAAAAGCAGGCGTCCTAACACATCAAAGACGCTAAATGACCTAAAATTACTCTTACAATGCTAACCTTAACTGGTGTAATTGAATAATGATTATCAAAATAGCAAACAAAATTCGGATTTGAGAGATCATAAGGAATATTTAACCAAAAGCGGCATCATAAAGGCATTAAAATCGAGCAACATAAGGCAATTGTGTAGGTCGAACATGAAAGAATAAAAACGAAGTAAACTGTTAGACCAAATGCATGTACCAATTCCCAAAAGTCCTAAATGTCGAGTAGCTAAACCTGCCTAAACAATGAGGAAGATAAAGCATAAACAATGAGGAGAACTTACTTGGATTAAGAATCGTAATGTTAGGAATCGTGAAGAGAAGATGGAGAGAAGAGGGAATATGAAATGAATATGTGTTGAGGTTTGTGAGTGTTTGAGAGAGTGTGTATGTGTTTTAATAAATTGTGCAGGGCGTGTGCTGAGTCGTGTGGGTACTGGGCGGATACGGGCTAGGACACGACCGTGTCCCACGCTAGTGTAACTTTCTGTTTGCGGTGCCTTACCTGGGCGAATACGGGCTGGGACACAACTGTGTCCTACGCCTGTGCAACTTTCTGTGTTCGAGCGTGAATTCTGGACGCATACGGGGTGGGACACAGCCGTGTCCCATGCCCGTGTAACTCTCTGTTTGCGGGCGTGAATACTGGGTGCACACGGGCTGGGACATAATCGTGTCCCACGCCTATGTAACTTTTTGTTTGCACGGCATATGGCTGGGCGGATACAGGCTGGGACACTATTGTGTCCCATGCCCGTGTAACTTTTTGTGGGTGTTAGTTCATTGAAGGGGTCTGGATGGACACGGGCTGGGACACGATCGTGTCCTATGCCCGTGTAACTTTCTATTCTCTCTTTTTTTTTTTTACCTAAATTCATGAATTTAAAAATACAAGAAACTTGAAAAATAAAAGTACTTAAACTAGAAAAATAAAACAACGAAAACTAAAGAGAGAAAAAATATGAAACTAAAAGGGAAAAGCCTATGACTAAAATTGAAACAAATAAAAGAAGCAAAGCAAAGTTAGATAAAAGAAAAATAAAATGGAATAAACTTAAAGAACTAAAGTGTAAGCAAAGTTAAACATGGGTTGCTTCCCAAGAAGCGCTATAGTTAACGTCGATAACTCGACGGGATATGTCTTCTCATGATAGTTTTGTCGGGTGGAGATAAAACTCCTCTCATCCAACATGCTCCAAGTTTTCACTTAAGTATAACTTCAATCGTTGCCCATTTACCTTAAATGTGCCTTTCTCCGAGTGTGTAACTTCAACAGTCCCATACAGAAAAACTTGTGTAATTGTAAATAGTCCAGACCACCTAGATTTCAACTTACTTGGGAATAAATGAAGGCGAGAATTATACAAAAGAACATGATCTCCTTCTTTAAATTATTGACCTTGTTTGATTCGCTGATTGTGGTACTTTTTGTCCCTTTCTTTGTATAATTTGGAGTTCTCATATGCTTTCACTCGCCATTCCTCTAGCTCATTCAATTGAAGTTTCCTATAAGAACCTGTACATTCAAAATCAACATTAGCACTCTTAATTGCCCAATAAGCTTCATGTTCAATCTTTACTGGTAAATGACAAGCCTTCCCATATACAAGTCGGTAAGGTGTGGTCCTTAGTGGGGTTTTGTAAGTGATTCTGTATGCCTATAGAGCATCATCCAACTTTTTTGACTAATCTCTCCTATGATACTTTACGGTTTTTTCAAGAATTTGCTTAAGATCGCGATTGGTAACTTCCACTTGGCCACTACTTTAGGGGTGGTACGGGGTGGCTATTTTATGTGTAACGCCATAATGCTTCAACACTTGGTCGAGTTGGGCATTACAAAAGTGGATTCCCTTGTCACTTATAATTGTCCTAGGGGTGCTAAATCGAGAAAATAGGCCTTTCAAAATTTTTTTACCACCCTAACATCAGTAGTAGGTAGGGCTTTAGCTTCTTCCCACTTAAAGACGTAGTCAATAGCTACTAGGATATATTTATTTCCATTAGAGTTCGGGAAAGGACTCATGAAATCGATCCCCCACACATCGAATACCTCAACCTTGATGATGGGGTTTTGTGGCATTTCATCCCTACGGGATATATTCCCCACTTGTTGACAATGATCACAAATCTCAACGTATTTTTAGGTATCTTTGAATAAGGTAGGCCAATAAAATCCAGCCTCTAAGACCTTATGAGCTGTCCTATTGGTATTATGATGCCCACCCGTAGGCCTTGAATGACAGTGGCTCAAAATTCTCCATCCTTCGAGGTGTGGAACACACCTTCGAATAATATGATCTGTACATACTTTAAACAAGTAAGGATCATCCAAAAAATAATGTTTCACATCAGAAAAAAATTTCTTCTTTTGCTGGTGTGGAAGTCCCTTCGGTACAACCTGAGCAGCTAAAAAATTAGTGATATCCGTAAACCAAGGAATTTCCATATCACTTACTTGGGTGATGGCATAGAGTCGCTCCTCAGGGAATTCATCTTTGATTTCATTCTCGTCGAGCATTTCCAAGTTTGGATTCTCCAATTGAGATAGGTGATTTGCTGCTAAATTTTCAGTGCCTTTTTTATCTTTAATCTTCACATCAAACTCTTGTAGCAACAAGATCCACCTAATCAGTCTTGGCTTTGCATCTGGTTTTGCTAACAAGTACCTAAGGGCAGAATGATCAGTGTAAACAATCACTTTAGATAGAAGCAAATAAGAGTGAAACTTATCAAAGGCAAAAACAATTGCTAGCAACTCTTTTTCTGTAGTAGTGTAGTTTTCCTGAGCATTAGTAAGAGTTTTGCTAGCATAGTGAATTGGTTAAAAGTGCTTGTCCCGCCTTTGCCCTAGCACTACCCCGACTGCGTGATCACTTGCATCACACATAAGTTCAAAGGGAAGCGCCCAATCAGGTACTACCATGATTGGAACATTAGTAAGTTTCTCTTTAAGGATATTGAAAGCTTTCAAACACTCTTGAGAGAAAACATAAGGCACATCCTTCTCTAATAACTTAGTCAAAGGGCGGGCAATTTTCGAGAAGTCCTTGATAAATCGCCTATAAAAACCTGCATGTCCTAAAAAGCTTCTTATGGCCTTAACTGAAGTTGGAGATTGGAGTCTTGTAATCGCATCCACTTTGGCAGTATCCACCTCAATTCCTCAATATGAGATCTTATGGCCCAGCACAATATCCTCTTGTACCATGAAGTGGCACTTCTCCCAGTTGAGGACAAGATTGGTCTCTTCACATCTAGTAAGTACCCTGTCCAAATTATTCAAACAATGGTCAAATGAGTTGCCAAAAATTGAAAAATCATCCATAAATACCTCCATTATGTCCTCAATCAAATCATAAAAAATGGCTAACATGCATCGCTGGAATGTAACAGGTGCATTGCAAAGACCAAAAGGCATTCTGTGGTAAGCAAAGGTACCATAAGGATAAGTGAAAGTGGTTTTCTCTTGATCTTCCAATGCAATAGGTATCTAAAAATAACCAGATAAGCCATCTAGAAAACAATAAAACATATGTCCAGCTAGTTGTTCAATCATTTGATCAATAAAAGGTAAGGGAAAATAGTCCTTACGTGTAGCATCATTTAACTTTCGATAATCGATACATATACGCCAACCTGTTACTGTTCTCATTGGGATCAATTCATTCTTTTCATTAAGAACTACTGTCATCCTACTTTTTTTTTTATCAACTTGCATTGGACTTACCCATGAGCTATCAGAGATAGGATATATCATACTTGCATCAAGGAGTTTGATAACTTCCTTTTTGACTACCTCTTTCATGTTTGGATTCAAGCGTCTTTGGGGCTATATAACTGGTTTGTGGTCTTCTTCCATTAAAATCTTATGAGTACAAAAGGAGGGATTGATACCTCGAATATTGGATATTTTCCAAGCAATGGCCCTCTTATGCTCCTTGAGTACTTTCAGCAACCTTTCTTTCTATTTTTCTTCTAAATTGGATGTTATAATTACCGGTAATTTGGAGTCATTCTCTAAGAAGGCATATTCCAAGTAATCAGGTAATTGCTTTAACTCCAATACTGGTGGTTCCTCAATCGATGGTTTTAACTGTGCTTCCTTCCTCTTTTCAAACTCTTCAAACCCTTTCTCAATAGAGGTAGGTTTATTTGCCTCCAGTTGGGCTACCACCTCGGATTTGACAAGATCTTTCGAAGCTTCTTCCATGCCTAATTGCAAGCAACTCTCCAACGGATCCTTAAGAAGAACTTCCTGCATATAACTTGAAACAAAAGTATTAGTAACATCCAAAAGGTAGCAAGTATCATCCTGATCGACAAAATTTTTCATAGCCTCTGAAATTTTAAAGACGATCTCTTCATCTCCTACTCGAAGAATGAGCTTGCCATCACTAACATCAATGATAGCCCTAGTGGTAGCTAAGAATGGTCTACCTAGGATAAAAGGCAGCTCAAAATCTTCATCCATATCCAATATCACAAAGTTAACTGGAAAAATAAATTTACCCACTTAGACTAATACATCCTCAATAATGCCTCTAAGATACGTCACGGATCTATCAACTAATTGCAAGCTTATGTGTGTGGGCTTAGGTTCCCCTAATCCTAGTTTCTTAAAAAATTTATAAGGCATTAAATTGATGCTAGCACCCAAATCAACTAAAGCTTTGTCAATTAACAAGTTACCAATATGACAAGGAATTGTAAAACTTCCTGAGTCTTTTAGCTTCTTGGGTAACTTATTTTGCATGATTGCTGAACACTCTTCACCTAAGATGACTGTAGAAAGCTCCTCAAGCTTCTTCTTGTTGGATAACAAATCTTTCAAGAACTTAGCGTACTTCAACATTTGTGACAAGGCATCAACGAGAGGTAAGTTAATATGCAGTTGTTTGAAAAGGTCAAGGAACTTACTGAATTGTTGGTCATTGCGATCTTGCTTGAGTCTTTGGGGATATGGGATAGGTGGTTGATATTCTTTCACCTTAGATGACTCTACATCTTCCGTTGCTTTCATCCCCTCCTTGCTCTTACTAGTCTCTTCGCTAACCTTCCTCTCGGCATGCAACTCCTTCCCACTTCGAAGTGTCACTACCTTGACATGTTCCTTTGGATTGGGTTCTGTATTCCCCGGTAGCGTTCCTTGTGGTCTTTCAGAGATTAGCTTCGCAAGTTGACCAATTTGGTTCTCAAGGTTGCGATTGGAAGCCTCTTGATTCCTCAATGATGATTCAATGTTGGATAAGCGAGCCTTATTGCCTTGAATATATTTTATAAGAAGTTCTTCCACATTGGACTTCTTTTCTTGAGGAAGAGGAGGTGGGAATGGTCTTTGAAATCCAGGTGGGCCAAAATTGGTCTTTTGCTGGCCTTGGTTTTGATTTCCCCATAAGAAATTAGGGTGATTCCTCCATCTGGGATTGTAAGTGTTACTGTAAGGGTTATTTTGTTGCTTGGGTGGATTTCCTAGATAATCTACCTGTTCCAATTGTTCTTGTGCTCCATAACCCTACATACCAAAGTCACTTACATCCAATTGTACTTGTTGAGGGCCAACAGAGAGTGCATCAATCTTCTTACTCAATAGGTCCACCTTGGCTGCCAGAGCAGTGGTCAAGTCCACATCATAAATTCCCAAAACCTTTTGCTTGGCTCTAGTGCTTTCCCACTGATAATTGTTCATCACTATTCCTTCAATCAGGTTTTGTGCTTGCTCGGGTGTCTTTGTATTCAAAGTACCTCCTACGGATGCATCAATCATCTGTCTTGTAGATAAATTGAGACCATTATAGAAGGTCTGAATCTGCATCCATAGTGGGAGGCCATGATGTAGGCACCTCCTAAGTAAGTCCTTGAATCGCTCCCAAGTGTCATATAGAGTCTCCGCTTCCAATTAGGCAAAACAAGAAATATCGTTTCGAAGTTTAGTGGTCTTAGCAAGTGGGAAATACTTTTCCAAAAATTTCTCTACCAATTCATTCCAAGTTGTGATTGAATTTTGTGGTAAAAAGTTTAATCATTGTTTTGCTCTACCCCTTAAGGAAAAAGGAAATAGCCACAATTGGATGGCATCATCCGTGGCTCCGTTGATTTTAAATGTATCACAAATCTCTAGAAAGCTAGAGATGTGGGCATTAGGATCTTCATCTTGGAGACTGTCAAACTGAACATATTGTTGCATCATTTGTATGATGTTAGGTGTAATTTGGAATTTATTAGCTGCGATGGTTAGCCTTGCAATATTAGAGTCAGCTCCAATAAGTGTAGGCCTTGAATAGTCGGACATGGTTCGATTTGCTTCATTACCATTATTAGCCATGTGTGGTGGATCTTTTTGCTCGATAAATTAAGTGTTGGCCTCTTCATCATCTTCCTTAATCTCAACGATTGACTCATTTTCTATGGTAGCCACAATTTGTCGAGGTCGCAGTCTCAAATTTTGAAGGACAGTTCTCTTAATTTCAGGATCAAGTTCTACCAAATCTTCCGGGTTGCTTCGAGTCATGCACTACAAGGGCAAGAAATACATAATCAATTGCAGCTCTAGGTAATAAAATAAACAATGAGAACAAAAGAGAAAAAAAAAAATGGTCAAAGTAATAAAGCAACTAGTTTTCTTAATATCGAAAGTCCCCGGTAACGATGCCAAAAACTTGATATTAAGCAAGTGCACCTATTAGTTTTAATATAGCGGATGTGAGTCCGAGTTGATCCTTTAGAGACTTCGAGTACTAATATTAACCTTAGCTCTATTATCTAACTGGAAAATTATGAAGGGTTGAATTAATTAAAAATACTAAAATTAACAAATTAACTTAATTATGAGACTTGATTAAGCAATTTAGAAAGCGATAGAATTAAGAACAACTTTAAGAAAGCAAACAACGTATTGAGGAATTATTTCCCCTAGTGTTTAACATGTGACCACTTAAAATGTACCCAATTAAATCTCTATTATTCTTGACCGAAGGGATTTACAATTAAAGTTAATACCTTTCTCAAGCATATCAACCCTAATCCTAAATTATTTACCGGAATCTCTTCTCTTAGATATATAATTTAGAATCGCATTAATGTATAATAAATTCCCACACAAAAGAACAACTTTTCGGAAGAAACATGTATCTTATCTCTAAGTATACATGTAATTCTCTCCAATTATGTCAAGATCTCATTACACATGTAATTTCTTAATCATCATGCATAATATCATAGATTGATACTCTAGAAATATCAATTAACAATTAAATAACATAATTGAATTAAGAAAAGATAGAAACTTTATTGAAAATTATAAATCAATCTAATAGTCACATGAAACCCTAGGTTCCATAATCCTAAATACAAGAATATTAAGCTATTATAATGAAACTTAAAACGAATTCCAACAAAATCATGAAATAAAATATGAAAAACCCCTTTTGTTGATGATAAATCTCTTCAAACTTGAAGTTGGGTGTTGCTTTTGCCTTTTTCTTCTCCTTCTCTTCAAGTCTCTCATCTTTTGAATGTCTCATCTTCTGTGTGAAACCTTAGTATGTCCTTTTATAATATATTGTAAGGTTTCCGTTTTCGTCACTAGACACAGCCTGGGACATAGTCGTATCTCTAGGTCGTGTAACTTTCTGACCTTGGCAAATCTTCCTGGATGGACACAGCCTGGGGACACAGTTGTGTCCCAGACTGTGTAACTTCAAAACTTCATAACTCATTCATTTGAACTCCAAATTGAATGGAACTTGATTCCTTTTCTTCATTTTCAATCCAAGAACACGTTCAAACCTTGAAATCAAAATTTTACTCAATTAAGTATCAATTTCTTTAAAGAAAATCAAATATGTAAGGGAAAGACTATAAAATCATTATGTGAAATATGTTTAAAACAAGAGTTATCAGTCATCAGAAGAATTCTTACTACCATTGCTGTAGATGACAGTAAGTAGAGAGAAATCTTTTATGTACCAACTACTGTATGAATGGTAATCTGTATGCTTTGATCATTATTGGAGGGAGTTGTACCAATGTGGTAGTACAAAGAGTGGTGAAGGCTTTGAAGTTGCCAACTCATTCTTAGCTTTGACCTTACAAGATTTACTAGCTTAATGAAAAAGGTAGACTTCCAATTGTTGAGCAGGTTAAGGTACCAATCTCCATTAGGGATAGTATAAGGATGAGGAGCTCTGCGATGTCTTACCAATGTGTGCTTTACACATACTTTTTAGCTAACCTTGGTTATTTGACTTGAGGGTACTTTATGATGGGTATCAAAATACTTATATATTCTAGAAGGATGGCAAGAAAATAATACTAATCCCAATGAACCTTAAGGAGGTCTAGGAATCACAGGCTAAGATCTCCAAATCCTTATAGAGAAAGACCTTGGTGATCTCTTGAATTGAATTCTCTAAAACAGTCGAGTTGAAAGAATTTGCCTTTTTGTTAATAAGGAGAATACTTGAGTTGAAAGAGGTTAGAACATTGCTAACCGATGTGAAGGCTTTGCTTCAAGAGTATGCCTACCTATTTCCTAACGAGCTACCCAAAGGGTTACCCCTTATTAGAGGCGTTGAGTATTGTATTGATTTCCATCCTAAAGCAACTTTACCGAACCAACCTACCTATAGGTTCAATCTTAAGTAGGTAGTCGAGCTCAAGAAACAAGTTACATATTTTATCATTCTTTAGAGACTTTTACACATCGGAAAGGTTTTCAAAAGAAAGATATTTTGATAAAGATATTGATTTTTAGAGTTTCTTTTCTATAAAGGACATACTTTAGCTAATATAAACTTTTGCTTACCTTAAGCTCGGTTTTGAAAAGTAGTTGATAAGATAAGTTTGGAACTTATATGAAGTAGAGAAGTATGTGAAAAGCTTTTAGTTGGTCATATGCTTGGTTTGAAAAGATTGTTAGAGGAAGATTATAAAGATGAAATCAATTTTGTAAAAAACTTGAAAGATTCATAAAATAGCTTTACTAAAAGTACTCCTCAACTTATTTGGGAATCTTGGAAAACTTTTTGTTAATAAAATTTAGAAGAATCTTTTGACTTTAAATGGATTTTGTTAAATCAAAGATGGGTTGTTAAAGGACTGCCATTGTATAACCATTCGTCAATAGATGTCGCTTCCCATATTGGGTAAAAGTGTAAACCTATAGTTGCAAAAGTAGGAATAATGGCACCAAAGATAATATTGTTTCCATAAACTAGAGATCGAAGTGTTGCTACCTTTTTAATTGAGAGTTGCTTTTGAAAATTTAGAAACAATGTTAGGGATGCTTGAAGTGGTGTTGGAGGTTGATGGTTGAAGAAGAATGTTTGTTGGAATGTTAGGATGAAGATAGTATGGAAGAGATGGATGTAGTGGAATATATAGACAAGGAGTAATCTTAAAAGTGGAAAAGCCTTCCTATTTATAGAAGTTAGGAAAATGATTAAATGTAAAGTAGTTGGTTACTTAAAGAAATTAAACTCTTAAAGATAAAGATTATTTTACCAAATGTCTTACTCATGTCCTTTTCTTGCTTAGTCATATAGATAAAATAATTGAAGTAAATGAAGGTGACCTTTGGTAGACAAATGGGGAGGCAATTTGTAAGACAAATTGAAGACTAAATTAGAAGACAAATTGAAGTCCCCTTTCTTAATGCTTGCACAACTTAGGATGTATGGGAGTCTTCCCACTTATCTTGCAATTTGTTCATTACATGTTGGAAGAAATATTGAGATATGATTTTAGGGTGCTTATCTCTTCATGATATTGACCTAAACACTTAGTTATTAGTTAGTTAGTTTAGTTAATTTAGGATTAAGTGGTCATATGATGGGTCTTTGGTTATTAAGATGCCATTTTCCATTAGTCTTGGTCTTAGCCATTATTGTTGACTAGTGTTGAGCAAGCTTGACTCATTATTATTCATTTATCTAAGGAGCTTCTAAAATAAATTCAAGTGGTATTCCTAGTAAGATCTTGTTCCCTCTTTAGATAACTATAGGACAATAATAAGGTGGTAGATTACTTATAGAAATAAAACTCCTATTTTGACTAACACATGGATGGATAAGTAGTGGGGTAATAATGTAACGGTTTGAAAATGACATTTGGATGAAAAATTGGTGGCTTATCCTTATCCAATCCTCACACCACTTGCTACTTTCCTCTTGCATCCATCTATTCCATTTTTCAATTATTTGACAAGTCTTGGTCCTTATCTTAGATGATTTTGCATAGTTATGGTAGGTTTAGATAAGTTATGATGAGCTTTTAGGTCTTAATATTTGCTAAAATCATTGACTTCTAGAAATCCTATTTTAAGACTACAAGATTTAATATTTGATAATGTTTATGAAGTTTATAAGTAGTCATGACTATTCTTCTCAAATCTGTTTTGGTGATTTTAGCTTGTCTTGAATATATCTCTAAATTATATCATAGTGATTACTAGGTTATGCCAAAATTTTTAAGTGCTTACATTCTTCCCTCTTTTAAAAAAGTTTTGTCCTCAAAACTTGAAGTTGTACTTGATTCCTCAAATAAGTATGTGTATCTTTGTTTAATTTATTCTTCAGCTTCCCAAGTAATTTCCTCTTTTCTATGTATCGAGCCTGATTTTTTTTTTCAGTTTTATTATTTTTCTTAACCCGATTAGTATTAAACCCTAACCCATTTAATATTAACCCTCGAATAAGAGTTAAGAAAAACTTATTTTTTAAATGTATTTTAAAAAATTCTTATAGTTGTCACTTGATTGGAGTCGGGAAAAAGAGTAGGCTAGGTTAAATTAATTGGGTAGATCGATTTAACTTAGACACTGGTTTACTTAGAAAACCAATTTGAAGAAAAAGGTTTTGAAAACCTAATATTTCGAATTCAAGGGCCATTCTATTAAACCCTTAACAGGTATTAATTTTTAACTTTTTGAATTAAAACTTACTTTTTAATAATACCCTTCTAAAAGAAAACATCTAATCACATGTAAACAAACAAATAACATCTAAAAAGGATATTTGAATTATTATTTATAAAGATGGAAAAAGGAAATTGCATATTTTAAGTCACCTTGTAATTATGTATAAGTATCTACGTACCTCCTATTCAGGATCAAATTTCTGTAGTTTATTTGATAAAATTTTAGGTAGGTGAGTTGATTTTAACTTCTAAAAATATTGGGTTTATGTTTTTAACTTGGTTCTAAAGAAAAATTGTCTAAGAGGATCCTAAACTTAGTTTGTTATTTTGAAAATTCTATGAGAGGTTCTAATTTTGAAAATGTCCATTTTATTTTGTTTTTATTGAAAAGTGTCTTTCTAAGTGGTAAAATCCATTTATCTACTAATTTATTTTATATATTATTATTTTTTTATTTTCTTATTATTATTATTCTTTCATTACTAGTATATTTTTTTATAAAAATAATCCTTTTTCACGAGCTAGTTAATCAAAGGTATGATAGAGAGGGCATGAGCCCTTGTGCTATGCCAACAGTTTTAGTATTGAAGAAGGGTGGCTCTTGATGGATGTGTATTAACAGTCGAGCTATTAATAAAATCACTATCAAGTATAAGTATCCAATACCTTGACTAGATGACATGTCGAATGAGCTACATGGTGCTTGAATCTTTTCGAAGGTTAATATGAAGAGTGGTTACCACCAGATTTGAATAAGACTGGGTGATGAATGAAAGACATCTTTCAAAGTAGAGGAAGGTCTCTTCGAATGGTTGGTCATGCTATTTAGACTTACCAATGTATCGAGCACTTCTATGCGGCTTATGAACCATGTATTAAGAACATTGATTGGTAAGTGTAATAGTTTATTTCGATGATATCTTGGTAAATGGTGTTGACCTCCTTTCTCATGTTGAGTACTTACAAGTTGTATTTGACATTCTTTAAGCTATACACTTGTTCAGTAACTTAAAGAAATTTTTGCTATGCTAGAATGAGGTTGTATTTCTAGGGTTTGTTGTGTTCGAAGGAGGAGTCTGAGTTAAAGATGAGAAGGTCAGAGCGATTCTTGAGTGGTGTACATTGACCTGTATAGCAAATGTGTGGAGCTTCCATGGTCTAGCCTCATTTTATGGATGGTTTATTTAAAACTTTAGTACTCTAGCTGCACCATTGATTGAGTTAACTAAGAAGAACTTAATGTTTAAGTGGTTGGAAAAAGGCTTAGAAGAGTTTTAAGGAAATAAAATCCAAGTTGACATCTGCTCTTATGTTAGCATTGCTAGATTTTAATAAAGTCTTAGAGTTAGAGTGTGATGCCTCGGGCATAGGCATTGGTGCCATTCTCATGCAACAGTACTGCCCTGTTGTATGCTTTAGCAAGAAGCTCAGTGGTGTCGTACTGAACTATTTTGCGTACGACAAGGAATTCAATGCTCTTATTCAAGCTTTACAGAACTGGCAGCATTACTTGCTACTTTGAGAATTCATCATCTATACAAACCATGGGTCTCTTAAGTGTCGAGCCCGAATATTTGGTTTTCTATTTTAATTTGAATTGATTTCGTATTTTCCGATTAATACTAAATTCTAACCCATTTAATATTAATCATCAACTAGAGAAACTGGAAATTTCAGTTTTTTTTTTATTAAAAAAAACTTTTGGAGTCACCACTTGATTGGAGTCGGAAAAAAAAAAAAAAGAAGAAATCATAATCAATTGAGTGGATTGACTATGATTTGGCCACCAGTCTTTAATTTCAATTTGATAAAAACTAGAGGGTTTTGAATTCGAGAGCTAACCTATTAAACATTAAGGGATATCATTATCTATTTTCCGAAATTAGATTTATTCTTCTAAATTATCCTTTTTCAATGTTTTTAAGAAAAATAATAACCAAAATAAAATAAAAAAACCTAAGTTTCTATAGATTTTAACGTTACTCCAAAAGTGTCTACGTAACCGCTAGTTAGGATTAGACGACCGTAGTTCTTTCTCAAAAACTTTAATGTATTAATTGATTTTAATTTTGAAAACTGATTGGATCTATGTTTTAATTGATTCAATTTATAAAAAAAAAAATCTAAAAGGGTCCTCACTCTTAAGTGTTTTTATTTTATAATGAAACTCTTTGAAAATCCTTTTTTTTTTTTAAAAGGGTTTTTTATTATTTTTATTTCCAAAAAATTACTTCCTAAATGAGAGATCCTAAGAAAGTAACTCAATACTACAAAATACCTAAGCTAATACATACATACATACATACATACATATATATATATATATATATATATATACTTCTATATCTCTATTATTAAACAATTATGTACCTAAATAAAATCATATCATATAATATACTTCACATATAAAACTAATAAAAAATCTCCTAAGACTAATGTACACATAATTTATTATGTTAACCAACCAATAAAACAATAATATGATAATGATAAAATAATAATAGTAATAATAATTAAAAAAAGAAGAAGTTACAAATGAACCAATCCTAGACTTCTCTTCTTCGGTAGTGTAATGGAGTTGTGGGTGGGTTGTGGCATTGGCTACTTTGGTGGATAGTGGTTCATGTAGGGAGTGTTTCGACGAGCGTGGACAATGTTGAGCATGCATTGGTGATTGTAGTCAGTTGGCTGCATTGTAGATTGGGGGACTACGATGTTGGAGATGGCGTATCACGACTTCGTTTAGTTGCTGCTCGGTATTGTTGATCAGGTGGAGGGTGTATGTTGATCGTAAATCAGGTACTCGAAGTGTATGTGAAGTGTGATTAGTTGTGGACGTTGGTGTATCCTCGGTTAGGGGAAGATTGTCTGCTACTTGTGTCCGCAAAGAGGGCACCACTGCGTGTTGATAATGTAATAGTTGTTGAAGGAGATAGTGGGCATTCCTATGTTCATGGATGGAGTGTTGATCATTTGGTGTGCGGGGGCGTAGATAGATTAGTAGCTTGTCAGTTAGTGTGCTTGGGATTCGGTGGAGTGCTACAGCAATGTAGTGAACTGTGCAGTTTGTTGATGGAAGTGACATGTTGGTGTGTTCGGTTGTCATTCAGGCAGTGGATGGTGTTGTAGTGCTTGCTATATGGATGTTGGGGGTTGCTTAGAGTTGGTCTGTGTAGGCATGCTGCAAATTGAATTTATGCAGTAGAGTGTAATGTGTATGATAGTGTAGTGAAGTGCACAGCATATGTGGAACTGGGATTAGCTGAAGATGAAATTGATTTTTTCTTTTTGGTGAGTGTGTAATTTTAGCGAGGGTCTAATTGTTCATTCTTTTATGCCGCGCAATTAATATATAAAGCTCGGAAACAAACTCTTAGATCATATCAAATCGTATCTATTTTATTGATTCCAATTTAATTTGATAAAGATCAAATTAGATTTAAATCATTTATATTAACTTAAACTTCATTCAATAAAAATCAAATTAGATTTGAATCTCATAATAGATTAAAAGATTTGATTAGATCTACAATTAGATTTGAATCCCATTCACTCAACCAATTGTCGCAAAATGAAATGTACAAAATAAAAGACACATGTGTGCCTAGTGAGATTCGAACTTGCAACCTCCAACTAATCCAATGCCAATGTTCAAATGCTTATCTATTAGGCCGTTGGCTTATGCCTTGACACTCAGTACAACTAAATTATAGTTAAACTACGTAACTTACTAAAACAATTATTTGAATTGGACTAAAACTAAAACTATTGACCCTAAAACATTTTTTAAAATCTAAAAAATCTTTATAATTTTTTCCTTTTTTTTATCATTTTTTCAATTATTTTTTTATTTTAGAATTAGGACCCTAATAAAAAACTTATAACTATGGAGGGCAAAAATTAAGTGTCTACATTAAGCATTTACGAGGTTAGTAGAAGCTCTCTTGACATCATGCCAAGTGGGTAGAGTTCTTGGAAACTTTTTGTTATGTGATTAAGTACAAGAAAGGAAGTTCTAATAAGGTGGCTAGTATTTGATACTCAACTTGATCAATATGAACAAGATCCTTATTTTGGGCCTATAGTGGTCAAGTGTAATTATGGAAGAGTTGTAGATGGGTTTTACTTAAACTAAGGGCTTCTAATGAAAGAAGGACATGCATGTGTGTCAAATAGCTCAGCCAGAGAACTTTTAGTTCAGGAAGCTTATGTAGGAGGCATCGTTGGCCATTTTGGGTAAAAGAGGACATACGAGCTATTAAAAGAGCATTTCTATTGGCCAAGGATGATGAAAGATGTTCATAAGGTTATTGAGAGGTGCGGGGTATGTAAGCATACAAAAGGTCGGAAGGAACCTTAGAGAGAGTACATACCTTTGCCTATGCCCAAGCAACTATGGATTAACCTAAGCATAGATTTTATGTTCGAAATGCCCTAAACAACTCTAAAACATGACTCCATCATGGTGGTGATCAATTGGTTCAATAAGATGAGCTACTTCATTCCCTACCATAAAATTGATGATGCTTTATTTTTTGCTAACCTCTTTTTGTAGGTAAGTATACGACTCCATGGAGTCTTAAGAAGCATTGTTTTAGATCGGGATACAAAGTTTATGAGCTTCTTATGGTGGACCTTATAGAGGAAGCTTAGTACAAAGTTAATGTTCAGTACTCCTTACCATCCCTAGAGAGACAGCTAGACCAAAGTGGTAAATAGAATAGTTGAAAATCTACTTCGAGCCACTGTTAGGAAGAACTTATGCAATTGGGATGTATGCTTACCAATTATTGAATTTGCTTACAATTGCTCCATTCATAGTTTGATAGGAAAGTTACCATTTGAGGTTGTCTATGGGCTTAATCTGAACCTGCCTCTAGATATGATCACTAGCCTAACCTGCCAAGGATAGAGCAAGACCGCCCTCTAACATGTAGAAGAATTCTAGAGACTGCATAGAAAAGCTGCCGAGCAACTAGCTAAGATAGTGGCCAAGTAACAAGAACAAGGTAGTATGGGTCCACATTAGTAAGGAAAGATTTTAAGTAAGAGAATGAACAATGTAAACCCTACTTTTATTAGGCCTAAGATTTGACTAAGATTATTTCTTGAACATTCCTAAGGATAAACTAAACTAAGAACTTAAGTTTACATTTAGAAATGAATTAAATTTTTCCAATTCAAAAACCAATTATCGATAAAACCTGAGCTTGAAGAACTGCGAGCTCTAAAGTTACTTAAGACCCTAAACCTTAAAACAATTAAGGAATTTTAAGCTTAAGTGACTAATCGATAATTTAATTTGAAGAATTTCATTCAACTCTAGAAAATTTCATAATTTTATAAAAATCGAATCATAATTTACAAAACAATGTAAGAAGTAAATTCTAACATAATTTCCTATAAGACAATGCTCTTATCTTTATGCCAAGCCTTACATATAAATCAGTAGACCAACCAATCACCTTAAATGACTTATCAATTGAAAGTTGGAATCATGTATCAATTGATAACCTATCCAAATCTAGTGATAAGATGCATTCCTTATCACTTTTCCACTTATATTACATATGGACAAACTTTCACAAGATTTCACTTGCTTAACTTTAATAAAGGAGACAAGACAAGTCTATGCCCAAAAAGGACATCCCATGGCCGGTTTGAACAAGAAGGAGAGGGGGGCCATGCTCTTGTCTTTCATCCATTAATCAGTTTCTCTTACACACCACTATTCACTCCTTAATGCTTACATTATCAATAGTTGCAATTGTTGACTTTTGTGTAAGCTACAAGACAACAATTTCAAGACTTCTTAAACACACATTCACTCCCATTCCAACTAGCCACTCTTGTACCATTTTCTCTCACTTTCCATTTTATTTTCACTTCCTTTTTCTCTCATTTGAAACTAACCCAAAAAGTAGGAACACTTAAGCCCCACAAAATCAACTTTGCTACCACTTCCTAAGCTTCACTCATGGTACTTTCATTTTTTTTCTTGTGTCTTTCTCTTCCAACATCTAAGCTCCTTTAGAACCCTTAGAATCTTCCAGAAACCCCACTCTAAAGGATCAAACAACTCAGGTTTCCAAAAAGGTGCAAAAGAAGGAAATAAGGTTAAGAGTTTAAGTGGAACCTTTATGCATAACTACCATACTTTGCTTTAAGGACGAATAAGTGTTCCTTGTGTTAGTAGGTTAGTATTAATGTTAGGAGACTTTGATTTCTTGAAGATATAAGTATGATTATAAGTTGTTATAACATTAAAGACTATCCTAAGAAACAAACTCATGAAACTCTTACATGAAGTTGAAATATGAGCATGTAAAGTTGGTGTTTTGTAAAGATACTTGTTTAATATTTTGAATGGAAGATTTTAAGTTGAGAAAATCTTGAAACAAGAACTTGAATGAAAGATGAACATGCTGGACATGAGGATTCAAAGATCATTTGGATGTTGATTTTATTTCCATTAAGCTAAACATGCTCAAATCTAGACTTAGGTTAAGGAAAAATCCATCACATGAAGTTTTATGAGGAAATCAACTTTGTATGACATGAGCTATGATATGGAAGTTATAATAAGTATGAGATCTTCTATTTTTCGTGTATAGCATGAGCCAAAGAATCATCCCACGGAAGAAAAGTCAAGTTAAGATTTGAATTTAAGTAGTTTAAGTTCATGATCTAACACCTAAACTTAAGGAAATGATGAAACAAGTCGGAAAACTAAGTTGGAAGCCCTCATTTACAAACCGACTAGATCTAGAACATCCTTAAAAGACACTTAAAAATATGATAAAAGTAATTAAACAAAGTGAAAAGACCAACCAAGGCAAGTATGATAAGTATATTAAGCTTAAAACTTAAAACCAAGCTTAAAACTTCCAAAACAAGCCTCAAATGTGAAGTTGAACCACTCTTAAATTTCTAACTAGCAACTTAGCACATCCATAAGAGTTGTTTTAGGACTTTCAAGAAGCCCACAAAACATTCTCTAAGCCCAAGAAAGTGACCATCTTTGAGTTAAACAAAAAACAAGTCCATTTGATAACTTTAGCTTACTAAAGAGCCCATGAAGTGGTTGATAGCCTTAGGAGTATAAATCAAAGTTGCAAATCTGACCTTAAGGAATATTTTAAGCTTAGAAGGAAATCTTAAGACCAAGCCTAAAGGATTTCTTAAGTTACCAAAAAGCCCATTAACCAAACAAAGCCCCAAAAGTATGGCTACTGTTCTAACCTATGGATAGATTTATGTGCCTCGTCTCGAAAATCTAACCTCACCATATTAAAGTACACTAAAAAATGATGAAGATTGACTATAAGATCATACAAATCGGATTTAAAATGAAAAAGTTATATGCGATTGAACTTTTAAGTAAAAACTGGGAAAAGTTATGAAAACTAGTCAAGAGTATAACTTAAGAGATTTTAGCTTAGTATCCTAAGTCTATATCAATTCCTTATTGTATCATGATTTCGATGACTAGGGGACTTCATGTATGGAGATGATTTGCCCTCAGATTACTTTGACTGACCACATGGTGGAGTGAGTAAATTCCCGATGACTCTTTACTTGATTTTGTTTGTAGAATAGATACACTTAAACTTATATATATATAAATTTGGATACTTGTAGGATATGGGAAATGCATGTGTATGAATTTGTGGATGAATGCGATGACTTGTTAATTATATAATAATGGGAATCATTGTGATAAATTATACCTGCAAGTGTATGGAATGAAATTGTTTGATCACCTTAAAAAATTGGATTAACGAACTATATGATTAAGAAATAAGATGAATCATGCATTCCTTATAATTGCATTCAGATAATACTGACTGCCATTTCATGTAGAAGATGGGAAGGGACTCACAAGAGGACGAGCCTCTTGCAGGATTGGGCACTAGTTATGTCATCATTTTTATTAAGTCTCTATCCTAAGTTGATGGGCTTACTAGGTGTTGGGAGACGCTAATTGTCAGTGAGGGTCCACGTCTTATGGCTTCTGCTTAGGGCATGTGTTTGTGGATTGCAGAGGCCACCACACCACTAGACTTAGGATTTTGAAAATATGATTTATCGTTTGGAAATGAAAGTATATATATACGTACATACATATGCATAGTTTTGTTTTGACTTAAGCACAATAGTGCAAATAAAATAAAACCCAGAGGTTAAAACCTAGATTTTGGTTTGGGTCGATTAATTATCTCCAAACCATGACTATAGGGAGCATAATTTTGAGTCGTATACAGTTCCTAGGTCACTGCATACTGATTGTTCATGCATTTATATGATTGTGCATCTAATAAATTTATACCATGTGGTACTGATCACGGTATTTATCCTACTAAGCTTAAGCTTATACCCCGATAGATTTCTTTTGATGCAGGAAAACCTCTTCTCTAATCCGGGCCAAGGCATGCCCGTGGTAAGTCTCATGTAGAGACGCGTTGGAGTGATCAGGGAGTGAAGAGGAAATTTTGTAATAGTTTGTAGATATCTAGTTACTTTTATATTTTTGGTCATAACATAGATTAAAATCTCTAATGTAGTTCCCTTATGAACTGCATCTGTCTGTAATATTCTTTTGGTGTGGATCTTTCGAGCCTACACATCTAGTTAATTTATACCAGAGAAGTAAAATTAGTTATGTTACTCTATATTATATATCCATGGACCTAGTGGTAACGTATAGTGGAAGAAGCCTTGTGTGTCATATGAAAGGCTTGCGATCAGCAAAGGGGTTTATAGTAGACCTTTGTACGGTACATAGTGATCTACTACGACAACGATACTGTTGGGTCGTGATAAGCAAACTATCACCTAGGTCAGACGATCCTCTTAGAATTCTTCATTAGATCAGTAGCAATGCTTAGAAGTTGGAATTGCTAAACAGTTATGGTATGTCGCTTACCTTCAATGTCACCAACCTCACACCATATATACTTGAGGATAAGATTGAATAAGATTTGAGGATAAATCTTTAGCAATCCCAAGGAGATGATGGATTGCTGACCTTTGACCTTCTTACCTGAGCACGCCTTTGTAGTCTACAATGATTAGTTAAGTGATTACTCTCATCATACTTAGCTCGAGACAAGCCCCCTTATCAAGATGGCCTATGGATGAACTCTTTACACAGCTAGCTTGGATGCACTTTATTCTACATCGCTATTAACCTTGATGCTGAGCTGTTAATATAAACTTTCGAGGTTAACTTGATAGAAATCAGGCTACTGGGCCTTTAATTCGCAGCCAAGTTCGAGGACTGGAAAGGCTAGCAAGGTGGATCCTTTTTCTTCAGCCGACTCTTACTGAAGCCGTGTATCTCTTTGTCAAGTCACTCTGTATGCTAAGCTGAATGACTACCTATCTCTCTAAAGTGTGCTGAATTGTAGATTGTTGAGACAATAGCTAAACCATTCACAATTACTCACCCATGTCTAGCCCTACCAATTACTTGGCTTCACCCTTGCCGAGAGACCAAGAGAGAGACCCTGGATTGATCCTTAGTTACCCTTGCTCGGACTAGCAATTTGATCGTACTCTTTTGTCCACCTCCTATAATGGCCTCGCCAATGTATCTCCGCTACGTATACAGGACCACGTGTAGAATCTGCCGTACTAATTATTGCTTTTCTTGAATATTTATTTTTACCCCTTGTATTCTTATATATTACTTCTTTAAGACAATACACTTTTTATCTTTTCCCTTTTAACTAAGTTTCCCTAACTTTCTGGTATAAATACCCTTTGTATTTGTAGTTATAAAATTTGTTAATTAAATTATTACTCATTACGTTTATAATATTTAGGAGTTATCTCATCATGTTTATTAATAATTTTATGTGATTATGCGTATTGATTGATAATTGTATTTGTTTAGGGTTTTATTAATGTTAGGGTATAATTATTCATTTTTTATAAGTTTAAAATTATAGTTTTAGGATTTTTGTTAAGTTCGAGTTTAATCTCGAGTACTTACGCATACATAAGGTTTAAGGTTTTTTATACGTGATTAAGGTTTCAATAGAAAATTTAGGGTTTTATTACTTATAATATATTTAAATTTATAATTTAATAAAATTTTTATCTTACTTGACCTTAACGACTCATGAAGTTATCTATAATATTAGAGTTCAATTCTACTCTCAAATGGCTAAATTCGTGGGATTTACATCATTAGCTATAGAATTTAAGGATCCAACATCTAATCATATAATCGCTTCTCACCCACTTAACTTAGTTAGGAGAGTTTTCAATAGGTTTCATAATTGAACCATTAATAAATCCCAATTTTAGTTTTGCACCGAACACCATTTTCATTGAATGACTCCAAAAGAGATAATCCGTGCCTTTAAAAACTAAAGAAAGAGGATTGGTAATTTATTATGATTAACCTTATTTTGTTCGTCCAAAAAAGTTCCATGAAAACATATTAACTATTGACAAAAAGATTGTAGAGATGAGAACAAAGGAATAGTATATAGACTATGCTCTGATACCATGTGTAATTATGAAGCAAGAAACTATGTTAAAATCCACTGATGAATCTAGGGTGGAGGAAAGTGATATTCTCTTATTTTGTAATGTATTTAATCTCAATGTAATAGTTCAACTAAAGGACAAAAGTTGTATTTATAATTCATCAACTAAACTATCTAACAACAAGAGAATAGCTAATAGGAAAAAGACACCTATCAAGTAGCATAACTTATGTAAATAAAATAAAGGAAAAAATATAAAAAAGTCTCTAACGTTTAATTGTATATACAAATCAGTCCTCAACATTTTATTTAGTCCATGTTAATCCTCAACATTTTAATAAATTTACAAAAATGTCCCTCCGTTAATTTTTCCGTTATGTGTGAATACGTTGAAGAGTGAAATAGATCAAATAAAAAGTTAAGAACTGATTTGCGTATATAAATAAATGTTAGAGATTTTTTATACTTATATAGACTAATTACATGTTGACACATGTTTATAGTAATGAAAAATTTAATAGAATAACTTATTTGATTTAACTTAAAAAAAGTTGGGGACTAAAATGAAATGTTAAGAATTGATTCATAAAAATGTGAAATATTAAGGACTTTTTTGTACTTTTCCCTAAAATTAAATAATATGTACATCTCTTCATTTGTGATCTCCATTTATTTTATATACTTTTATTACTAATGAGTTCAACATGAATTAAAGACACAAACATGAACTTCTAACATGAATTGCCGGTTGTAGTAGTACACTCCATATTTACAAAGTTTAAGGTTTTACGTAAGACTATTGTATAGAGTAAATGTTCATGGACTTAAGGCCATTATTTAACACCTATCTAATTAAGGTTTTCATTTGATAGGACTTAGTCAAAGTCATGACTCATAGGATAGGAGGGGTCAAGTTATAAATATAAACTTCATGACAAAAGTTTAGTTTTTAGATAAGATGGTTGTATTGTTATCTAAAATAACAATAATTGTGAGTAAGTTCTATACTTTACTTACTCAATCATTGTAAACAAAATCCTTATATCACATTTATTTAGTAACTAATTTTGAAATTCATTAACATTTGAGCATCTAATGATATGAACCTAGTATCATAATATAACAATAGAAATGCGCTAAATAATCAATATCCCAACCCTCAAAATTACTAGTATCCTACCCTTAGAAATGACCAATCCAAATATCATATCCCTGATTAGCATAATCACTTGTCTCTACGTAATAGTCATCATTTGAAATATTTTTAACACAAGTCTAAAACGGGTGAGTAATAACTCTAAGTAAGAATAGTTAGTATACACAAAACCTGACAAGAAAAATGGGCGCTTTATTAAATTCTTTAAAACCAAGGGCTTTTTAGTCTTTTTGTCTTTAAAACTTCTTTCCCCTTTTCCCGGATCACATTTAGCCTCTTCCTCTCTCCCTTCACCTTTTTCTTTTTCTTTTTTTCATTTATGGTAGTTCATCATCCTTTTTATCATCCAACTTAAGAAATGATTTTTCCTCTCAAGAGTAAGAAGAGAAACCAAAAAAGACAAATCTTCCCATATTTCCTAGCAAGTTGTTTATTTTTCTTATTTTACGACACATTTACTTCATGGAATAGAATTAGGAGAGAATGGAATTGGGATTTCATAAGGAATGGAATAAGGGTGTAATACATATTACCTTGTTTAGTTCAATTTATAAACAATTTAGGAATAGACATATAATATAACTTTAATGAATAAATTATTCTATTTTCTTTTTCAACTAATCTTAAAGTAATAGGTAGTAGTGATGGTTAGCAACAGTGGTTGGAGGTAGCGGTGGCGGTGGCAATAGCGATGGCGACGGCGATGGCGACGGCGACGGCGACGGCGACGGCAGCAATGGTGATAGTGGTAGTAGTGATAGCGGTTAGTGGTGATAGCGATGGTGATGGTAGTGGAGGTGGCTATGGTGGTTGATAATGGCGATGGCGATAGTGATGGTGGTGGGTAGTGGTAGTCGATGGCGACAGTGGTGGTCGATGGCGACAGTGGTGGCGGCAGTGGTGGTGACGGTAATAGTGGTGATAACGGTAGCAGTAGCAACGATAGTAGTGGTGGTAGTGGTAGTGGTAGTGGTGGTAGTGAGGAATTGTGATTATTTGGTTGAATTGTGGAATCCATATTACTTGATTTCAAGTAATAAGGATTCTTATAAAATTGCGATTATGTAACAAAAAACCAAGTGAATATAATGATGGTGGAATAAGAAGAAAATATAATTCTAATTCTATAAAGTGAACATGCCTTTATTTTTCTTCTTTTCTTTTCTTTTCATAAGATTTGAATCAATAGCAGGTGTGGCGATCGTGTTATGTGGAGGAAGTTGATTTGGAGTTATAGGATCATTGGTTGTGGAAGCAGAACCCATGTGTGTAGGACGAACATAGGATTAAAATGTAGTGGGAGGTCATCACAGTATCACTAAAATCACTTTGATGTTACTATTATATAAAGTAAAAGGCAAAACTGTCAAATGTCAAATTAATTTATAATATAGATTATATAGAATGCATAACTTACTATATAGATTAGACCGGATAGAATATAATTGATATCTATATGTCATTATACATAAGTTAGAACATTCTTATTATATTAATTATAGAATATTTATCATTTATAGTGTTTTTAATAATTAGCATGTGATATTATACAAGAAGACAATCACTAAAAACTAAATTAAAAAAATCATAAAAAAATAAGATAAAGAAAGAGACAATGTAATATAATGATATTTATACGAATACCATGGAAACAAATTATATATTGAAAAAAAAAAAGTCATAAGCAAACCAAGATACAATTCACCATATTGCAAATGAAAGTAACGATGACAACGTCTACATTCGTGTAATGAAGATTGTAAAACAAAGCATTTCAAAGTTAAAAAACTTACCATTTTTTATTATAAGTCCATGACCTTTACTCTTGAAAAGGAAGCTTTTCTAATTCAATGTATGAATAGCTTAACTTATGATTGCTATATGTTGTTAAAAAAGAGAATACTATATAATACTTATAAATTAATTGTTCTCCATAAAAAGAGAGAGAATGGAGAAATCAATAAAAAATTGTTTCTTTATTTCAACAAATCAAGTAATTCATTAATATCCTTAAAATAAATTATAAATATGGTGAACCACAATTTTAAAAATGGGTTTGAATATATTTAAGTATGAAGATGTCTTGTCCTTATCAATAATAAAGGAAAAATGGAATACATTAATCAATTTCAAGATTCAAATATTGCAAACTAACTAACATAATGTTTCAAATCTTAGAGAGGAAAAAAAAAGTCCATTCAAATATCCATGTATTTTTCAAGGGTAAGTTGGAAACCTAATGTATACTGTAACATCTCATTTTCTTTTACAATTAGCAACTGTAAGATTGAAAATTTACCTAGCTGCTACAATTCATTAAATAAAACTGTAAACATTTAATGCAAATGTAAGGCATTAGAACTTGAGACCTTAAATGCAAATACAACGCTTTGATACTAATTTAGTGTCTATCGGCGAGCCCTTAGATAATGGGCTAAAAAGACCTCTTTTTTGTATTTTTTTTAACCATTCATATAGTAATTTTTTGATAAAAAAAAAGGGTAACATTTTTGGGCTAGGGGGCTAGGGTACCAATGGGCAAACCCCCTCCCCCCCCCCTCTTGGCTCATCCCTATATGTGTGTTGTGACTTTGTATGGTGTAACCATGTATGTATGTTGTGATCAAATGTGTGTATGTTTTAGGTTGTTTGAGTAAGTGGTGAATGTGTATGTATGTCACAGGCTAATTTTCTAAGGCCCCTAAGATGTGCCCAACATGATCTAGAGTATAAAAGACAAGACAAAGGAGATATATGTAAGAGGTTCTCATGACCTATCAGAAGAGAAAGGCCTAAGCCCAGACTTAGGAAAGATTCTAGAATATTAAAAGGCTATAATCTGTAAAAAGGTTTTAGAGATGTCCAAATTCAATGTATAATAATAAGTAGGGTAAGTAAATAAGATTCAATTGTAACCGTTAGATTGAATAAATCTCGGCAATCCATCGTATAAAGCTATTTGTATATATAGGAGGTTTCTCCTCATTTGTAGGCATCCAGACATTGAGTGAAATTTAGTTAATAACCAGAGTCTCTCACTCTACTTTCTCTCTCTAAACTTTGTGTGTATGTGGTTTTCAAGCTAAACTTAGCTTTCCTTAAGGTGGTTAGGAGTGCTAAGTGCTGTACGGGAGCATCAAGAGGAATTTCGCTCATAACAAGTGGTATTAAAGCTAACTTTCGAAGAGAGAATGTCGTCATTTGGAAATGAGAACAATAACTTTACGGTTAATGATGTGGATGACCAAAGAAGAAGCCAAATGACCAGGCAGAGGGCTAGGTCTAAGGATTTGCTGAATTCCCTTGCCACTTGGGTGGATAAGGTTGAGCTAAGCATCGTTGAAGCCAAGAAGCAACTAGGTGACTATGGAGCTACCATGGATAGGTTAGAGGAAGAACTCTGAGGTAAGCTACAGGGAGCTTTGAACCAAGCCTTAGAGGAACTAAGGAAGTGTAATGGAGAGCTTGAATAAAAGGAAGGTATCTTTGAGGCCTGAATGGGTGCACTTGAAACTAAGGAAAAAGCATATGAAGTAAAGACTGATGCTACCATTGTCGCTATGCGGCAGGAGATTAAAGACCTTAAGAACCAACAGCAGCATGCTGTGCTGCTATTACTAATGGAGCAACTATTGAGCTAGTCACAAGGGTGGAAGTACCGAAGCTTGAGTGCTTTAAGGGAACATGATTTGTAAGGGAAGTAGATAATTTTTTGTAGGGAGTTGAACAATACTTTGGGGCATTGGGGCTTGTCAATGATGGAAGTAAAGTAAGGATGGTAGCCTTATACCTAAAGGATACGACATTGATTTAGTGGAGAAGGAAGGTCGATAAGATTACTTCATGGCCACACTTTGTGATGGAGTTTCGAGATCAATTCTCTCCTCAAAATGTGAGGAGAGAAGCTAAGGTCAAACTCAAGCATCTACAACAAAAGGTTAGTGTGAAGCAATATGTTCAAGAATTCTTAGAGCTGATGCTGGAGATATTGAACCTTAACCTAGATGATGCTCTTGTTATGTTTTAAGATGGCTTGAAACTTTAGGCTAAGTTAAAGTTAGAGTGTTGTGGGGTAAAGAATATCTCAAAAGCTATTGCTATAGCAATGGGCTTCATAAAACTTCAAAAGGAGGAAGATTGGCATTCCATAAGTAATGAAGGAGAAGAAGATGAAGATATGGAAGGCAGGAGATCTTCAAATCCTCCAAGGGGAAGGAAGAGGATAGTAGATAAGAGAAGGATATGACAACTTAATTGCTATTTTTGTGATGGACCGCATTATGCTTGAGATTGTCCAAAAAGGGAATGATTGGATGCTCTTCTTGCAATGAATGAAACTGATGAAGACGACAAGGGTAAGCTCGATACCATCTGTCTTCTCTATGCCATGAAGTCACAAGATATGAAAGAGAAAAAAGGCTTAATGTATGTGAGGCCAAAGTAGCAGGGAGGAAGATAAATGCTTTGGTGGATATGGGGGCCTCACATTTATTCATTTCTAAGGATGCTGCCTCTAGGCTTGGAGTTGCTAAGAATGTAGAATTCAACATCAGAGATTGGCGTGGAAGGGAGAATATTGAAGTTGTCCCTATGGATGATTTTGAGTTTGTTAATGGCATGGACTTCATGGATAGGCATGATGCCATCATTGTTCCTCGATCCAATTGCATTTGTTGGCTTAATCAGGATTCTCAATGCATAGTTTAATAAGTAGGAAGATGGGACAAGTGACAAAGCTTATTACATCAATGCAAATCACAAGGGAAGAGTCAACATTGATGAAAGGAGCTAGTTCGACTTTAGTGGGGGAGATGAAGGAAAGAACCGTTGATAATATCCCACAAAGTTCAAACCCAGTAGATGTGGAAAAGATGAACAAAGCCTTAGTAACTAAAGTTAAGATTGAAAAGGGCAAGGATCGACATTGGGCTTCAAGAAGGGTGGTTGTCAAACATTCCCTTGATATGTGTTGTGTAAATGTGTAAGTGTAGGTTATGTATAAGGTGCATTTAGGTGTATGTTCGCGTACATGAGCTACTAGGAGTGTATGGGTGCTGTGTTATGGGTGTGAAGCTGTTAATGTGGGTTTTTATGAGAGTATTTGGTTTTAGTGCTCAAAGAATAAGTTAGAAGATGAATAAGAGGAAAGTCAAAGAATTGGTGAAACATTTAAAGTATTAGTTTGATGTTAAGAGAGGATGATCCACAAGGTTAAGTTAAAGGGTGGAAGCATTGAGTTAAGTTTTGCATGTGTGTTTATGTGTTAGGTTAACAACTCAAATGGACTCATTAATAATTATATGACCTTAATTAACTTTGTGTTACATGTGCATTATCTTGGCCAACATCCTGAGAGGACTAGTATTGGCAAGGTATTTCAATCATCTATACACGATATTATCTTAGGTGGAGTTGAGCATAAAAAGGGTATGAGTAGATATAGGTTATTACTCAGTTACTTGGCTACTTAAGTGTTAGGGAGGATCCAACACTAACACAATATGGTACTTATATATATGTAGATAATTGTAAGTTGGGGTCATGAGTTACACATGTGTTGCTTTATGACCTAATCAAAGATAATGAACTATTGATTGATGCATTAAATAGTACTTATGTTGCATGTGAACTTGAATTGTAATTTGTTCATGTACGTATGATTATTGTATTCTGTATTGGGCAATAGCTTACCTTCAAAGACCATTTTGTTTTTCAGTTGCAAGTATAGATTCTTTTGATGGGATGGATGTCTATGATGCTAATGGATATGATTATGCATCAAACTATGGGGTGGACTATTATTTTGATGACTGTAGTGGATTTGCATAGGTTGATGTTTAGGACTCGAGTATTAAGAGATCAAACTTCTCGTATCATGTTATCTCTTCCTATTGTTTTCTATTAGTCTTGTTAGGTTGTTTGGGATTCATCAGACTCCATTTGTTCAATATATGTTAGGTTGTTATGTATCAGTTTGAGACTTTAGTTTTTGTGAGTTTTTGTTAATCACCAGATGTTTTGGAGCTCTTTGACTCTAATGAGTTGGTTATATTTCAAATGGCTTTCTAGATTATTTATGTACTTTTGTAGATTGAATGGAACATTGAGCCACTCATTTATGTTTAGGACTCGAGTATTAGAAGTTTGAGTAAATAATCTAGAAAGCCATTTGAAATATGTTTCAAATGGCTTATTTAGACTTCTGTTTGAGTGTTGATGGTTATTGTGTTCCATTGTGGATTATAGGTAGGTTTTACAGGTTTTGGACACCTCAAAGTGTCATTACTTAGTGATGACATGCGGTGAGTTGTAATGTTTTAGGTTTTGGTGCATTATAGATTTAGAGGTATCAGAATTTAGATTAAAATATGCTTAGAATAATAGGCTTGAATTTATAGGATGGTGAGATATGAAGAGTGTGGGTAGTTGAAGGGATATGATAGAATCGATGAGTTTTCTCTAGTTAGGATTGTTGGGTTAATGGATGCTTTGTTTGTTTTACTTATTGATTTCTTACTTTGTTATTCATACCATTGTCCTTTTAGTGAAGTCTTTAAGGCTTTAGTAATTGTTTAGGGGTTATTTGGATAAAGCTATGAATATATGGAGTTACATATTACAAATTTATGGAACCAATTTGTATTTAAGTAATAGTTTAATGGATATGTTTGTATTTATTCAATTAATTACTTTGAAAGTCTCATTCTCATATTACATTTTCACCACAATTATAATAAGGAATCGATAATGCAATTTGTCCAAACCTCAATTTTGAAACTGAATTACTTAAGATACATATAATATAGTTTTGTAACAATACTTGTCAGATAGACATTTACTAGACATTAAACAAATAAAAATCAAATATTGAAAATGTTATAATAAAAAAGCAGGAAATTGTAAATACATCATAAAAACTATAGGCCAAGCGTGTGATAAACTCTATAAGCTCTGAAAATAAGCCATTATCATGCATAACATTTAAAAATATGCATTTATCTCTTTAATTGTTGGTAAACCCCTTGAACTATCAATATTTTTTGAAGATGTATTTGTAATTATCTAAGTAAAATGAAAAAGGACAATCTAAGGAGGCACTAAGAAAGCATTAGACTCACTTTCTCGGAAACATACGCATGATTACAAGTAATATAGGGCAAATTATGGAAAGACCAACAAAGAAAAAGTTTAAGAATGGTGTGGGGGTAAGTGCACCCATAGCTGTGGTGTAGGTACAACTCAAGGCAAACATAGCAATCTGCAACTCTAACTGCAATGGAAACTTTGCTGTAAGGTTGTAGATCATCTGAAGTGAGGCATAGAATCCTAGTGTACTGAAAATAAGGAACAAAATATATGAGATAGGATTTTTTGTCCCCAGGATGGATCGTTCAGCTATGTTTACTGTGGTTGCATTTGTTGCAGTACTCTTATTATTGTTTATGCTTCCTAAGTCATCTTGCCATAACCTACCTGGTTGCTGAAGGACAGCTTGGTATGTAGCTGTTGTGATCAAACCAGCAATTATTAGAAGGGCATTTCGAGCATCACCTGGAGAATCTCTCTCTTTCTTGAATTTGAAATACTGTAACCATTGGTTCCTTTCATATATGGCCTTCAAGAATTTGACGAAACGACCTAACCATGTTGTCGGAATTCGTGTCGTGTTTTGTCCATTTGAAGGGTTGTGATTCTCAGAATCCAGTCTTTCTATTGTTATTAATGGGTGGAAGTTTGTTGCACTTGTTGCTCCAGCATTTATTAGGAGCTCGCCTATTTCTCTATCTCCTGCTTCACTTTGAAAGAGGGATAGAACATGGAGAGGTGTTAGGCCCCTCCGATTTACTACATTAAGTTCTATTGCATCTTTGCCAATGGCATTTCCCTTGGGCATGAACTCAATAACCTGTTCGATGGTTTTGCTTGTGAGACAAAACAAAAAAGATTGAAAAGAAATTGGTTATAAGGAAAAGGAATAAGACAATATAAAACAGAGAATAAGTTTTTGATTGTCTGAAAACATTTTTTTCATTTTTCTTCAAATAGTGAAAATATTAGAATATCGTAGAAATTTAAAGGGTTGTGATTACTAATATTATTTGATGAAATATGATATAAGACAAAATATGTAGTTGATGGGCTGTGGTGGTGGTTAATTGCTATGGATGAGACTTAAGGAAAAATAGGAAAAAATATTTCAAAAACAAAGAAAACTTTTCTTTATTTATAGTAATATTTTCTGCCGTTATTAAAATGTACACCTATTGTTCCATCATCATTATTACCTTTAATGCCACTACTGCCAAAAGCCACTAATAACTACAATTTATTGAAAGTACTATGATAATATATGATAGTCACAAAAGAATTTTGATTATATAAAGAATAATTGTATGTATGCTTGCATATATGCCTTAAAACAAGTGATCAGGTGGAAAAAAAAAAGTTAAATTCTTGTGATGTGATTTAATCTTCTTATAACTTTTGAAAATGGTATACACCCTTTATATTATTGGTAAAACTCCAAAACTATGGTTAAAATAACTATAAATAGCACAGATTTTGAGGTTCTATACATTATTTGGAAAAAATAGACATATTTTTAAAGTTATGATAAATTAAAGATAGGTTTGGAAATTTTAGATTATATTTGCACTTGACCGGTAATTTTGACAAAATAGTTGCAGAATGGCTTTATAAGAAACGTGGTAAGATGCTTGGAAGAACACCATGATCAATCAAATAGGGATACAAGTGCAAAGTACTGAATTAATACTTAAAGAAGGCCACACCACATCCGCAAGTATAACTTAAATGAAATGGTTACAGTGCTAACGTCAACGCGGTATCCAAAGTAGGAGGTTTCGCATTTACATCCTTACAACGTTTTCTAGGCTTTTTCTAATTAAGCATCAACTTGATGTGATATATTAACTTATAAATGAAGAGGAGTATTAATTAATAAATATAAAACTCACACTATATTTATAAGCTTATATAAACAACTTTCCGTGACCCAAAGCTGGAGATGGTGGGTATCATCCGAGAAAAGATTCATATGCGGTTGTTTATAGAGTTTAAGTTTTCAAATTCTAAGGAGTCGATATTAATTTATGCCTAAATTTTTTGCTATTCATCGTAATTGTAAATAAATATTCATAAGATATCTATACTTCATAATTTTTCTTATGAATAATTCTACATAAAATGCTTTAATAAACTCGAAGTTCGTAAAATTTCTTTAAATCTGAAAAACTGTTTATTTTCCCATGAGAATATACTGGAACATATATGTAAATGGATTTCATTTATCATAGAAATGGTTAAATCCGCAAAATTTCCATTTCTTTATAAAAGCACTTTATTTCATATAATTCGACTATGAAGTTCGTAACATTACTTAGATTCTTAGTGTCAGTCTTGTTCGTTATTTTCCTCGCTTCTTTTTTTTTTTTTTTTCGAAAGAAAAAATAGATAACTTACTATTTGCATTTCCTAAAAGTAAATGAGGTCGTACATCTTCTTTGTGGTACATCAACTGCTTCAAAATATATATTACGGCTTATTGTTCGTAATTTATCAATACTTCGCGAGTATATACTATAAGTTCACATTTTTGGATAAGGTTCTTAACATAAAATTCCTTACCGATGTTTTAAGAGAAATTACTTGTAATGAATCAGAAATTTTGGCTAAGATTACTGTGTATATAAGTTCATAACTTTTATACTTCAGAAAATTATGCAAACGTTTGTAAACATAATGCATTTCATATTTTACTTTATAGTTCGTAAATCTCGTTTCAAGTTTGTAATAACATATAATAGTTCGTAAAAGTATATAAACTTGTAGTTCAATTTATATTTTGTAATTCTACCGAGAAAATGTTTAGAAAAATGTTTGAAACTTCATAAAATCACAGCTGAAATATAAGTTATTTTTCAACGATATAACTTTAAAAGATGTTGAAACTCTTGATCATGTTCACAAGGATTGTGGAAAGATTAGGCAATTTTAGCAGTCTGTTAACACTGATACAACATTCCTAAACTCTTTTTCACAGCCTTTGCAGTGTTGGATCAAGAATAATGAATGCCTTCCTAAATCAAAGATTGGAGCAAAATCAAATAAACTCCCTTGCAACCCAACTTCCTATTCTTTCTATGGGCAATCTGAAAACATAGAAATGACATTATCTTTGATAATAGGGATCCTAATGAAATACAAAGGTGGTCATCATTGGCTAAAAGCGTAGCTATGGATTTTTGGGCAGCTAAAAGAAGAGAAAAGCAAAATGGCAATTTAACAAATTTATGAACTGGTGATGGCAAGAAGTTCATATTACCCCATATACACATGACTAACACAGTCTTCATCTTTGTTGATGCTTCTATCAAATTTGAATAAAAAAATGTTGGTGTTGGTGGCATTGTGCTAAATAATAAGGGACATTTTTTGTTAGGATATGCATAATAAATTGCTTTTACATCGCCTTTAGAAGCTGAATTGTGGGGGATAGCTAGAGCTTTAAAACTTGCTCTCTAATACTCACGCAATAACATAATTCTGTTCACTTGCTGTTTGGAAGCCATTTCAATTTTCCAAAACATAACATGTGAGGAAACTAATGTGGTTATGTTATGCAGGGACTTGAGCACCAGATTTGAAAGTTTCAGTATCAAATTCATCAGCAGGAGAATGAATCAAGCTACCGATATGTTAGCTAGGAAAGAAATTATGTTACAAACTACTGTTCAGTTTAATACCCCACCTGTGGGGAGTTTTTATGAAAGTGCTGTGAACTCTTGTCAATGCTATGGAAGCCAAAGTACCGTTACCACTTGTGGCACCTATCAATCTATATAAATAAAGATCAATTTTCATTGGAAAAAAAAAAAAAAAACTTTAAAAGCTTGGTCCTAATTACTCTATCACAATCCACCAAGCTTTTTTCAACTCCATACCTTTGTTTTATAAATCTGGACCTTCCGATGAAAACTTTTTCTCCTGAGTTTGTTCATTTCATAAATTGAAACTTCTTATTAAAAACTCTAATGCCTAGTTTGATTTAACAAAGGTGGTCCTTCTTGCACTATCCTTCGTTAGTTTGACAATTTAGAAAACTAAAATTTTCCGGCCATCCATTTCAAGGCTGAGTAAATCTTATACTTTAATCTAACATACAAGATGCTATCGATCATTGAATATTAGATTTATCTCGTTAGTTTCATAATTCGCATAAAAAACTTGCTATTGGCCATCAATTACGTATTGCACTTCTTGTAATAGGACTCAGAGGAATGTACTTTCAATTTATGCATCTTATCTATTATCTATGGCATTATATTAGCTTTTGACTTGGATTTAAGAACTCCAGCATATATTACCTACGTTACAGTGACAGCATTGAACTTGTTTAACTGAAATTGTTTAACAATCGAAAAACGAAGCTATTTAAGCGTAAGGTGTGGCAATTTATATTAACAGATGATGCCTGATATTCAAGATTATTTAAGGGGAATGCGATATATAGGAAGTAGAATTGCCCAATGGGGAAGATGGGGTTGTTTTGGGTCAGACTAGATCAAACCTAGAGGTTATAGAACCTCCCTTGCTTAAGTCTAGTGCACAGGAATAGTGGAGAGGGATAAGGATGAACATCGAAGGCTTCGGTTGCGATTGTCCTCTTTCAGACGATGTGCTTAGGTTGACTAACCATATGCTTCCAATGCGTTCAAATTCTTATTTATGATATTCAACTCCTTAAGTTTAGGTTGATGTTTAGGACTCATGTACTAGGAGATCGAACTTCTCCTATCTTGTTATGTCTTCTTATTGTTTCCTATTAGTCTTGTTAGGTTGTTGGGGATTCATCCAAGACTCCATCTTTTTAATGCATTTTAGGTTGTTGTGGAGTAGTTTGAGACTTTAGTTTTTGCTAGTTTTTGTTAGTCACCAGATGTTCTGGAGCTCATGGACTCTAATGAGTTGGTTATATTTCAAATGGCTTTTTAGATTATTTCTATGTACTTTTGTAGATCAAGTGGACCATTGAGCCACTCATTTATGTTATTGCTTATTTACACTTATGTTTGAGTGTTGATAGTTATTCTTATAGGCAGGTTTTATAGGTTCTAGACGACTGAAAGTGTCATTAGTTAGTGATGACATGTAGTGAGTTGTAGAATTCCAAGTTCTAAAACATTATAGATTTAGTGGTATTAGAACTTAGATTAAATGATCCTTAGAATAATAAGCTTGAATATAAGATGGTAAGATAAGAAGAGTGCAAGTAGTTGAAGGGATATGATAGAATCGATGAATTTATGCTAGTTGATGGTTGCTGGGTTAGTGGATGTTTTGTTTGTTTTACTTGTTGATGTCTTACTTTGTTATTCATAGTCCTTTTAATGATGTCTTTGGGGCTTTAGTGATTGTTTGGGGGTTATTTGGATAAAGCTATGACTATATGGAGTTACACTATAGGAATTTATGGGATCAATTTGTATTTAAGTAATAGTTTAACATATATGTTTGTATTTATTCAATTAATGGATTTTTACTTTTGAAGTCTCATTCTCATATCACATTTTTACCATAATTATGATAAGATATCAACAATACAATTTATCTGAACCTCAAATTTGAAATTGAATTATTTAAGATACATATACTATATTTTTGTAACAATACTCATTAGATAGACATTTACTAGACATTAAACAAATAAAAATCAAATATTGAAAATGTTATAATAAAAAAAGCAGGAAATTGTAAATACATCATAAAAATTATTGGTCAAGTATGTGATGGACTCTATAAACTCTTGAAAATAAGCCATTATCATGCATAACATTTAAAAATATGCATTTATCTCTTTAATTGTTTCTAAACCCCTAGATATCAATATCTTTTAAAGATATATTTGTAATTATCTAAGTAAAATGAAAAAGGACAATCTAAGGAGGCACTAAGGAAGCATTAGACTCACTTTCTAGGAAACATACGCATGATTACAAGTAATATAGGGCAAATTATGGAAAGACTAACAAAGAAAAAGTTTAAGAATGTGGTGGGGATAATTGCACCCATAGCTGTGGCGTAGGTAAAACCCAAAGCAATTATAGCAATCTGCCACTCTAACTGCAATGGAAACTTTGCTGTAAGGTAGGAGATCATCTGAAGTGAGGCATAGAATCCTAGTGTATTGAAAATAAGGAACAAAATATATGAGATAGGAGTTTTTGTCCCCAGGATGGATCGTCCAGCTATATTTACTGTGGTTGCATTTGTTGCAATACTCTTATTATTGTTTATGCTTCCTGAGTCATCTTGCCATAACCCACCTGGTGGCTGAAGGACAGCTTGGTATGTAGCTGTTGTGATCAAACCAGCAATTATTAGAAGGGCATTTCGAGCATCACCTGGAGAATCTCTCTCTTTCTTGAATTTGAAATACTGTAACCATTGGTTCCTTTCATATATGGCCTTCAAGAATTTGACGAAACGACCTAACCATGTTGTCGGAATTCGTGTCGTGTTTTGTCCATTTGAAGGGTTGTGATTCTCAGAATCCAGTCTTTCTATTGTTATTAATGGGTGGAAGTTTGTTGCACTTGTTGCTCCAGCATTTATTAGGAGCTCGCCTATTTCTCTATCTCCTGCTTCACTTTGAAAGAGGGATAGAACATGGAGAGGTGTTAGGCCCCTCCCATTTACAACATTAAGTTCTATTGCATCTTTGCTAATGGCATTTCCCTTTAGCATGAACTCAACAACCTGTTCGATGGTTTTGCTTGTGAGACAGAACAAAAAAGATTAAAAAGAAAATTGGTTACAAGGAAAAGGGACAAGACAATATAAAGCAGAGAATAAGTTTTTGATTGTCTGAAAACCTTTTTTTTTTTTCATTTTTCTTCAAATAGTGAAAATATTAGAATATTGTTGCGATTACTAGTAATATTTGATGAAATATGGTATGAGACGAAATACGTAGTTGATGAGTCATGGTGGTGGTTAATTATGGATAAAACCTAAGGAAAAATAGGAAAAAATATTTCGAAAACGAAGAAAACTTTTCTTTATTTACATTAATATTTTCCAATGTTATTAAAAAGTACACTTATTATTCGGTCATTATTATTACCTTCATCACCATTACTGCTCCAAACTGCTAATAACTACAACCTATTGAAAGTACTATGGTAATATATGATTGTCACAAAAGAATTTTGATTATATAATGAATAACTGCATATATGCCTTAAACAGGTGATCAGGGGAGAAAAAAAAAATGCTAAATTCTCATAATGTGTCTTAATCTTCTTATAACTTTTGAAAATGACATGCACCCTTTATATTATTGGTAAAACTCCAAAACTATGGTTAAAATAACTATAAATAGCAAAGATTTTGGGGTTCCATACATTATTTGGAAGAAATAAACATATTTTTAAAGTCATAGCTAAAGATACGTTTGGAAATTTTAGAAGTATATTTGCACTTGACTGATAGTTTTGACAAAATAGTTGCAGAATGGCTTTATAAGAAACGTGGTAAGATGCTTGGAAGAACACTATGATCAATCGAACGTAAGAATCAAACAATATTCATGCAACTAAGTACATACCTCATACATTCTTAGAGCTACTGCAAGGTGTAAGATGGTATTGCCATGAGAATCCTTCACGTTCAGCACATGCACTCTATTAGATCGTGTCAAATGTTCCACCAGCAACACTAATGCTTCGAATCTGTTGTTCTTCACGGCAAGGTGAAGTGCAGTCTCCCCTCGAACCGTCACTTGTTCCACCGACTCCTCACAAGCCGAAATCAACTCCTCCATGACATGAACTCTTCCTTTGATAGCAGCATAATGTAGAGGAATTCTCTGTTCTCTTCCCTTGAGAAGGCAGATTTCATGGCCAACTTTTAGAAGTTCTCTGACAATTTCAACATGTCCTTTGGCTGAAGCAATGTGCAAAGGACTAACACCGTCTTGATTCACTTCTCGTGCGTATTCTTGCCTTAAATTTAAGATTTCCTTGACAAAGTCGGTTTGGCTAGCCATACAAGCAACATGTAAAGGGTTATCGCTGCAGTATAGATCCACGGAATCTAGTAGAAAAGCATTGTCTTTGATCAAGGTGAAGAGTGAATCGACATCACCAGTATAGGCTGCTTCAAACAATCTCCTATCCATGAGCGAGTTTACTTGGTGTATAGGGTGATACAATGGTCTGTTTTCATGAAACCTAATTACTTAGACCAAACATTAGCACTACTTATATGACCATGGCCATCCTTTTCAAGGCCGATTCAGATAATAGCCTTCATCCATTAATTAATAGTTCTATCTCAATCTTATGAACTACAAAGAAATTTCACATTAAAAAGACAAAAAATGTTATGTCAAATATCAATGACACCAGCTTTTGACCAAGGAGTTAAATTCTCAGGGCAGAATTATATAGCCAGGAGTTATCCCATGATTGGTTTCTGCTTGCCGTGTTTTTCAAGCGTCAAATGATATTGTCAATGATAAAATCCTTGGACAAAGCTACATGCCATGCGCCCGTTCGCTCAACTCTATCATATACTCTTATACATAGGGATACAAGTGCACAGGACTTAATTAATACTTAAAGAAGGCCACACCACATCCGCAAATATAACTTAAATGACATGGTTACAGGGCTAGCGTGAACACTGTATCTAAAGTAGGAGGTTTCGCATTTACATCCTTACATCGTTTTTGGGGCTTTGTCTAATTAAGCCATTCACTTGAAGTGCTTATAGCAAGAGCCTTAACTTACAAATGAAAAGGAGTATTAAGTAATAAATATACAACTCATACTATGTCTATAAACTTTATCTATAAACTTAGATAAGCAACTTTATGTAATCCAAAACTCAAGATAGTGGGTATCATTTGAAAAAATATTCATCTGTAGTTTTTAATAGAGTTTAAGTTTTCAAATTTCGAGGAGTAGGTATCAAATTATGCCTAATTTTTTCGTTATCCATCATAATTGTACATAAATATTCATAAAATATTTATACTTGATAATTTTTCTTATGAATAATTCTACAAAAAATGCTTTAATAAACTTGAAGTTCGTAAAATTACTTGAAAAACTGCTTATTTTCCCATTAGGATATACTGGAACAAATGTAAATGGATTTCATTTATCATAGAAATGGTTAAATCTGCGAAATTTCCATTTCTTTATAAAAGCACTTTATTTCATATAATTCGACTATGAAGTTCGTAATTTTACTTAGATTCTTAGTTTCAGTCTTGTTCGTTATTTTCCTTGTTTTTTTCTTTCAAAAGAAAAAATAGATAACTTACTATATGCATTTCCTAAAAGTATTTGGAGTTGTACATCTTCTTTGTGGTACATCAACTGCTTCAAAATATATATTACGGCTTATTGTTCGTAATTTATCAATACTTTGCGAGTATCTACCATAAGTTCACATTTTCCGATAAGGTTCTTAACATAAAGTTCCTTACCAATGGTTTACTTGTAATGAATCTGAAATTTTGGGTAAGATTACTGTATGTATAAGTTCATAACTTTTATACTTCAGATAATTATGCAACCGTTTGTAACATAATGCATTTCATATTTTATTTTATAGCTCGTAAATCTCGTTTCAAGTTTGTAATAACGTATAATAGTTCGTAAAAGCATTTAATCTCATAATTCAATTTCGTTTTGTAATTCTACGGAGGAATTGTTTATAAAAATGTTTGAACCTTCATAAAATCACAGCTGAAATATAAGTTATTTTTCAATGATATAACTTTAAAAGATGTTGAAACTGTTGATCATATTCTCAAGGATTACGGAAAGATTATGCAATTTTGATACTGTTAACAATGATACAACATTCCTAAACTCTTTTTCATACCCTTTGTAGTGTTGGATTAAGAATAATGGATGCCTTCTTAAATCGAAGACAGGAGTAGAATTAAATAAATCCCCTTCGCAAACCAAATTCTTATTCTTTCATTGGGCAATTTGAAAACATAGAAATGACAGTATCTATGATAATAGGGATCCTAATGAAATACAAAGGTGGTCATCATGGCTAAAATCTCAACAATAGATTTTTGACAACTAAAGGAAAAGAAAAGAAAAGCAGAAAGGAAATTTAACAAATTTATCAACTAGTGATGTCATGAAGTTCATATTACTCCATATACACACAAATGACAAAGTCTTCATCTTTGTTGATGCTTCTATTAAATTCGAATTGTAAACCATGTATAGTTACTAATCTGAATCTTAATCTAAATTTGAATGTTTTAGATAATATTATGAATCGACAAGGCTAGAAATAATAAAATTTTTATAAAATTTAAAAACTGAATATAGTATCAATAGTAAAAACCTCTGAAAATTAATTGAAATTTAAATCGTGTACAAAAATGCTAAATTCGATGTATGCGAAAATATTCGAAATTGAACTTGAACTTGACTAAAACTCTAAAATAATAACTTTAAGCTTATAAAATGAATAAATATTACTTAATAGTGATATAATTATAGTTGATTGCAATTATTGACTAAATTGCGCATAAACCTTAACAAAAACGTCAAAATATCTCGTAAATATTATAATCACAATGGGTACCAATTAAATTAATAAATTTTCATAAAATTCTAAAATTAATTTATAAATGTTATTTTTATTATTTTTATGTTTGAAAAAATTACATATAATAATTTTTTTTTATTTTCCTTTTTCTTCCTTTTTTTTTTCTTTCTTTTTCTTTTCTCCTTAATTTTCCATTGCTGCCACGTTCAATTTCTAGAAAAAAAAAAATCAGCAGCTCATGATTTTCATTCAAGTGTTGGATTTTACAAAACAAAACTAATTGCAATGATTTCATTTGCTTTGTCCTCATAAATGCTAATATATAATAGATTTGTTTCCATGCTTTAACATTCCTATTTAATCTGTTTCCACCTGCATTTGGGCGTCTGGAAAACCTGGAAACAAAAAGAGAAAAACCAAAGCAAAGCAATTACACATACGCACACACAAAACCAAAGCAAGAAAACAAGGAAAAAATTTAACAAAAAGAAGAAGAGGAAAAACAAAAGGATCCTATCACCTTATTTGATTCAATTTGCTAAGGATTTAGGTAGGTTTATTTATTTACTTTGTACATATATGTATTCTATACTATCTATATGTATATTAAGTATTTTATTTATTTACATGTACATATATATATATATCTTATGTATTTTCCTTATTTATGAATATATATATGTATGTATGTAGGAGTAGGTATATATATATTATGTCTAATATACGGTATATGTATGTATGCACAAATAATAATACATATAGTATGTATTTCCCTACACATATATTTATGTACATATGTTTGCGTGTATATATATATTTATATTTAGTATTTTATTATATAGTATAGGTATATATACACATATAACATATGTATATGTACTACGTATTTCCTTTATATGCATATATATATATATATATATATATATTCAACATTTTATTTATTTATTTATTTACATATGCGTTATTATGTATATACATATGTACCTATTATTTTTACTATATGAGGTATATATATGTATACGTGTATAGTAAATATATGTATATACACTTGGTATTTTATTTTTATAAAATTTTGTATGTATACATGTATGCTGGACGTGGTGATATATACTTGTATTTATGTATAATATTACTTGTATTACATATTTTAGTATATATATAAATATACAATATAATTGTATATGTATTTATGTATATAAAGTATAAATACATGTATATTATACTTATACATAATGTATAACTAAGGTTAGAATAATTTATTATATAAAGTATAGTATGCGTATAAATGTACGTATATGAATAGTGACGTATATGTAAAAATATGAGTATAACTAAATAATATATACAATATATTATAATATTAATTTCATAAATAAAGTAAGTTAATATATATATATATATATATATATATAAGCACCGTAAATTTGGGGAAAAGGACAATAAATAAGTAAATTAAAAATTTAATGAAATGTAATAATAAGTATATATATATATATATATATACATACTTATATCGTAAAATACAAGAAATAGGAAAATAATGGAAAATTAAGAAAATTGTGCAAGTATGACATGTGGTACTCTCACGTGCTGTTACGTCATTATATATATATAAATTAAATAATTTTCATAATTAATAATAATAGTAAATAATTAATTAAGTAGAAAATTAATAAAGTAGAAAAATTTGAATTAATAAATATTAAATCTAAAAAATAAATAAAAATAGGCAATTATAGTAAAATAGGCTTACATAAATATATTAAGAAAAGTTTAAATTGATATTTTATAACTTTTTAAGTTAAAATAATGAACTTTGTAATATTTTTACATCATCGTTGAAACTGTGAAATATAATGTTCAAAACAGAATTCGCTATGAGAAAGTATGTTTAAAAACGATTGAAATAGACTATAAGTTCATAAAGATCCGAGCTAAATTGAAAAAATTATACACGATTTGATAAAAAAGCTCAAATAAATGATTTTATGCAAATCAATAACTAAATTAAGTAAGCTATACAAATTACCATACTAGATTAGTTATTTAATTCTCAAACTTATTACTTTCTGTATTACTTATTATCAGGTGATTACGACTTTGACCCTAATTTGCCATCAGGCTACTATGACTCTTGAATTGATCATAGTTGAGTGAGTTTTTCTTAATGATTCCATACTTAGTTGTGTTTGTAATTAGTGAATATAATTTTTTATTAAAAATTGAATGTTGTATGGAGTTGGGTTATACTTGTTTATGATATTGTCTGTTGATAGTGAATTTACTTTAAAGTATAATAATGTATTGGTTGTTGCATAGTAAATTTAATAAGAATTGATTATTTGCGACTTTGTTAATTACTAAATAATAAGACTTAACTTTATTTAGCTTGAATAAACTAATCAAAACACGCATAATTATGCACTGTATAACTAATTCCGACCATCATAGCATACGGAGGTAACAAGAGGCCATATATGGGTTGATTATTTGTTGATATAGATTTTGTACGGTGTACATGTATGATTTGATTTTTCCTTGGCTCGCGGGATCACTAAGCTATAAAGGCGCCAATCGCCTAGCTAAGGATTGAGTCTAAAAGTCTCCATTTAGGGGTAAGTAAAGACTACGTGAACCTACTCATAATCATATGTAGAACTCAATTTTGACGAAAAACTAAAAATGAATATACCATTATATTTTGAATACGAAACGCAAAGTTTCGTTATGATATAAACTCTTGGATTTGATTGTGCCGATGTATCTCCAATCCTGATTTCGGAAGGTGTTAAATTTGAATTGCATATAGTACCTGATCACCTATATGTACTTGTATAGCATACTGATTGTTCATGCACTCATTTGATTAAATTTAATTGATGTATAACTTTATTGTTGTATGATTAAGGGAATTGTCGTATGATTAAGGGAATTGTCTCACTAAACTAGTTAGCTTATACCCTTATAGTCTACTTTCATAAGCTGAGCTATTTATGGAGTTGATCTGTCGTATGCCCAAGGTTAGTATTACTCTAGTGGGTGGATGCAAGGGTGAGATCAATGCTATGAGTGGACTCAAGAGTTTATATTTAGAATTAAAATCTTATTATGTAATTCGGAACTTTTTCTCCTGAGTTTGTTCATTTCATAAATTGAACTTCTTAAAAACTCTAATGCCTAGTTTGATTTAACAAAGGTGGTTCTTCTTGCACTGTCCTTCGTTAGTTTGACAATTTAGAAAACTAAAATATTCCGGCCATCCATTTCAAGGTTGAGTAAATCTTATACTCTAATCTAACATACAAGATGCTATCGATCATTGACTATTAGATTTATCTCGTTAGTTTCATAATTCGCATAAAAAACTTGCTGTCAACCATCAAAATACGTATTGCACTTCTTGTAATAGGACTCAGAGAAATGTATTTTTAATTTATACATCTTATCTGTTATCTATGACATTATATTAGCTTTTGACTAGGATTTAAAAACTCCAGCATACATACCTACGTGACAGTGACAGCATTGAACTTGTTTAACTGAAATTGTTTAACAATCGAAAAACGAAACTATTTAAGCGTAAGCTGTGGCAATTTATATTAACAGATGATGCCTGATATTCGAGATTATTTAAGGGGAATGCGATATATAGGAAGTAGAATTGCCCAATGGGGAAGATGGGGTTGTTTTGGGTCAGACTAGATCAAACCTAGAGGTTATAGAACCTCCCTTGCTTAAGTCTAGTGCACAGACGATGTGCTTAGGTTTGCTAACCATATGCTTCCAATGCGTTCAAATTCTTGTTTATGATTACCTTTTATTATGCTATTTTTTTCAAACAAAATTCAATAATATTATAGAAGGCCTACTAGAAGTTGGCACATTGATGGATTTTTCAATAAGGTTAAAGGAAGGATTCGGACGAAAAGGTATTACCATGTTGAAGACTCAAGTAACAACAATTAAAAATTCATTAAAAAAAAAAAAGGAAACGGAGCTCTCCATTTTCTTTTCTCAAATATTCTCAATTTATTATTTTAAGATGTTGATGCGTATAACTAATAGTTGAGATTATAAGAAATATAATGATATTATATAATATTTAAAAAAATCTAGACAATTTCAACTATTGATTTATGAATTAAAAATTAAAAGGAAATTGAGGAAGTGTAAATGAAGAGAATTCAAATTCTTATAAAAAAGTAGGGAGATATTGATGATTAAGCTTACACCTTTTCCTCTTTTTTTTTGGGTAAGTGTTGACGTCCCTAAAAAAGTATTGAAATCACATATATTCTTAAAATTTGCAATAAGCAAAATTGTATCATGCTAGAGTTGTTTTCAAATGATAATTATACTAATAATGTGTGTCCTAGAATCCCATTATGCCTTGTTTGCTCTTGTGTAGATTTACTGCAATTTTGGTTAGAAGCTACAAATAATATACTCTTGATTGAGGCATATCAAATCACGCACAACTTTAGCTTACTTTGCACAAAGTCATACTGTGCTTAACTTGTTAAGCCTAGTTACCTCTAAATTGAGCATAAAAAACATTATGCTAAAATTAACTGGGGTAAAGTGAAAATACATCTAATTGTTGGTTAGATTCATATAAATTCTATAAACCTCTAGAATGTTTCTCACTCCACGTTACTTTTAAAAATATACATGCACACATCAAATTGTCATTAAAGCTTGAAAACATTTGCTATTTAATGCCCCTTTAATGATGTTTTTGAGGCTTTAGTCATCACTGGGGTTATTGCCATAAAGTTTGAAAATGAAGTTACACTTTAAGCTATGAGAGATCTACTTGTGCCTAGGTAATAGTTTAATGAATATGTTTACAATCATCTCAACTAATGAATTTTTACTTTTAAGGTCTCATTCTCATATCAAAATTTCACCATAATTACAGTAAGATATCGCCAAATTATCTGAACGTCAAATTTGAAACTAAATTATGTAAGATACATATCATATAGTTTCATGACAATACTCGTTAGATAGACAATTATTAGAAATTAAATGAATAAATATAAGATATTGGAAAAGTTACAATAAAAGTAGCAAATTACAAATAAATCATAAAACTATATACTAGGTACGGGATAGACTCCTTCCTATAATGCTTTGGAACCTTAGGATGCTATAGTTTGTTATGTGTTAATTTTGGGTACTAACACACGAAGGCTTAAATAAGTAGTTCACATATTACAAATGATGATCAAACTCATTTTAGTTACAAAATTGCGACTATAAACCCTGTAAAGTTATTAGTTTTAATCCTAAATTGGACTTAAGTGCTCTATATAATCTTACGAGTCGATAAAACTAAGTAAGATAAAAATTTTATTAAATTATGAAATTAAATATATTATGAGTGATAAAACCACTAGAATTTCATTCAAAACCTAAATTGCATAAAAAAAACCTTAAACCCTATATACGCGAAAATATCGAAGATTGAACTCGAACTTGGTAAAAACCTTAAAACTATAACTTTAAACTTATAAAATTGAATAAATTTACCCAATAATAATAAAACCTTAGTTGAATACAATTATTGACTAATACGCGTAATTATGTAAAATTGTTAATGAACATATGAAAATAACTCATAAGTATTATAAACCTAACGGGTAACAATTTAATTAATAAATTTCAAATATTATTTATTAATTATTATTTCACAGTTTATATTTGAAAATTCTTAATTTTTTTTCTTATTTTTCCTTTCCTTTTTCTTTTCCTTCTTTTCTCTTTTACTTTTCTTTTCTAGATTTTTCTTTTTTTTTTTTCCTGGCTACGTCCCCCACTTCTAAAATATTTCAGCTGATGATATGTGGGTTCATTTTCACTATGTGATACTTATTTGCAAAAAAAAAAAAAAAAAATTTTAATAGATAAGGGCTTGCTTTCTCAATTAATGAGAATATCTTATCTTGATTTTTTTTCTCCTTTTATTTCTTTCTTAATCTCACTATTTGCTGCCTTTCTCACGTTTGGAATAAGAAGTAAACACACATCTTTTCCCAATATAAAAACATAAACACTACTATTCTTCATTTCCTTTTTCTAACCACGAAACATTCCCCTTCCTTTTTTTTTTTTCCAATTTTCTTTTGATTTCAAAGACAACAAGTAAAGCAAGGAGAAGAAGAAGGAGCTTCCAATCCATATTTCATTAAGTCACTAAAAGAATAGATAAGTAATATGTATATTATATTTAGTTTGTAATAAGTATTCAATTGTATTCTTTTATGTACATATATTGTCTAGAATTTCATATGCATTATAGGTGTATTTAGTAAAGTTATAGGCATTCTATTGTTATTTTCAAGAAAATCTATATACATGTATTGGGATTTTATGAAAAATTGATCTTATATCATATATATGTACTCATAAGTGTATAAATACTTAGAGTATTTACATGTATATACATGTTATATTTCATTTTGCAAATATTTGGTATAAAGAAATTGTGCATATGTATATGCTAATATATATGCATGCATAATATATGTATATTTAGTATTTTTATTTTATAGGTATATGTATATATATATATGTTGGCGTGAATAGTAGTATGTATATAAGGTATATTTACTATGTATGTTATCTATAAATATGGGCCAAATATATAGATATGTCTATATGTATATATAAAGTACAAAAATACTCGTATAATAAACGTATAAGTATAGCATATACATATACATATATATATGCATATATAATATATTTGGGGATTATATCCCTTAATTATATAAGTATAAATAAGTGAAGAAAACCAACTACATAAGTATATGTATGTGTATAAAAATATGTATGTTAAGGGTATAGTATATATCTAAATATACAGGTATACATAAATATTATAGGTATACTATACTATAACACTAAAATAAGATAATATATATAAGTAAGTATGCATGTTGTAGAATCCAAGAAAATGGAAACTAATTAATTTACAAAATTTAAAAAGTAAAATAATAAATATAATTACATACATATTATGTAAAAATATAAAATAAAAAATATTGAAATTATTTATATTTTGGAATTGATACGTAGCACTTATCCATGTTACCATATCAGTATATAATTAATTTTAATTAAAAAATCGTAATAAAAAAATTAATCAATTAGGAAATTATTAAAGTAATAAAAAATGAAATAAATAATTTTTAACCCTTAAAAATAGCAAAATAAGAAAATTATGATAAAATGAACTCAAAAATAAGAAATTTATAAAATATAAGAATTAGATATTTATTAAATAAAAAATATGCAAAGAAAAGTTTAAAATAATATTTTATAATTACTTAAGTTGAAATAATAAAATATATAACATTTTTATAGTATAATAGAAAATGTGGGTTATGACGTCCAAAACAAACCATGTTACGAGAAAGTACGTTCGAAAATGATAAAAATGAACTATAAGTTTATAAAAATCAAGGATAAATTGAAAAAGCTATACATAATTAACGAAAAAGATCAAATCGAACATTTCATAGAAATAGATATCTAATTTAAGTAATTAGTATCAAATATATGAATAATCTAGTTATTTAACTTGAACTCTTATTATTTTCTTATCCTCTAAATGTCAAGTGATCTCGAGATTAAGACTGATCTGTCTATAGATTACTATGATTCCTAACATCGACCATGGCTAAGTGAGTACTCCTAATAATTCTATACATGTTTTTATATGTAGTTAGTGAATATTAATTGAATGTGTGTGGGGATGAGTTATGCATGTGTATGATATTGTTTGTTAAATATGAAATTACTTTAAGATATGATAATGTATGATTTGCTGCATAGTTACTTCAATAGGAGTTGATTTGTCTGTGATTATGATTGATCACATAATAATTGGACTTAATGATATTAGACTCGAATTAACTAAATCAAACATGCATAATCATGCATTGTATATCTAATTATGATCGTCATATCACATGAAGGTAGTAAGAGGCTATATGGGGGTTGATTTTAATTTTGATCATGGTGTTTTAGTACCATGCACACATATGATATAATTTTATCTTGGCTCGCGAGATTACTAAGCGTTGGAGGCATCAATTGCTTAGCTAAAGGTCGAGTTTAGAGACCTTCGTTTAAGGGTGAGTATGGACTATCGGGGTTCACTTACAATTATACATAAAACTTAGTTTTTGATTAAAACAAGAAGATAAATTTGTTTAAATATGAAAGCGAAGTTTCGTAGTAAAGTAAGTTCTGGTATAATACTTAGATTTGACTAATGCCACGTATACTTCAACTCTAACTTCCAAGGGCGTTAAATCTAAGTTGCATGCAGTATTTGGTTACCTGCATGTTTTTGTTTTGCATTTTGTATGAGTATGCATTCATAAATTTGAACTTAATTGTTGAATAAATTGTTTCTAGTATGGTTGAGAGATATTTCACTAGGCTGATTAGCTTACACCCCCATAGCTTACTTGCATAGGGAGACTTATTTATTGATTCAGACCATAGGATACACTTGTTGATCCTACTTGGCTTAATCCCAACACTTGATATGACACACGAATATGGCATTAAGGTCACTTGCTACTAATTATTGCTAAAGGAGCTAGATAAGAACTATGAAAAAGAGAGAAAATACGGTTATTTTGTAATTAGTTCCTATTTACATATATTTTATAGCGATTTTGCATCATTTTCCTTTAAAATTTGAGTTTATTTGTGGATAATGATACTTAATTGAGTAAAATTTTGTTTTTTAAGCTTTAGAACAATTTGTGCTAGAAAACAATAAGATAGAAATAAGTTTTACTCAATTTGGAGCTAAAATAAGCAAGTTATAAAGGTTTGAAGATTGACATATCCAAACGACAAGACTATGTCAATTGAAAGCAAATTTGGAGTGATTTTTAAGCATTCACAGCTAGTTACATGACCTAAGGACACGACTATGTCCTTGGTTGTGTCATTCCTAGTATTGAGAAAAAAAAAAAAAAGAGAGAAAAGAAGCATTCATAGTAGGTTACATGACCAGGGGATATGGTTATGTCTTTGGTTGTGTCAATTGCAGTGGTCTATATTTTTTCCATTACCTATATAAAGTTTCTTTAGGGTTTTTTTAGAGAGAACTTTTAGATGACCTTTGGAGAGTTTTTCAAGAAAAAGAACCCTTAAGGGAGCAAGGGACATCAAGACTTCAAGATTTACTTGATTTCATGATTTACTCTTCTACATTCCTTTATTTTTTGATGTAAGATTATTAATTTATGGTGTGTAGAGAGTAAATCTTTCGTATTTAAGTCTTATGGAACCTAGATCTAGTCATGTGACATTGGTTTTATTAGATTTAATTGATTATTTATTTTCTTTCTTGATTCAACTATATGTACTTAACACTTTAGATTATTATTTTCGTAGGTAGTGATCTAAACCCTAATATCATATAAGAGAATCGAGATATTTCTTATATGATTATTTCTGAGTATAGTTAATAGAGATTATTGCAAGAATAGAGATAATATGAAAAATCTTTCCGGAATCTTGATTTATATTGTCGAGAATTTATTGTGCAATAATGTGATCTTAAGTCATGCTATTGAGAAGGTATTTTAATAGGTGATTTTAAGATTAAGGTTAATTAACTCGAGAAAGTGATTAATTTTAATAGAGAATTCTCCTTATCAAAAAAGATCAAAGAAGAAATTAGATTATCCTTATAGAATATCACATGTTCGATCTAAAGGAAACAAAGATCTAGATACAGTTTTGTAATCTTAAATTGATCTATACTTTAATTTCTTTCTTGTTTAAGTTTTTTAATAGCCATTAATTAGTTGATTAATTTAGTAAGTTGTTAAAAAGAAATTTAATTTAGGTTCTTTAAATTCTTGAACTCAAATTTGTTGGTTAGATAATAAAAATTTAGTAAGTATTAGTAGTCAAAGTCTCTAAGGGATCGACACTTAGACTTAATCCGCTACTACAATTTGATAGATGCACTTGCCTTACATCATTCTGCAAAGAAAATTGTAATTTTAATAATGAGTAATGATGTCTACATATAGGTAAATGTGATTTATATACTAGCTCCATTAGGGTTACATTTATATAAAGAAAAGACAAAAGGTTACAAATGTAATATTTAAGACATATTGAAAGGGGTAAAAAGGATAAATGTTGTACGATGTACGTAAGAGAGAAACTAAATAGAATATCATGTCAGAAGACACGTATTAAGCTAGTGTTGGTGATTTGATGCTCGATTGCTCCTATAGTTGCAAGCTATTTAACACCTCAGCATTCCTTGGAATTAGCTTGAAAGAGGTAAGAAGGAAAGTAGAGAACTTGGTCGACTAGATTTGGGTTTTAGATGGCTTGGAAAGTATTTTAGTATTTGGTAGTTTGAATATTGCCTTAAATACAGCTAAAGCTTGGTACTCAGGTTGGATAAAGCAATCTTTAGTTGGTGATGGAGTCTTTATCCTTGAATGGTTCTTGAGTTAGCACTCGTCGAGTATGTCTTATTAATCCCCTATCTTAATTGTAGGTTATAGGTTTGAGAGGTTGATTCCTATCACATCCCAATATAACAAATGATGCTGTATTGCGGATAAAACCTACTTCGTACTATTCTTAAACTTAGAATATTTCACTATCACAAAACATGCTTTAGCTTAAGTTTAGCCTTGATTTTAGAGTTTATAAACTATATACAGCATTTATAATGCCAAAAGACCAAAAGTACAATTTTTTTTTCTTCTTTCTTTCATTTTTTATAAATTAAGCTTCAACAAAGCCAAGCTTTGTTATCCATAAGACTCCTTCAAGATGTCTGACTCCTCTAGTGCTCTCATAAGACTTCACCCATAGAGTTGATGCTTGCAATAGTCTTCTAACTTGAGGATAAAACATATTTATCCCTTTAGCATATTGTTGAGTGAGAGTGGGTTAGCAAACAATAATATAAGTAAAATCATATCACGGATATGAGAGCAAGTTCTTATTAAGTTATTTTGCTTTATAGTCTAGATAAATAAGATTATGCAATAAGGGAATGCCATTCTCAGATACGTGACACGCATCGGTATTGATATTCTAACCTAGCCTAAGATTCAGCTAGTTAATCGACTTCAATCTGGGCATATGTATTAGTTTCTAGGAACCTAGCACAATAAAACTTATAGATAACTACAGTTATGGTTAAGATTATTGGTTAATACAAATTTGTATACACGAAAACCCAGCTTTAACAAAACAATTTGTTTGTTGAGTAAAATTTAGCTTCTTAGTTTAACTCAACCTGGCAAACTCTCAAGTTCAAACAACTTAACCTATAGGTCATTTTATGCTATGCGATAAATGCATCAACTACTTCTCAAACAATTACTAAGCAAGCTCATTCCTTAATCTACTTTACTTTACTCATCTTTTCTTTTAAATTCTAAAGTTATGGTGTTAGGTTCACTTAATTGATCACCTTAGGGTGTAATGTTAGTTCTTAATCTCTTTGTTAAGTCAACATAGAATGATCACAATAAGATCAATCAGTAACCTAGCAAGAACATTTATATTATGCAACAAAATGTGATTAAATTAACATACCTCATACCAAAGAGATTAGGAATCATCTCACCATTTCATCCATCACATATCACATTCACATACAAGGTTAGATAAGTCCATCTTGGTTAGATATGTTACACAAAATTATGAGTAGATAAAATCTACTCTAACACACAAAAATCCACTTATCAAAGCCATTAAGCAAAATTCCCATACTCTTACTCTTGTTCCTAAGGCTCTTCCTCCCCTACATCACATAAACAAAGCACGTAAGATAATTGAGTTAATTATATTGCTTACACTTGTGATCTAGATCTTGATACTACTCTTTTAAAACATTTTTTTTTTTTGTTTAGGATACTTTTTGACCTAGTTTCTAACTTACATTCTTTATATAAGGTTCTTCTAGTGCAACTTTTATCATAGTTTCTTACCATCTTTACTACTATTTAAGTATTTTACTGTATTCAATATGATATTACATCATTCTGATTTTAAAGTAAAAGGGTATCAATGAAACACTTATTTGATATCTGATAGTTGTATTATCATTAGTACATAACCCAAATTATCTACATGGATAACCACTTGTAAAGTTTATAAAGAATTGCTTTGAAAACACATATATACATACAAAATTAACCAACCCTTTGAGTCAACTTCTCGCTTAGTTTCTAAATATTGAATTATTTCACATTTTCACCCATTTGGGGTTTTGACTCACTTTTTGACATGCATAAAACATCTTTTAGATCATCAAATTGCCCAACTTCAACACCAACTCACCTGTTTCCAAAATCCACCAATTTGACCTTATATTTCAAAACTTAACTATAGTTATGTTATAGCATTTGCAAATCAAATTACTAAATAAAAGTCCCATTTTAAGGATTTCCAACCTATAATTCAAGCTCGGTTAAAAATACTAAAATTCAAATTTTAGATTTTACAAAACTCTTTTCATAGAATCAAAGTAGACCCATATTAGTCATTTTACAAAAATTTTGAAATCAAAACAATATCATTTAGACTTTTGAAAAAATGAGTTAAAATTCTTTTTTAAACGCGATATCTTAAGGAACTCATATTTTTTGCTTTGAATTTAAAAAATTGGTTTCATTTTTGGATTTTACACGAGAAATTACCTTTTGAAATAAAAAATCATAATTTTTGGACTTCATTTACTATTTTTAGAAAAAAATTAAGCAAAATCAAGCACTTGCTAGCGCATAATTTTTTGGCCATTGATAGGGGTTGTGGTTGTATTGGCTACACCAGGTGCTGCTGTCCTATCACTAGGTGGTCTTGGCTCATTTCTAAGTTGCACTTGTACTCTTAAACCTAGAAAACTCCTAAATTGCACTTTTTTAAAAAAAATTTATTTAATTTTTCTCTCCTGCTCCTCGAGCTCTCTTAAATTTTTTTGAGAAGTGAATTAGCCAAACTTCACAATGAAATAACTCCCATAAATTTATAGGAAGCTCTTGGTTGGTTGATTATTTTTGCAAGTGATAATTGTCACTTTCATCCTTATCCTTGTTATAATATGTGTCCATTAGTCCCCTTTTCATTTCATGCATATTTCCTTGAGATCATGCCATGACTCTAAGCTAGAACTTTCAACTTCCTTACCATTGTTTGTTGTTGTTGTTTTTTTTTTTTTCATTTCCTTAATTAAGATACTAATTTAGGCACATATATATATATATATATATATGTGTGTGTGTGTGTGTGTGTGTGTGTGTATGTGTGTATTACACATTGCTATTTCCTTACTTCTAATTTGCTTCAAATTATTACTTTTGTAGGTCAGATAATTTTATTTTAGGATCTTGTGACATTCTGGTCTTGGGTTTCAGGTTTATGATAAAACTATTTACTCCTGATAAAACTACCTTTTTATTAATTTTAATATTTTGCTAACTTAATTACATTAAACAAACTTTACTAAGGTGCTTCTTTTAACTTTTATGATCTTATATTTAAAACTTATTCAATTTGGAGAACTTTTCCTAGACTCCATAAATCGCTCCGGTTCCTAATTGCTCGGGTTTCATAGTAAGATAGACATTCATTGGAATCAAACAAATAAAAATAAGATATAGAAAATGTTACAATAAAAAAAGCAAAAAATTGTAAATACATCACAAAAGCTATTGGTTAAGCATGTGATAAACTCTCTAAGCTCGTAAGATATGCCTTTATTATGCATAACTTTTAAAAATATATATTTATTTCTCTAATTCTGGCTAAAGCCTTAGAATCCTTGATTTTTTTTTTTTTTATAGATGCATTTGCAATTATTTAATTGAAAAAGGGACAATCCAAAGAGACAATGGATTAATTTTCTTGTACACATACGTACGATTAGAAGTAATATAGGGCAAACTACAGAAATACCAAAAAAGAAAAAGTTTTAGAATGGTGTGGAAGTAAGAGCACCCATGGTTGTGGCATGAGTAGTAACACTAAGGAAAACATAGCTACTTGGGTCGATTTTACTCGATTCGGCTATTAAATCGAAGGGGAAAGAGAAGATTTATGTGTTTTAGATTAGGATGGGGGTAGGGTGGGTGGGGGTAGTGGGGTAGGCTTGATGCCTTAAGCTTTAAAGGTGGTTTAGACGGTGGTCGGAGTTGAGAGGGCAGTAGTAGTTGACGTGGTGGTCAAGTGGTGTTTACTAGGTTTGAATGGGTAATTGGGGTAGGGGTTTTAAACTATCATGAAGATAGTTCTAAAGAGAGAGAGGTGGTGAGTGAGCTAGAGAGAGAAAGGGATCGCAAGAGGGATAAAGAGGATTTGTGAGTGATTCTAAAGCTCATGTGTGTCTATGTGTATCCTTAGGCCCCCTATTTATACACAAATCAACTTAGAAAACAAGGAAACCAGAAAATTGAACTTGAATGAAAATGTCTAGATTTTCATTTTTTTGCCAATTTTGGAGCTAGATTTAAATGTGTTTTTTACTGAATCTAGATGCATTCTTTGGTTCTATTTGAAGTAGGCCAAGTGGTGAATAAGATTAGACTACGAAACCATGCATTTGTGTGTGGAATTTGTGCTAAAATTAAATCCAAAGTGAAGGGGTTAGGTTGTTTTTCAGTTGAGAAAGAGGGGGAATATCGCAGGAAAGAGAGGGGAAAGAAAAGGAAAATGGTAACTTGGTGCCGACATTAACCAATCTAGACTAACCACAGCATGCCATGTGTCCTCACATGACACGTGGTAGTCGACGTGGCATGCCACGTAGCGTTACATCAGCCTGTTGTTTAACTCGATGTTGCTACATGTCAAGACACATGGCGAATTGAGATCCTGATACGTGGTAGTTCTTGATCAACTAAAAAAATAAAAAAAGGCTTTTATATGCCTTCACCAAGATTCGAATCCTTGACCTCTAAGTTAAACCCAATGTCAAATCCAAGTGTTTATCCATTAGGCCATTGGCCTATGCCTTATCTAAATTACACATATAGACTAAATTAGCCTAAGTTAGATTTAAATTTAACCCTAAGCCCAAGCTTAATGGTCCCCCTTTTTAAATTTAAAAATTAAAAATCTATTCTAAATTATTATTTTCTAAATTACCTAAATCTTCTATTTTCAATTTTTTTGTGACTTTTCAATTTTCTAATTTTTTTTTTCATTTTTTTATTTCCCAAATTTCTCTTTTTTGTGTTTTTTTTCCTATATTTGATATTTTCCCTAGATTTCTTGTTTTTTATGCTTTTTCCTATTTTTCTATTTTTTGTATATTTCTAAACTTCTTGTTTTTCTAAATTTCTTAATTTTTTGGATTTTCTTTAATTTTCTATTTTTTTTTTATGTTTTTTCCTAACTTAGGACCCTTTGAGAAAATAAAATAAAATAAAGGGACACAAAATTGGGTATCTACAGTAGGTAGTATCTTAAATGGTCATATTGTTTGGTGTCTTCTAACATTCCTGCAATTGAAAAGCAAAGGACTCGAAGGGTGAGTTAATGCCCAGCATGTGGAATGTTACATTGACATGTACGTGAACATATAAGATCAATATCAAATGTAGAGTTAGTAACATTCAGTGTATAACTAACCATTTATTATCTTTGATTTTAAGTACTGCAATCATCATAATTTTGACATCTTAAAACATTGGGTAACTCTTGAATCACACAAATATAATATTAATTATTTGGTGTTGAGTATTCCCCAACACCCTAAAGTCTAAATATCAACCTAAAATCTACCCAAATCCTTTCGTTACACAACTTCACTCGAGACAACACCACATATCCATCATTGAATCATCAGGATGCCACCTTAAGATCACTCGTACTCTTGGTCCCTTGACCAGCCATGTACATGTGATAAAATCACATTCAAGTATGATCTAATTAAGTTCATTCATTTGTTAGCCTAGTTAGACACAAGCAACATAGATGGTATCCACATACCTAAAATAATGAGCTCGGACAACACTTTATATTCACTAGAATCTGAATAACAACTCATAATTACTAAGTGTTAGAACCAATAAGTAAGTTAAATAGTTTCCTAAAGCTATCTCAATTCAAGCCTCTCCATCTTATTACTACCCTTATCTCACGTTCAAACTCACTTACACTTAAAACTTAAAGTGGAAAAATTTCAAAGGTAAGCATTTATATGTAATATAGTTTATTTGCAAGGACTAAAAATAGATATAAGTAAATAGTAGAAATCCATTAAAAGTGGTTAGACTACCATGCAGGAGTAGAAAGTGCCCACAAATGATCGAAGTATGTTTAATTATACTTAATCTAGGGTAAAATAGTAATTTGAAGGGTTATAAAGTTTTTGGGATTTGTTAAGAGTGTCTTTGGATAAAAATAAGTAATTAGAAAAAAAAGGTTTAAATCATGTTCAAAGGGTTCAGATCATTTTGAGTGGAGAAAAACATCAAGGGCATTTGATAAGAGATGGTTTGACCCTTTTTATAAAAGGTTCAGACCTGTTGATAAAAATTAGGCTATCAAGTTTGTTCATACAAAAATGGTTTGGAACATTTTGCAAAAGCTGCAAAATCTATGGTTTAAGTATAAAACTCATACTCAACCAAAACTAAAGTTGTAAACATGATCCTAAAAAGTGAATGTATACTCAAGTCGCATCTCTTTGACATTTTAAACCATAATACCTAAAACTTATTCCCTCTTTGCAAAATGTTAAACAAAATGATGGAACTTACTTGGTTCTTATTGTTGCCTCATCTTAAGTATGACAAACTTCAAAGCACAGACCACCAAACGATAGTAATAGTAGTTCTCTGCTCTAAATGACTAGTGTAAGTCTTGTACTTGACGAGTAGGAATTAAGTGGGTAAATTTTGGATGTCGATAAAACTAACTCAATTAACGTAAGAACTTATATATACGCTTGAGATATTAATAAAAGAGATTCCATAAGTTCAGAATTTAAAAATATAATAAAATATTAAAAATATAACTAAAATAGTAAGAATTTACTATATCGTTATTATATTATCGAGTACGCACGACGTAGGTTCCAAAAATTAACGAACACTAAAAGATATATTACAAGAGTAATATAATTAATATTGAACATAAAATAATATATAAAAGACATGTATATATATTAGGTATAATTAATATATATTCCTAATTATTGAAAATACCCAAAATATGCAGAAATTACTAAATAAATGAATGAAAAATATGGAAAATTGTTTAAAAATTTCAAAATAATTAGGAAAACCCTATTTTCACCATGGCAATCTAAGTAGACAGTTGTAGAATTTGGAAATGTTGAATTGCCATGCATGGATACCTAGCCTAAGCACTAACACTTAGGCTAAAGGGTAAAAGAAATTAAAACAAACTGAAAACCAGCTACAAAAAACTACAACCACCATTCTAGACAAAGTTTAGACAATTATAAGGTTGGAAAAAATTTCTAGAATTAGGAAATTGAATGAGAGAGTAAAGAAATAAAGTTAGGAAAAAGTAGTGTACGAAACTAGGAGTTAGTGGGTTTTTAAAGAAAATGATCATCTAGCAGCAAAACTTAATGGTCACTTAAAGGAGTGGCCAGTGGTGGTTTGGGCCAACACACCTTCCCCTCCCCACAGTGGCTAGAGCTTAGGTTTCCGGTAAGTCTTTAAATTTTTACGATTTTGTCAAAAATTAGGGAAAAATAGCAAACGACCACAAAAAATTATGAAATTCGGTTTCTTTATGTATTTTTGCATTAGGAATTCAAATATTCAATAAGATTTTCAAGATTTTAAGTGTAAATGTGGGATCCTTGCCTACTGAATTTTAAGCGAATAATTGAAAGACTAATTATTGTAGTTTTAATATGAAATTTTGTGGTTGTACTCTTAAAATGTTAATTTTGATGGTGTATAGTTGGATTGTAAAAATCATGCTATTGGATTTTGTAGAAAAATTCATTTTCATTGAAACAGTACGTTGGATAGGTATTTGCCAAAAGAGCCTTATTATTCTTTGTGAAATTATAATAGGACCTATGATTATTACCTTATAATAACTTAAAGTGGATTATTATGAGTTAAGAAATGATCATTTATAAGTGAAAAGTTGGTATTTGGTGAATTTAAAGTTAATTTTCTAAGTTATAATGTTAGTCTAAGTGAATAGTTAATGTAATGGGAATTAATGTATGTAATTGAGGTTTTTGGTTGATAATTATGGGTATTACAAAGTATGGAAAATTCTAGAAATACAAGGTAAGTTTGTATATGAGTTAAATAGTAAGTAGTGGTAATAGTTAAAGAGTTAAAAACTATATTAGAAAGAAGATTAGAATCTACTTTAGGAGTAAATAACTTAATTATGCTAAAAATGAGTTTTGGGTTAGAAAATAATTGATACTAGAACTTTATAACTATAATGGAGTTAGAACGTAAGGAACTTCTTAAGTAAAAACCTAACTTAAAGTAACGAGCCAGAACTTTAATTAGAAAATTGGTTAGAAACTTAGTTAAAGCCTATCTCAAGTCAACTAAAAATTAGATAAATAACTAAAAAACCTACTTATATCAGAATGAAAAGCTACTTAATAATGAAAATAAGTTTTTACTTCATATGTGAATTTAAAATTGAAGTTGTGCATTACTTTCTAGAGATTATTAACAAAGATCACGAACGTGATGTATAGGAGCATGTGACATTACGTCCAATTAAGTTGGGATCGATACTTAATGGCATATTGAAGTATCATATCACGATGCTTGGAAAAGTAAGAGTACTTGTTTGTGGTTATAGCTAGATTGTTTATGCATATGCTATGTGTATACTTGGGATACTGATTGTTGATTGGGAGTTGAACTTTGAGTTTTACTTTCCATTTGAACATGTATCATATCTTGTGTGTACGAACTTGGTTGCTTATTTAATAATTTGGACTAATCTTAAGTTGACTAAATATTTAACCTAACATTCATGATAAATCAATAGAGGTAACGATTAGGTTATTAGACTAAATACTAATGCATTTGTTAAAGATAATAGAAATGATCATTTTTCTACCCTTAGTTGAACTAAGTAATAGGAGAGAGGGTTACAACAATATTAGGATCTGTGGTTCGAATATTGTTAAGGGAGGAGATGTTCTCTATTGCACAAGTCTAAATTTAGTCTGATAGTGTCATGTTGAAACTCTTCGGAATCCAGGTTAGAGTGGACAAAATTACTTTAACTTTATAATGAACCAATTAAATATTGTCAAATGCTATATTATTTGTATGTTGCATTTACATGTAATTAATGATTGAACAACTATGTTTAGTAATATACTCTTATGACTCCATTCCTTTTTATTGAGCTAGTTGAGCTCATATCTCTATAGATTGTTTTGTAGGTGCCGATTAGTACTAGAAGATCCTTATTATACTTGTTAACAGGTTAGTTTCGACGGGTTGAGGGGTGAAGTGAAGAAGTCCAGCGAATAGAATGAAGCTCAAGTCTTTTTTGTTTTTATTTTGTGGGAAGACTATAAGGTCTTCCTAAGAAGCCTTATAGTCTTCGTTGGCTAGCTGTTATATACATATATAATGTAGGTTTACTGTGTAGATGTAAAGTTCCCTTTGAAAACTTTGGACTCTTAATGTATCTAAGATTATGTAATGAATGGATTTATCTATAAGTATAAAAAAATGTATTTTGTAAAATGTTACTCCATAGGTTTTACATACTACAGGTGCCCATCTAATTGCTTTGAAGTTAGTTGAGTCATTGTTCGCCTTATGTGGACTATATCTATGTTACTAACTAAGGAGGGTAGTTTTTAGTTTAAATTGATTTACATGGCAGGCTTATTACAACTCTTTAAGTTTGGGGTGTGACAACTAGAACCATTCTCTATCAATTTTCTTCTTCTTGCAAATACATTGTTTCCAAACTATGAAATATTGAAAATCCTACTAAAGAGATATTCAAACCCTTCAAGATTGCAAATGAACTTTTTTGTATCATTACTTTCTAAAGTAAGATGTATAGGAGAGGCACTAACTATATTGAATGGAAGAAGAATTTGTTAGAGAGGGAGAGAGAGAGAGAAAAAGAAAAGGAAGAATGAAGCAATGTATGTATTCAAATACCAATAAGTAATTTGTTTCAAGGGTGAAAATGACTACTTTGCCCCTTTATCTTTGAAACTATTTGCAAACTTGCAACCTAAATTATTTTATTTTATTTTTTAAAAAAAACTTGGTTATTATACTTCCAAAATAAGCCTTTATTGTGTAAAACTTTTAAAATTATGCATTCATCTCTTTGATTGTTGCTAAAGCCCTAAAAAGAACTATTGATATTTTTATGTGAAATCATTTGGGTTAAAAAAAGAAAAGAAAAGAAAAGACAATAAGTCACTTAACTCATCTTCTCACAAACACACGTATGATTAGAAGTAATATAAGGCAAACTATGGAAAGATTAATAAAAAAAAAAGTTGAAGAACATGGTAGGAATAAGAATACCTATGGTTGTGGCATAAGTAACACTTAGTCCAAACCTAATAGTCTACAACTCCAACTATAATAGAAACTTTGTTGTAAGGTTGTAAATCATCTGAATCAAAACACACAATTCTAGTGAATATGGTTATAAGGAAAAGGGGTAAGCGAAAATAGAATACCATAGTAATTCATAAGGTTGTGGTTACTAATAGGAGAAATTGCAAAAAACCCTCAAAACTTTGATTTCGGTGCAAGTTGACCTCTTAAACCTTTAAAGTGACGTTTTTAACTAACTAAACTTTTATAAATTAATAAATAACTTTTTTAAACTTTAATTTTGCACGTAAAATCTCATAAACTTTGATCTTGGTACATAAATACCCTCTAAATGCTTTATAGTTTAGGAGGATGTTTATGTACTAAAATCGAAGTTTAAGGGATGTTTATACATTAAAATTAAAATTTAAGAGTTATAGAAGTTATTTTGCCAATTTATCAAAATTTAAAGGGTTAAAAACCTTATTTTGAAAGTCCAGGAGGTCAATCTGTATCTAAGTTAAAATTTAGGGGGATCTTTTGCATTTTCTCCTAATATTTATCAACAACTTGTGGTGTAAACAAAATTCACAATTGATGGGTGATGATGGTGCTTAACCATTATGGATAAGATGTAAGGAAAAATAGTGAGAACTATTTCTAAGAAGAAAAACTTTTCTCCATTTCTATTAACATTTTCTACGGTTGTTAAAAGCTACAACTATTATTCGATCACTACCATCAGCTTCGACTCCGCTATTGCTAAATCTTGCTAATAACTATAACCTATTGAAACTACTATGATAATATATGAAATCAAAAAAGAATTAAGTTTATAACATGGAGTAATACTTGCATATAAGAGTTAAAACTAGTGATAAGGTGCAAAAATAATTGCTAAATTCTCAAGATGTGGCTTAATTTCCTTTTAACTTTTGAAAATGAGCATGTACCCCATATAATATTTGTAAAACTTCAAAACTATTGTTGAAATAGCTATAAACAATAACATTTTTGGAATTTTAGCCATTATTTGGAAGAAATAAACATATTTTTAAAGTTATAATAAGATAAAAGGACATTTTAGAGTTTTAGAAGTATATTCGTACTTGAGTGATAGTTTTGACAAAATATTCACATAATGGCCTTATAAGAAACATGAAGAGATGTTTGGAGGAACATTGTGATCAATCAAACGTAACAATCAAATAATATGTATGTAACTAAGTACATATCTTATACATTTTTTGATGTAGTGCTTGCCCCGATCAAAAGTTATGCTCATTTTAAGTGTAACTTGAAAACTTCCCTATTTAGACTTGTCCACATCATTCTTAGAGCTATTGCAAGGTGTAAGATGGTATTGCCTTGACAATCCTTTACGTTAAGCACATGCACTTTATTAGATTGTATCAAATGTTCCACCAGCAACACGAATGCTTCGAATTTATTGTTCTTCATGGCAATGTGAAGCGCAGTCTCCCCTCGGACTATCACTTGTTCCACCGATTCACCATAAGCTGAAATCAACTCCTCCGTGACATGAACTCTCCCTTTAATAGCAGCAAAATGTAGAGTAATTCTCATTTCTATTCCCTTGAGAAGGCAGAGATCATGGCCAACTTTCAGAAGTTCTCTCACAATCTCAACATGCCCTTTGGCTAAGGCAATATGCAAAGGACTAACACCATCTAGATTCACTTCTCGTATATATTCTTGCCTTAGATTTAAAATCTTCCTGACAAAGTCGCTTTGGCTAGCCATGCAAGTAACTGCTGCTGTATAGATCGACAGTCTCAGGTAAAAATGTGTTGTCATTGATCAAGGTGAAGAGCGAATGGACATCACCATTATAGGCTGCTTCAAGGAGTCTCCTGTCCATGAGTTTTCCTCGGTGTATTAAATCATACAATGATCAGCTTTTATGAAACGTTGTTACTTAGACTAGATATTGCTCTCATTTATACGACCATATCACGAGTCATCCATTTCAATGCCGAGTTCATTAAATGATAGTTCTATCTCAATTTTATGAACTAAAAGGAAATTTCACATAAAGAAAATTCTATCAGCCATCAAACACGTATTGCAATTAGTGTAGTAATAGGCAAAGGAATTTATTTCTAATTTATACAAATTGTCAAATATCATTGGCACCGCCTTTTGACCCGGAGCTAAAAAGAAGTAACTAAATTTCAGTGGAATTATGCTGCAGGAGTTATTGCTTGATTAGTTTCTGCTTGCCATTGCTTTTCATGCGTCCAATGTTATTTTCAGTAATAAAATCCTTGGACAAGCACAAGCTACATGTCATGTACGTGCTAACTCACCATATACTTTTATAAAGAGGATAAGAGAATGCAAGACTTTAGCCATATATCAGATATATACTCCACAATTTTGGACTGAGACTTACAATACTAACCACATTGGGGCTTGCTGAAATCACAGATAATATGAGCACGAGGTCAATGTGATCAGAAACACGATTATTGATAGAAAACATGATAAAAGGACACTAAGATACAACTATGGTGTAAATAAATGTGTTTACATTGTAATTTGATTTCATTTGTGATTCTTATTCGCTTTTATGTACTTTTTGTACTAATACGAATTCAATATGAAGCACAGTTTGGCCAAGGTGGTTGTTCGCTGCATTTGGTAGGACTGACAAGAACTTAGTGGTTTCAGAGAAAACTCAAGGATATAATGATTATAAAGATGAACATAATATAATGTTAACCTTCTTTTAAAACGAAAGAACACAGAATCATCCATGCAAATAAATAAATAAATAAAAATAAAAACAAGAAAAGGAAGGTGCATTCTAATGAGGCCATTTGAATGCCCTGGAGTCTACAAGAATCGCATTCTTCTGATCCTGAGTAATAGTAGTGGGTTATACAACATGAATTAGGTTAGAACCTCTATCACTAATAACATGACAACCATAACTATCAACAAATTCCCGCTGTTCATCACCTGGAGAGATCATAATAAACCTTTCAGCCAAATTTTGTTGTCTTTCGACTCGAGCTCTGATAACTAGTCCTGTTTGATTCCTATCAGCTTTTGACGATTTTTAGCTTAGTTTCTTTATAAGAAAATTAAGTTTTAAAGTTGGAAAAATTATAAAAATATGACCTATATTTTAGCCATTTTGTAATTAATTGAGCTGTGTCTTTTCTTTTAACAAATTCATGATATGTGTTCCACCACTATTTGTTATCATCAATCACGAGACACGAAACCGTTTCTTACAAATTTAGAATTATTATTTGATAAAAAAATATTATTAAATGTATTTAATTAAAGAATGTGATAAAAATTTATAAGAAATAAAAAATAAAAAGGTTGGGAATATTTTCCTAGGATTAATTATGAAAATGGACGTCGTGCACGAAAAATAAATTATAAAATTGGACACATTTTTTAGGAAAGGAGGCATCATGCACCATAATTTTGGGAAAAAGAAAAAAATGAAAAAAAAAAACACAAATGTGGCTCCTAAGGAAAATATTCCTAGATTTATCGTAGTTGAAATTGCCTTTTAAAAGGGTAATTTCATTTCATTTGTTTAAATTTAATTGAGCCTATATATGATTTTAAATGAAAATGTAATCACTTTAAATTTAGTTGAACTTATATGTAATTTTAGTTGAAAACATAATATACGTGATGCTTTATAAATAGATGAACGTACTCACTTGTTTAAAAATTACCAGTAGATAAAAATCTATCATTATGTATTAAGTGAGAATACTGTTTCTTCAAAAAACATGTAATTAAAACGGATCAAAATGAATAAAAATAATACCTTTTTCTATATTGATATCTAGAGTGAGAAAGTGATGCTTGCGCATTGATTGTCTCCTCGTTTCCAAAAAATTTCCTATAATAGAAACTTATATCATGCCATTATTTTGATTCTAAGAGAGCAGACCTAGATGGCGGATTTTGTAGATAGCTTAAGAGAGAGAGAGTTAAGATTATAATGAATCACATGCAGACTGAGAAGGAGAGGGATTGGGATCAATAAATCCTTTTGGAAATCGTTTTTTGAAAAGATGATTTTAACTTAATTTGAAATTTTTCTTTAAAACACGATTTCAATTGTGGTATATCTGAAAATATTTTCCTAAATACAGCATATTTGCATTTTTTTTTTTCATTTCCCCCCATAATTTGTGTCATAAGTATCATGACGGAGGTCCGAGACATCAGAACATATTAGAAATGGTTAACAAACATATTTACATTGACCTTCAAGATTAATGTTGTAATGACATCTCCACTTTGTCCAATTTAATAGCCAATGGTTCAATCCCTGTCTTTTAAGCAAAGACCTCACCTCCGAGGATCATCTTCAGAACATATTACGCCAACAAAACATAATAAGTATCTTAACAAATATTTCAATGAACCCATTTCAAAGATTAAAATTTTTTTTTTTCAACAAAAAACGATGAAAGATTCAAGCTTCATCATAAAATAGAGTAAAGAATGGGAAAACTATGTCTTTAGTTCTTAACCTTAAGTTATTTTTCTATTTAAGTTATTAATTTTTTTTCCTTTATTCAAATCCACAATGACGTTTGTAAAACTTTATAATGTAAAACTTCCATTAATAATTTTTCTTTTTTCAAAATCCATCATACGTGTCAACTTCAATATCTGTGAAAGATTGACGTAATGATCGCACACCTGCTTTGTCCAATTTAATAACCAACGGTTGATTATCCCCACCCTCTTAAACAAATATTTTACCTTTAAGGAATACCTTCAAAATAAATTACACCCAATTAACATATTAACAAATATTTCAATAAACCCACAGAAAAGATTTAAACTCTTTTTTCCCGAAAACAATGGAACTTTCAAATTTATCATAAAATATAGTGAAGAATCAAACTTTAAATGGAAAAGTACACTCTTGTTACTAAATATTTACCTACTTTTCTATTTAAATATCAACTTTTTTTATTTAATTTATATCTTAAACATTTTTAAAACCTTACAAATACAAGGCTTTCATTAAATATGTTGAATTTTTCATTAAATTTATTGCATGGATTAGCTTCAAATTGATTACTAATAATTAATTTAATTAATAATAATATTAAATATATTTAGTTAACACTATATGGTAAGGTTGCTACAGGTAGTTGATCATGTACAATGAGTGTATCGGTTAACTTAAGAGACGCCTTGAGTTGATGGTATGTAGATGAATGAGTTAGGAGATGTCTTAAGTTGATGGCATGTAGAGGAACAAGGAATGTTGTTGAGAAGAGACATAAGAGGAAGAACAGGTGAACTTGGTATCTCAAGTGTACGTGTCTGATAGTGGATCAAACTCAATGTTCATGATAAATTGTTTATTGGATCTTTTAAGGAATAATTTCAGTAGAATTTTAGTATTTGTCTCAAGCTTACCAATATTCTGAATGAATCAAATGGGAGGACGACCTTTCTATTATAGAATTCAACAGCTGATATTATCTATTGGATGGCTCCAAGATGGACGGTTGAAATTAAGCTTTATTATTGTATCTTATTATTTTCTTTAGCCCTCATGAGCTTGGATATAAGCTTAAGGTTTATGATAAATTAAAAAAAAACCCCCATTTTCTCTTTAAATAAGTTTAAAGCATACCTAAACCTCTTTAAGACCCAATAAAGCCAAATGAAGCCTAATTGAGCTTAGAAAGGCCATTTCTAAGTCTACTTTTTATGCATAAGATAATCGAGTATGGTTAAGAGTGGAAAATTCTATCTAACAATTCCTTTTTTAAGCTTACTAAATCTCCTTAAAACATCCTTAATTGAGCTGATCTTCTAGATTTTGTCACTTACCTAAGATATCAATCTATAGCATTAAATTAGGTTAAAAGCTCAATTACCAAAATGACCCCTACATTTTTCTCTTTGACCAAAAGTCCCTTGGACCTAGTCAAGAGGGTTTTAGGTATTTCTAGTAGTTGTCTCTTCAATGATTGTGTAAACTTACCAGATGTTGAATTTGCTTGCTTGATCACTTACAACATTAATAGAAATGATGCTTCTTTCGAATTACTGATGAGCTAACCATAATATGCTAGTATTCATTTTGTTGCCATGGAATCTATTCTTCCATATGCTTTTTCATTGGACTTTGCAATGATTTGTTTTTCTCATGATATTGATTTGCATTCATTGCATATGGTTTATAAGTTGGCTCCTCTTAGTATTTCTTACTTATTTTACGAGTATTGGTAGAAAAATAAAGCCATTAGAATATTTGTAGAAATTCAGAGCTTCATTAATATTCCATCTAGTAATGTTATATATACATACACATACATACATCTCATACATACCAATAGAGGTTGCAAGAATTATATTGCACTATATAGAGATAACTTGGGGATATAGGGTCAATGCCTTTTTTTTTTTGGTTAATTTTTTCCCCTTTTTCTTAAAATCTTTATATATAATTTTATAAAACAAAACTTGAGAATTTTGACTACTCAATTAGTTAAGTTTCCTATATAATGCCTTAGAGTCGACATTGCTATAGCCCACCACTTGTTAATACCAAAGGATATTGATCTCCTATGCTACATGCATCTAAAAACAAAAGTCTACGAAGGATAAACAAAATTTCTCCATACGAAAGTTACACAACTGCATACACATGAGCAGGTATTGTACATTTCACATACGATTGCAAAAACATGTTATTAGCAACCGTCATTATTCTTGATTTCAAAAACATGTTATCAACAATCGATTGCAAAAACATGTTATTAGCATTACCCCTTAACAAGTACATTGTAACATCTACCCTCTTATCCTCAAGTACCTCAAAGGTTGTAAATGCCCTCTCCAAATCCTCAATCCATGCCTCTATAGGTTAGGTAGTTGATAAACTTTAAATTGACTATATTTTAATTAGTAATTTTTCATAATTTTCTCTTTAATTTTGAGTTTATTTTTAGATAATGATACGTACTTATGTAAAATTTTGCCTTTTAGGTTTTGAAACAATTTATACAAGAAAATGAGAAGATACAAACAAGTTTCACTCAAATTGGAGCTAAAATGATTAAGTTATTAAGGTTTAAAGATTGACACAATCAAATAACATGACTGTGTTGTTTTCAGGAAAATTTTGAAGCTTATTTTCAAGTATTATAGTTAAGTACACAACCAAACAACATGACCATGTCCTTGGCCATGTTGTTCCTAGTTTTGAAAAAAGAAGAAGAAGAAGAAGAAGAAGAAAAGATGAATGATAGTCAAGTACATGATCAACAGATATGGTTGTGTTGTTTGCAACAAACATATTTTTCTCAATTCCTATATAATGCTTTGTTATGGTTTTAACTTTCGGTATGACTTTTTGAGAGTTTTTCAAGTCAAGAACACTCAAGAGAGCAAGGCAAAAAGACGACTTTCAAGATTTAAACTTTTGTAGATTTTATGATTCTTTCTTCTATTTCCTTTTATTCATTGATTTTATATTGTTATTTTATGGTATGTATAGAGTGGATCTTTAGTATGTAGATCTTGTAGAACTTAGATCTCACATGTGACGATTGGTTTATTTCAATGTAATAAAGATTTTTATTTTTTTTAATCAATTATGTGTACTTGCATGTTTTAGGTTAATAATTTTGCAAGTTATTAATTTAAATCTCATATTATATAAGAAGATCAAGAGATTTCTTATATAATTAGATCTAGTATAGTTTATGAGAGTTCGTGCAATGTTAGAGATAAATTGTAAGACACTTCCAAAATTAGAATATTGTTTTTAATAGTATTTTTAAGAGAATTCGCTACATGACTAATGCGATCTTACATTAGGCTATGGGGAAAAGATTCTATTAGGTAATTTAGAGATTATGGTTAATAAGCTTGAGAAAATTATTAACTTTAAAAGAGAGTTTTCTTAGTCGAGAAGAAATTAAAGATTGAATTAGCTTATTTTTAAGGAAAGTTGTACGTATGTATTTAGGGAATCAAGATCTAGGTATGTTGTGGAGTCTTAAATTTAATCTTTGATATTTTGCTTTCTTGTTTTGTTGTTAATTAATTATTAAATTAGTTAGTTGCTACAATTTTTAGTTTAAAAGAATTGAGTTCTTGAATTGAATTTTTTTGATTAAATAATAGATATAAAGTTAGTACTAATATTCAAAGTTCCTAAGGGATTGACTTGGACTCACAACCGCTATAATAGTATTGGATAGGTATGCTTGTCTCATATCAAGTTTTTGGCACCGTTGCTGGAGAATTGAGGTGGATACTGTGAAAGTAGATGCCATTGCAAGACTTCTACCCCTAACTTCAATCAAGGCCATTAGAAGCTTTTTAGGGCATGCAAGGTTCTAAAGGTATTTCATCAAGGACTTCTCTAAAATATACTTAACCCTTAACTAGGTTGTTGGAGAAGTTTGTGCCTTATGTCTTCTCTTATGAATGCTTAGATGCTTTTAATCTCCTTTAGAAGAGACTTAATATTGCCCTGATCAAGGTAGCACCCTACTAGACACTTCCCTTTAAACTTATGTGCAAGTGACTACATGTAGAGGTAATTTTGGGACAATGAAGAGACAAGTATTTTCAATCGTTTTATTTTGTTAGCAAAACCCTCACGTATGCTTAGGAGAACTATACCATTACGGAGGATTTGCTAGCAGTTGTTTTTCCCTTTGAAAAATTCCATTGTTACTTGATTCTATCAAAAGTAATTGTTTTCATTGATCATTTTGCTTTTAGATACTTGTTGGCAAAACCAGACGCGAAGCCAAGATTGATAAGTTATATCCTACTGCTACAAGAGTTTGACATAGAAATCAAAGACAAGAAAGGTGCTGAGAACTTAATAGTAGATCACCTATCTTGATTGAAGAATCTAAACCTTGAAGTGTTCAACAAGAGGGGGATTAATGATGTGTTCCTTAAAGAGTGCTTCTACGCCATTCACTAGTTAAGTAATCTACAAAGCCCTTAGTTTATAGATATTGCCAATTTTTTAGTTGCCAGAATCGTTCCATAAGGGTTCTCACACTAGTAAAAGGAGAAATTCTTTTTTGATGTGAAATACTGCTTTTGGGATGATCCTTACTTGTTTCAAGTTTATGTAGACCATGTTATTAGGATGTGTGTACTGCACCCTGAAGGATGGCAAATTTTAAGTCATTATCACTCAAGACCTTGGGCGGGGGAGGTGGGTCGCACCTATCATAATGTTAATAGGACAACTCATAAGGTTTCAAAGGCTGGATTTTATTGGCTTACATTATTCAAAGGTGCCCAAAAGTATGTTAAAACTTGTAGTTATCAACGAGCTGGGAATGTATCCTGTGGGGATGAGATGCCACAAAATCTCATTTTAGAGGTTGAAGTGTTTGATGTGTGGGGAATTGACTTTCTAGGCCCTTTCTTAAATTCTCATGGGAATAAATACATCCTAGCAACTATTGAGTACATTTCTAAGTAGGTTAAGGCTCAAGCCTTAACCACAAATGATGCTAGGGTAGCAAAGAATTTTTTTAAAGGCCTATTTTCTCAATTTAGTACTCCAAGGGCAACAATAAGTGATAGGGGAACACACTTTTATAACACTCTACTTGAGCAAGTGTTGAAATGTTATGGTGTCACACATAGGATAGCTATCCCATAATACCCCCAAACTAATGGCCAAGTAAAAGCGGCTTATCAAAATCTTAAGCGAATCCTTAAGAAAACTGTAGAGCATCATAAAAAAGATTGGTCGAAGAAGTTAGATGATACTATATGAGCACATAGAATTGCTTACAAAACCTCACTAGGAACCACATCGTATTGACTTGTACATGGAAAAGCTTGTCACTTACCAATTGAGATTAAGCACATAGTTTATTGGGCAATTAAAAGTACTAACTTAGATTTTGAGTGTATAGGTACTTATTGAAAGCTTCAATTGAATGAGCTTCATGAGTAATGAGTCATGGCATACGAAAACTCAAGGATATACAAAGAAAGAATCAAGAAGTATCATGATCATCGAATCAAGCAATGTTGTCAATTAAAAGAAGGGGATTAAGTTTTTTTGTAAGTTAAAATCTAGATGTTTTGGACCATTTACGGTCACCAAAGTTTTTCTACATGGGGCGGTTAAAGTTACACAGAAAGGGGACCGTTCAAAGTGAATGGTCAATGGTTGAAATTATATTTGGATGGCAATTTCAAGCAAGAAGGATGGATGAAGTTCTATCTTGATCCAGAAGGACAATCATAGATGCAAACATATCCTATTAAGCTATTGACATTAAACATAGTGCTCTTGATGGGAAACTTGAGTCACTTATTTATTTTCATTATTTTTAGCACTTTACTTGTGCATTTAGATAGTTTTAGTTATTTTTTATATTAGCATTTGTAAATTTTAATTTAGTTTTTGTTTCAATTTTTTATATATTTAATTTCTTGCACTTAAAATTAGGCTTAACTAACTAAGAAAAAAAGTCATAACAGTCTATTACATGGTCTAGAGACATGATCGTGTCTTGGACTGTATCATTTCTAGGTGTGTTTTACATTGCGATCATAGTACGGTATATAGTCTCAAGACATAGTTGTATCTCAAATCATGTTGTTCTTAGGTGACTTATTTGGGCACATCACAATGGAGTACATGATTGTGAGACATGGTTATGTCTCAGGTTGTATCGTATCCATTATATAAGGTCGCAAACCATAAGTCCCTTCTTCACTTCTCTTTAGTTCCTATTTCACACGCTTATACATATGACATCCTCTCTCATCTGCACTCTCACTTATGCCCAAACATATAGAAGAATACATTTAATCCCATATTTGATCAACAATCCATCACTCACACTTCAAACTTCTCAAGTTGCACTCTCCTTTAAGTCCTCCGATAAGTTCTTGATCTCTCTTGTTCTTAAATTTTTATTTTTTGGGAACTGACTTGGATTCTACTTTTATGAATAATAGAGTGTTAAAATTTAGGGCTTTTGCATGGTCTTACTAAGTTAGTGTGGGTTGTGTTGAAGTTTGTTTATTTGAGTAGATGGGTAGTGATGTACGTGAAGAACATGATTGTGTTCTTAAATTGAGCACAAAGTTTAGATTTTAAAAGACACGATTACTCATGTGATTGTGTCAATTATAATGCATGTTAGGGTGTGTGCAATTTCCTCTTCCATGTTAGGGCTTAATCTTTCCACACATGGTGTTAATTCTTACATCTTAATTAGTTAGGGTTTTGAATTAATGCCAAGATCTTGCACTTTGGATTCTAGAAATCGTAAGAATCATCCATTTTTTATGCTTAAATTTTTTTTTGTGTAATACGGGATTGTGTGATTATGTGATTGCTTCTTCAAAATCTCAAAGAATGAGACATGCCTACTATGTGTTTGATGTAATGCCTCAATGCTTTTTATCATTTTTTCTTCCAAAATTGCCCTTATTTCTTATAATGGTTGTCATTCTAAGTGTAGGGAAAGCATTGGTGACCATTTCTTGATTTTAATTGACTTTTTCTTTTTCATGTAGAACATGGCACCGAGGCAAAAACTAGATGTAAGGTGCAAAAACAAGGCAATTGCATCATCATCTCAACTGTTGCCATCTCCTCATCCACTAGCAGCCATCAATCCCCTAGTTCATATGATGCTACGTTTTTCATCAAAAGCTACCCAATACTATTTTCAACATTTCCAATCATGTAATTTTGGATAGACGTGTAGACACCTCATTTTTGCCGTTTTATTTTAATATTTTTATTGAGCCAGGTTAATAATAAATAAAGAAAAAAATAAAAATAATAAAAAAAAATAAAAATTGAAAAAATAATAAAAATAAAGTATCAAGTCGTATCAAGTCTAGTTATATTGAGTCAAGTCGTATTGAGTCAATTTGAGTTAAGTCGTTTAAGATTAAATTGGATACTGGTGTGTATTCAATTTAGTAAATTCTAAGTCATAGAAGAATTGGGGTTCATTGAAATATTTTAGTCCAATTCAATATAAAGTGGATTTTTTTATCTAATTTATATTAGGCTAAAATAGATTTAGGATTTATTAAGTTGATTATTAGGTTAAATCAAATTGGATTGAGTTGGGCCTAAAAGATAGAAAGCCCAAATTAAGATAGGGTTTTTAGAAATTAGATTGAATTTTCAAAGAATTTAAATTGTATCTTCCATATCTAAAACTCATTACTATATCTTTTGCATCTAGGGTTTATTGAGATAAAATCTATATCTAAAGAGATATGAAAGATTTGGTTGTGTGGTTTATAAATAGGAATTTAGTGATGGACTTAAGGATGTTTTTTTTAGAAAGCCTCAATACACATACTCACATCCAACAATTCACAACACAAACACACCACTTGATACGCTATCGTCCATCATACATTTGCTTGAACTGCTGACTTTATGTGAACACACTTAAACATATAGCAACCACTGTCCTATACATACCGTCTACATTCACAACATCACATTGTACACCATAACAACCCCTTACTTCTCAATCTAACGCATTCCTCGCACCACACCTTCATAAGCTCGCACTCCACTTGCCACAACACTCTCATCAATGCTACACCCTTACACAACACATTATTGGACACTTCGACGACATACAAACTGACTAACCACCTTGACACATACACTGCCACCTGACTATTGCACATCCTTACACTGCTCATACATAACAGCATCTCACATACACTCACATGCCGACCATAAACTGACTAGGCACATGAAGACACATATACTCGACTAACACAAAATCACATACACAAAGATATACTCCACTCACATGAGGATACGCACATACACTTGGTCACTTGCTACACTCATGCATAGTACATTGCATACATACACTTGGTCACTTGCTACACTCATGCATAGTATATTGCATACATATAGATTACAATGATCAACACGACGCCGATTTTGTGCAACTCGACTCGTGTAGGTAAAAAAATTATTATTATTTTATTAGTTAATTATTTTTACTAATTTGTTTTTTTAGTGCATGGTTTTTTATTATTATTATTTTTTAATTGTCATATCACTCTTTAGATAACTTGTGTTTTGGATAAATTTAGTTAAATCGTACTTTAGTTGAAAATTGCATTTTTTTAAAGAAAAGTTACGTATCTTTTCTCTGAGATCCATATCTTCAAAGAAAATACATTTCTAGGATTTAGAAAAGATATTTTTTTTTATATGTAGTGAATTTCTTTTAAAAGAATAAAATATTAACCAAAATTTAAAAAAAAAATTTAGTTAGTTGGGTTTTTTAAATAGATTCGTAGAATTAGATTTTTTTTTTTTGGTTTTTTAAAATAATAAATGGTTAAATAAACGTAAATCTGGCTTGATTTTAAAAAATAAAAGAAATTTGGCCATTAAATATTTTAGAAAAAAAGAATTACATTGGTTTGGTCTCGACTAGCGAGTACATAGGCAATTTCGAGACAATAGTCTAAAAAATAGAAAAACTATTTTTTCTTTTTATTGAAATTGGTAATAAAAAATAATAAAAATTGATTATGTTTATATTCTGTATATATTTACATATCTTAGTATTATTTTAGAAAAATATAAAAATGAAGCCCATTAATTGATTTTTGTAATTTTTACATGATGACTTGATATTAATAGGTTAGTCTTCGAACTTAATTTATTTGATTATTTTTCTAAGAATTATTTTCTTAGAAAATATATGGATCAATGGCCAAATTAGGGCTTTCCTACCCGAAAAACCTAATTTCATTTTTTACTGGTTGAAACTGTTGGTGACTCCAATTTTTTTTAAATATATTTTTTTTCAAAACACTTTTTAAAGGAAAATGTTTTCTTAATTTTTTATCGAGTAATCTATAATAAGCAAGCTAAGCTTAATATGGATTAAGTTAAGGGAAATCAAAATAGGGTTCGACAGAATTAACGACTTCACTTGGAAAGCCTAGTGGGCTGGCCATGTAAAAATTAAAAATTAATTGATGGACTTTTGTATTGTTTTTTCTTTTATTGTATTATGGTTGTATAAATTGGTTTTTAGTGATGCAAGCTCTAAGACAAAATCGACCTAATAGGCCTTTGTTGGGGATTTAGGTTAGGGTGGGGAGGTTTATTTATTAACAATCATTTGCATGCTTAGATGTGGTCGGACTTGGACCACCTTAGGAACTTAGGACAAGCCGCTATTGTGTAACCCTTAGGTTGTTAGGGTCTTTACCCTCGCTTGGCAGTGATAGGTGAGCCCACTAAGACTTCGATGTAGCCCACTAAGTTTCGCTTCGGAAAGTTTTGAAATTACAGAGTCTGAGACCTATAGACCATACCATCTTGCATCATTCTTTTCGAAAAGAGGTAGTTGTTTTTTAAATTATAGGAAAAGCTTGATTAATCTATGGTTGATTTGGCTTTCTTTTTCCAAAAAAAAAAAAAAAAAGGAGGGGAGGGGGGTGGAAATTAAAAAACCAATAACTCTTATATGTAAGTATTTGCGAGCTTCTTTTTTTTTTTTTTAAATCCTATTTTAGACCTACTTATATATAAGGGTACTTTTCGATTACAGATTCATAATACTTCTTATAATTTATTAGTTATCACCCCCTATTGCATTGTAGGAGTGTATAGCAAACTACATTTTTTTTTATATTTGACTTTTTTTTTGCTCGTTTCTATGTAATTATTTTATTTCTTGTATTATATGTGTTTTATTTTTATTGTCTCTTAGTGAGCAAATGATTACGTAATTTCTAAAATTTTGTTTTTGAAAAATTTGTAAAATTATTAATACCATACAGCTTTATTGTAAATTTAGCGGTCTCATTGTAAATAATCTCATCATTTCATGTTTTTATGTAATATAGATATGGAAAGTCAAGGTAGTGTTAATCCCGAGCCCATCCATGAGGTCCAGTTGGATAAGTATTCTTTCCTTGAGGCTATCCTGAAAGATTGGTTGAATAAGTTTCTGGCCACTAAGTAAGATCATATTCTTAAGAAGATTAGGCCGATCATATCCTTCATGGGGCTCCAGCTCCATTGATCTTTAATTCAAGCCTCTATTCATTACTGGGATCTAGAATTTATAGCTTTCAAGTTCGACCCACATGTGTTGATGCCCATTTTAGAAGAATACCTACAGTTACTTAGTGCTCCACCTCTCGAAGTAGGCATAACCATCCCATATCTCAAAGTTCAACCCAATAAAGCCTTCATGACTTTATTAGGAGTAAAAAAGACAGCTTTAGCATTGTTCTTATCTTTAAAGGGCAAGAAGTGTCTTGGCATCTTAAGACTAGTAGAATAGTTTTCAAGCCTAGATACTTATAAAAAATATCGTCAGATCTTTTGTAGAAGATATGAATCATGGGTCGAAAAGAGGGTAAAGGCCTTTAATCATAGCAGTATTTGGACAGTATTGTTTCCTGTCAGATATGGTCAAGTCCATTATAGGGTAGCTGAGCTATTAACCTAATTCTTAGTTGGTAAATCCTATATACTGGTGTTATTGGCGGAGCAATTTAGGATACTCATCCACTTGAGGAAGTAAGGGCATTGGTACTTCACGACTAACCTTACAATCTTCATCGTATGGTTTCTCAGTCATACATAAGGGTATGGAGGCAATCTTCTTAAAGCATCCTTAACTAAAAATGTGAACTTAATTGACGACTTTGCCGGTCACCTTAAGATACCAAAAGAAGCTTAGTTTAAAGGATGGATATCAATCATAAGTAAGATGCAGCCAATAGATTTTATGTGAACAGTTAGGTGGATCAACTGTACTCGAGCCACCCTAGGGTGTATCGATTATGTAGGGGTCCCTTTTATCGACATTATGGGTTGTACAAGATATTTCCTAACTTGTGTCACCAGACAGATGGGTCCCCTTCAAGAGATAGCATATAGAAACTCCTTGGATGATGTTACATTGAGTTATCAAGATCCTTGTTTACCTACTGCTACTTTGATTCAACGACTAGCAGAACTTGTGAAGTTGTGGGAATGGATGGAAGTTAAGAAGATAGTCAACGTGGGAACTTTGAGGGGCAAAGTTGGAGAATATCGGGCTACCAAGTAGTTCATTTATGATCAATTGGGGATGACTAGAAAGATACGGTATGAAGCTCCAAATGTATTCAAACATGAGCTAGAGCTAAAATATTTTTCACTTATTAAATAGGCTACCGAAATACCATACAGGCCAAAGTTAAAGCTCGGTTCTAAGAATGCAAAAGAATCATTGAAGAATTAAAGATGGAGAATGAGAGATTGTTAAAAGAAAATCAATTCTTGAGGAGTAAGATTTGAGAAAGAGATGTTATAGTTTGAAAGTTGATGAGAGAAGTTGATGAAGCCTATCCTAGCTAGATTCATCGACTTTTATAGATGTAGGATTTGATTTTTTTTTTTTTTGGTTTTTAGAATTATTAGTTACGAGTTTTCTTTCTTTGTTTTTTTTTTAGTCCATTATATAGATTGGATTTTATGATTGTTAATAAATTTATAACTTCATTAAATGAAAACCTTTATTGATTGCGTAGTCTTTTGCTCATTTTTTTAATTTCTTGATAGTTTCCTTTTAAATTAAAGAAAAAACAACAACTAAAAAAATAATAAAAAATATAAAAAAAGAAGCAAAAAAAGAAAAAACCAACAAAATTTAGTTCATAAAGATGTCTAAAATTAAGGTTTTTGTTTAGGATTTTGAAGATAGTGCCTAAGCAAGCAGACTCAGTTAGAAGCTTGATATTCAGTAGTTCCAAGGCAAGAATGTTAACTCAAGGTACTGGAAACATCAGTTAAACCGAACCTGACTTGAGAGTCACAACCCTAGAAGAAAACATGAACAAGATGGCTAAACAAATTTAGGCTCTCACTCAGGCTATTGGAATTCTAAATGACAGGCAAGTATCTTAAGTTAACCCAAATTGGAATACAGAAGGGACCCCTCCCCCTGAATTGGAAGATGCAAAATCAGTTCCTAATGCTGAGTTATGGAGGAAGAAGATTGAGAAAAAACACCAAGAGATGGAAATGAAGTTTATGTAGAAGATGACTGAGAAAATGAAAATCGTAGAAATGGTTAACAGGCTTGAGTAGATGGGAATTATCAACTTGTCAACATTTGAAGATGATGATTTCTTGGAAAAGTTTAAAATTCCAGAATTTGAGAAATACGATGGGACCAGTTGCTCGAAACTCTACATTAGGTTGTACATAAGAAAAATGGGGAAATACATAAAGTATGATAAGGTAATGGTTCAAAATTTTCAAGATAGTTTGATTGGGCTCGCCTTAACTTGGTATGCTCAACTGGACTTAAATGAGATTGATACATAGGATAAGTTAGCATAGGCTTTCTACAACCAGTATAAGTTTAATATCAGGGTGACCATGTAAGATTTGAATAATTTGCAAAAGAAGGCCAACAAAAACTTTAAGGAGTATGCTTAGAGATGGAAGGGCATGGTAGCTAGAGTGACTCTACCCTTAACAGAAAAGGATTTAACTTTCACTTTTATCAACACTCTTGGAAGCCCATACTACCAACATCTAATAGGACATCTTACCTCTAAGTTTGTAGAAATTATGACCTTAGGGTGCCGAATTGAGGAAGTTATCGCTACTAGAAGGCTTCCTAATCCTGAAACAGTTGAGAAGAAGATGCAAGATTTTCTAACAAAGCTAAAGAAGCTATTGTAAGTATGGTTAATACTAGCAACCTTGGTAGCCATGACAGGAGGATCTAATCCCTTATTGAATCCAAGTTAGAATAACAACCCACAAAGGAGATAATTTACTCATATTCCCAATCTTCTAAGCCAGGTTCTTGCACGACTAAGGAAGGAAAATCTTCTGACATTTGAAATACCGAAGGAAGGACAAAGGTTGAGAGATTATAACCCGGAACTTTGTTGTAATTATCATTTGCGGTAAGTGGGGCATTCTACAGACCAGTGTTAGAGACTTAGACATAAGATACAGGATCTTATTGATGCAAAGTTGGTTTACCGGATCATGGGCATTCAATCAACATGATCATTATCGAAGTGTTTAAACCAGAGATTGATCTAGATAATCTCCCCATCACTATTAAAGAAGTAGCTTGGAATCTAAGGCATGTCAGACACTTATAGAATATGAATCCTAAAGATAGAACTTGAAATAGATTGGCAATATATCAATTGTTGAAGGATGGAAAGATAAAGAAAGCTGACATTATGGCTATGATAGTTCCAAAACCATGAAGGAGATGTACTTAAAAGGAGCTCAGAGAAAGGTATGAAGTCGGTGATTTGACAGTCGACATCTTAGGAGAGCCGTCAGGAAAATTTGAGTATTTGGTTGATTACACCAGTTCACCTGTAGTATATGTTGATGAACCGCCCATTGGATAGGGTTTCGAATTTGAGGAATAATACAAACTTATTGTAGAAGTAAAGAAGATAGCTGAGATGGTTAGAATTATTGGAGATGAGACTAAACCCTTGGTTTTTTAGTACCACAAGAAGATTGAGAAGGTCGAAGAAGTGGGTAAGCCTAAGAAAATAGCTTTTAATATCCTAATAGCCTTAGAAAATTATAAAGCAGCCCCTCTAGATTATTAAACGGTGAATCAGACAACCAGGTCCTCATCACCCATGGTCAGTGGACTTATGCGTTTAGGACGAGTTTATGACCAAAACGAGGAAGCCTAGAAGAAGACTACTGTCAAAGAGGCTTCTTCAAAGATCTTTGAAGATATAGATGATAAAGATTAGAATGGTGCCAAGAAGATAGTGAAAGCTAGTGAGTACAAGATTATGGATCAATTAGCTAAGTTACCAGCTTGGATCTCTCTAATGGGCTTACTCTTATCATCAGATACTTACCAATAAGCCTTAATCAAAATTCTGAAAGATGTCAAGGTACTTGAAGGGATTTCCACCAAAAAGTTGGGATTAGTGGTGAATTCGATATCTACGATGGATCATATTTCATTCTCACCGGATGAGCTAGGTGAAGAAGGAGATTGGTACATGAAGTCCCTTTTCATAGTGGTTAAGTGCACAAAGAAAGTGGTTGCTTGTGTACTGATAGATAATGGGTTTTCACTGAATGTGTGTCCATTGGTGACATGAAATTTTCTTGGAATAGATTTGGCTGAGATAAAGACTAATTCAATTTTAGTAAGGGTTTTTAATGGATCAAAGAGGGAGATACTTGGAGAAGTTGGGCTGTAGGTTGAGATCGGCCCATAGATGTTTACTATTCCATTTTAAGTCCTGGATATATCGTGAACTTTCAATCTTCTATTAGGGAGGCTATAGATTCACTCAATAAGGGCAATTCCATCTAACCTACATCAAAAGGTGAAATTCATAATTGATGGGAAGTTGGTTACTATTCTCGGGGAGTAGGATTACGAAATTTACAAGGAGATAGCTATTTTGTACATTGAGAATGAAGAATTGGAAGAACCAGGATTATAGATTTTTGATGAGGTTAGTATGATTGAAGTGTCAAGATAGGGGGCAAGAGGTCACTTGGAACAACCTAAGCAGTAGATTGGAATGTTCAGGCTTGGATATGAGCCTACTGAAGATGAGATCCAAGAAATGAAGGCCAAAACTAGAGGTAAGAGAGGAGATCACCTGTACCATGCTTACATGGACTTTCCAAACATTTGTCAAACATTCCTAGTACCAGCTTGTGTTCAAGAACTCGAAGTAGCCAGTTTATCCAAGGCTTTGGCTTAGCAATGTAACATCAGTTCAGATGAGAAGGAAGATATTGGTGTCCCAATTTCCTTATGCAACTAGTTTTTCATTCCCCCTAATACGTCTCTTTAGAAAAGTAATATTAGATCAATTAAGAGCATTCGATTTCATAGTTAGTCTGATTAGTTAAGCCTTTTCTTTTAGATGATTTGAATTCATTCAATAAAATTAGTTCCTTTCTTTCTATCAATTATTCTTTTTTATTTATTTGTTATCCTTTTGCTTTTTCCTTTACTCTTTAGATTCAATAAAAATGACAAACATAATGGATATCTCATAGATGTAAATGATGAAAGTACTAATATCACCTTCGTCCTCACTAGGGTAGACGTCAGAGATGATATTGAGACTCCAAGTGAAATACAAGAGAGTTAGCGTTGATTTGAATAAGGTAGAGTGATTATTGATGAACTAATGGTTGTGATTAATTTAGAGATAGAAGAGAATCTGCGAAACTTGAAAATTGGCAGTAATTTAGTGGATGATCAGAAGCAGGAGTTGTCATGTTTGTTATCGGAATACTTAGACATATTTGCTTGGTCCTATGAAGATATGCCTAGTTTGGATTTGTCCATCATAGTTCATAAGTTGCGAACAAGAGAAGATATTAAACTAAAAAGGCAAAAGCTTAAGCAATTTAGGTCGAATATACTCCTTAAAATAAAAAAAGAAGTGAAGAAATTACTGGAAGTCAAGTTCATGAAAGTGTTGAATTACCTCGAATAGGTAGCTAATGTGGTGCCAATGCTGAAGAAAAATGGGAAAGTTAGTGTATGTATGGAATTCCGTGATTTAAACTAGGTGACACCTAAAGATAACTTTCCTTTTACCACAAATTGACATATTGATGAAAAATGTGGCTAGAAATCATCTTTTCTCGTTTATGTATAGTTTCTCGGGATATAATCAAATTATGATGGTAGAAGAAGATAAAATCAAGACTACTTTCATTACCACTTGGGGAACGTTTTGTTATCACGTGATGCCTTTCAGGTTGAGGAACACTGGGGAAACTTATTAGCATACTATGGTAGCTTTGCTTTATGACATGATGCATCAAGAAATCAAAGTTTATGTAGATGATATGATTGCTAAATCTAAGGAGGATGAAAATCATGTGGATGTTTTGCATAAATTGTTTGAGCGGTTGAGGAAGTTTCAATTGAAATTAAATTTGGAAAAGTAAACCTTTGGAGTAACCTCGAACAAATTGTTGGGTTTTGTAGTCAATAGAAAAGGAATTGAGGTAGACCTAGACAAAGTCAAGGCAATCATAAACATACCTGTACCAAAGACTTTGAAGGAAGTTAAGGGATTATTAGGGAAGTTAAATTATATTGCTTGGTTTGTATCACAACTAACTTATAAATGTAAGCCGTTATTCAAACTCTTGAGGAAGAATGCAACGATAGAATAGGATGAAAAGTATGAGTAAAGGTTTGCTGAAATTAAGAAGTATCTCATGAACCCTCCAGTACTGGTCACTCTTACATCAGGATGACCATTAATTTTTTACTTAACGATCCTTCTTGAATCAATGGGATATATGTTGGGGTAGAAAGATGAAACAAGCAAGAAAGAGCATCTTATATACTGCTTGAGCAAGAAGTTTACAGACGACTGACAAAAATACTTAGAGATGGAAAGAACGTGTTATGCCTTAGTATGAGTGATGTATAGACTTAGGTAGTACATTCTTTATTACTCAGTGGAGTTGTTGATAAAATATGACCCATTGAGGTATTTAGCAGAAAAGCCGACATTAATTGGGAGAATCTTGAAGTGGCAAATATTGTTCTCTAAGTTTGATATCAAATACATAAGTCAAAGGGCAGGTAGTAGGTGATTAATTGGCAAAATACCCATTCAAAGATGAAAATGATGGTTCAAAAGCTTAGTTTTTTTATGAAAATGTGATGGTGACAAATGAATTAAATGGTGAGAAATTGGGATGGAGAATCTATTTTGATGGAGCAGCCAATGTGTATAGATGTGGGATAGGAGTAGTATTAGTATCACCTGGGGGTAATCACTTCCCTATGGCGGCGAGGTTAGCATTTGCATATACAAACAATATAGCAAAATATGAGGCCTATATTTTGGGGCTTAAAATGGCATTAGATATGAGGATACAGAGGCTTGAAGTATATGGTGATTCCTCTCTTATAATTCTCTAAATCCTGGGAGAATATAAGACAAAAGACAAGAAGCTGATACCTTATCATGAGCATTTAAATAAGTTGATTGAAACATTCCAAGAACCCAAAATCAATTTGCCGATTCATTGGCCACGCTAGAATCAATGGTGAAAGTCACAAATGGGATAGAAATTTAGCCTATAAAGATTGAAGTAGAGGAAAGACTAGCTTTTTGTTTGACGGTTGAAGAGAAGGAATTGGAGAAGCCTTGATACTATGATATCAAAAAGTTACTTCAAACAGGTGAGTTTCCTGATAAAGTTGATAAAAAAGATAGAAAAGTCTTAAGGAGATTGGCTACTCATTTCCTGTTAAGTGTAGATGAAGAAGAAGTTGAGAAATTAATGAAAGAAGTACATGAAGAAGTCTATAATCCTCATATGAATGGATACATGTTAGCTAGGAAAATCACGAGGATAGGATATTTTTAGATGAAGATGGAATCAGACTATATCAGATACGTAAGGCATTGTCAATTGTATCAAGTATACACTAAAAAAATCATGCTTCGCCCTAAGAATTACATGTGTTGTCAACTCCTTGGACTTTCTCAATGTGGGGGATGGATATGATTGGTCCAATTTTGACAATAGCTTCAAACGGGCATAGATCATTTTAGTCGTGATCAACTATTTTACCAAGTGGGTAGAACCAGCATCATATGCTATAGTAACCAAAGGAGTGGTTGCTAGACTTTTGAAAAGAGATATCATTGCGAGATATGGTATACTTGAGTCTATTATTACGGATAATGGGTCAAATTTGAACAATAAGCGATGGCTGAAGTGTGCAATTAGTTCAAGATCGATCACAAAAATTCAACTCCGTATCGACCTTAGATGAATAGGGCAGTTGAAGCTACTAATAAGAATGTTAAGAGAATCATTGAGAAGATGGTGATCACTTATAGAGATTGGCATGTGATGCTTCCTTTTGCTCTCATGGCTTACAGAACCTCAATCAGAACCTCTATAGGTGCAACACCTTATTCATTAGTATATGGAATTGAAGTGGTACTATCGGAGGAAGTAGAAATACCTTTGTTATGAGTATTGGCAGAAATTTAGCTTGATGAAGCAAAACGGTGAAGAAATGAATGGATCATTTGAATCTCTTAGATGAGAGGAGGCTTGCAGCAACATGTTAGGGTCAATGTTATCAATAGTGAATGATATGAGCTTTTAACAAGAAAGTACACCTAAGGTACTTCAAGGAAGGAGACTTGGTCTTGAAGAAAGTATTACCGAGTGCAAAAGACCCTAGAAGCAAGTTTGCTCTGAATTATGAAGGCCCTTATGTAGTGAAAAGGGTATTATCGGGAGGTGCATTAGTGTTGACAGAAATGGATGGCCTAGAACTAAGGGGACCTGTGAATTCAAATGCAGTCAAATTGTATTATCTATGAAAACTGAGTTTAATAAAGATTCCAATTTTTCTTGAGAATTGTTTGTAGTTAATCTTTTATTGTTTACAAGTAAAGTTGATATCCGTAAATGTTCTCGAATTTCAGATGGTTATTGACCGACAAACACTTCGCTAATAAACACTTGTATACCATATTTCTTAGCCTCATATGCTTTAACACCAAACACTTACCAATAAATTTAAGTCACTAAATAATTTGAAATCAAATGTTCCTAATGATTTAATCTAGTTTTTTTGACAAGAGATTTATTTTTCAAAAATCATAGAGAGGTGGAAATTGAGAATTGGTGATGACAAAAATGGAATCAGGGCATGAGCATAGCATAACTACAAGATTCATTAGCAAAAGTTTTCAATCATGAAGAAGATCTTATTTAAGAACAAAAAAAAAAGAAGTAAGCACAATCTTAAGGAAATGCCTTGGTGATATTCTACTATTTGAATGAGCGAATATCGGGAGTCAATGTGAGGTATGCCAATTGGTAGATATTTGCAAAGTTCTCTATTCCCAAGTAAAAAGATCCTAAAGTCCTTGAAAGAGATATTTAGGAATTAAAAGTTTTTTAGAATCTTGAAAAGATATATTCTCTTTGGATCGTCCACCAAACCAAAACAAATTAATTTGACTTCCAGTTGTTTTTGCCTTATCCTTCCAAGATAGGTACGCTAAATACTTTTGCCTTATCTTTCCAAGATAGGCACCTTAAAACTTTTGCCTTATCCTTTTAAGATAAGCACCCAAAAACTTTTGCCCTATATTTCCAAGCTAGGCACCCTAAATATTTTGCCTTATCTTTCTAAGATAAGCACCTTAAAAGTTTTGCCCTATGTTTTCAAGATAGGTACCTTAAAACGTTTGCCCTATCCTTTCAAGATAGGGACCCCAAATTTTTTGCTCTATCTTTTTAAGATAGGCATCCTAAATTTTTAGCCTTACTCTTTCTAGATAGGTACTCTTTACCTTTGCCTTATCCTTTCAAAATAGGCACTCTTTACCTTTGCCCTATCCTTTTAAGATAGGCCCCTTATCCTTCACCCTATTTTTTCAAGACAGGCTCCTTTTTGCCCCATCCTTTAAAGATAGAACTCTTTATCACCCTAAATCTTTAGCCCTATCCCTTTAAGGTGGGCACTTTAGTTCCTTTGCCTCATTTTTTCAAGACAGGTTTCCCATTTCTTTGTCTTATCCTTTCAAGATGAATTGTTATTTTTTACATTGACCTTTTAAGTTGATATCCTTCTTTAAGATGAAATACAACTTAACTGACCATTCAAGTCAATAATCCTCATTCTATTAGTTCAAAATAGGGTTTGGCAAAAATGAGTATCTCTTTTGTCTTTGTAACAATGTTCTAATCTAATTGAACTTCACTATAAAAAAAAGCAGTTGTAAACATCTCATTTTTTCCATTTCATTTTAGTATTTTTATTAAGCTATGTTAATAATAATAATAATAATAATAATAACAACAATGAAAATTGAAAATATAATAAAAATAAAGTGTTAAGTTATATCTAGTCTAATCATATCGAGTGAAGTTGTATCGAGTCAATTCGAGTCGAGCTTTTTAGGATCAAATTGGATAATGGTATGTGTTCAATTTAATAAATTCTAAGTTGTTGAAATATTTTAGTCCAATTCGATATAAAGTAAATTTTTTATCTAATTTATATTGGGCTTAAATAGACTTAGGATTTATTAAGTGGATCATTAGGCTAAATCAAATTGGATTGAGTCAACTCAAAAAATAGAAAGCCCAAATTAAGATATGGTTTCTAGAAATTAGGTCGAATCTTCAAAGAATCTAAATCTTATCTTCCATATCTAAGACTCGTTACCATATTTTTTTTATTTAGGATTTGTTGAGATAAAATCTATAAATAAACAGATATGAAAGATTCAATTGTGTGGTTTATAAATAGGAATTCGGTGGTGGACTTAAGGATGTTTTTTTTAGAAAGCCCTAACACACATACTCACATACCACAATTCATAACACAAACACACCACTTGATACACTAATGTCCATTGTCCACTCACATGAAATATTGACTTTACGTGAACACACAGCAGCCATTGTCCCGTACACACCATCCACATTCACAACATCACATTATACGCTACAATAGCCCCTCCCTTCACAATCTAATGCATTCTTTAGACTATACCTTCACAAGCTCGTACTCCATTCACCACAACACTTTTATCAACGCTGCACCCTTACACGATACACTTTTGGATACACTCTGACACACACACGACATATTGTCGAACACTTCGATGACATACAAATTGACTAACCCCCTTGACATACAAACTATTGCCTAACCACTACATGTCCTCATATAGCTCACATATTGATAAAGGCATATTTTTCATGTTTTAAAGTGCAAATTAAGATAGAATTATTATTGATTTTATAGAAATCATTAAGAAATGGTACTTAATTATTTTCATTTGAACATTTTAAGAATTAGAGGATTCAAGAGTGGAATTATGGACGATTTAGAAGAGTTTTATGCAAAGGAGTGAAGTCCAAATCAATACACACAAGTTGGAAATGAAGGCAGTTAGCCTAAAAGCCAGCTTACACTTACACCGATGGCCTTTAGAGTCTACACCGCCAGCTTTGATGGCTACAATGTCGGCCTTGCACTTATACCGTTGGCCTTCATGAAAAAGAAGTTTCACGCGAGTCAATCTTAATTTTTCTTATAAATAGCTTATGTTTCATCATTTGGGGGACTTTTGAACACACTTTCCTTAGACTTAGAGAGTCGTAAAATAGTTTTTAGATAGTTTTTGAAGAATTCTTTGCTAGGATCACTTGGAACATTGAGAAGAATTTGCTTTTGCTATGGAGACCAAGTTGAAGTTGCAATTAAAAATTATCTCTTCCAATATAGAATTGGTGACATCTATTTCAATTATTTTTATGCAATTATGTGAATTATTTATGATTTCAATTATGAATTTCCTTGTGATTTCAATTATGAATTTGTATTTATGTTTTTATTTTCAAATCCATGGTTGGTTAAATTTATTTGTAGGAATTGATGAAGCCCTAGATAGCTAAGATGATGATTGTGTTCATGTTATAGGATTAAGAGATATATAGATGATTCATGATTGCAATTTCTATGATTTCGATTATAATTGTTAGAAACCTTAATGATACGGGAGTTGATATAGGGTTTGTTAGAAATTCTTAGTTAATTTGATTAATTAATGTGGAAGTAAAGTTAATTGAATTAATTAAAAATTATCTAGAAATTAATGCAATATTCAGCATTTGATTATTTACTAAGACATTAGAGATAATTGATTTAGGACATTAGACAATCATAATATCAGGAGATATATGATTGTAATTTAGAGTCTACTGTTAATTGGAAGATGCGAAAGCTGACTAATTAATTATGAGTTTAAATCTTTAATTTTTAAGGTATAATAATTTTACTTGAATGACAATATAGCTGTTAATCTATATAACATGATAACAATTTGATTGGCATAATCTAAGGTGGATTCTATTTTCCTACAATTCTCAATTGATTGCTTAATTTTAGATTTTTCATGTTTATTTTTTTTTCAATAGTTTTAGAGTAATTATTAGATTAATTAATTTAATTTTGATTGCATGAATATTGATAAGAACTAGCATATGATTAGTAATTTATTAGTCCTTGAGGGATCGACAACCTTATTTTCTCTATATTACTTGATTTTAACCCAGTATACTTGCTTGGAGTATTCGTGATTTATTTATATATATATAGTTTAAGCGAATCACATACGATAGCATCTCACATACACTTACATGTGGACCACAAATTAATCGAGCACATGAAGACATACACTTGAACAACATGAAATCACACACATACGAAGATACACTCTACTCACATGAAGACACATACACACACTCGATCACTTACTGCACTCATGCACCGCACATTACCACGTACAGATCACAACGATCAACATGACATTGATCATGCGACTCGACTCATTTAAGTAAAAAGAAAAATTATAATTTTATTAGTTAATTATTTTTACTAATTTTTTTTAGTGCAGGTTTTTTTATTATTATTTTTAATTGTCATATCATTTTTTAGATAATTTGTGTTTTGGATAAATTTAGTTAAATTGCACTTTTAGTTGAAGATTGCATTTTTTAGGAAAAGTCGCGTATCTTTTCTCTGCAATCCGTATTTCAGAGAAGATACATATTTAAATCATATCTTATACGTAGGATTTAGGAAAGATATTTTTTTTTTTTTACATGTAGTGACTTTTTTTTTAAATAATAAAATCTTAGTTGGAATTTTTTAAATAGATTTAGTTAGTTAGGTTTTTTAAAAAGAGATTCATAGAATTATATATTTTTAGGTCTTTTTAAAATAATAAATGGTTAAATAAACGTAAATCTGGCTTGATTTTAAAAAATAAAAGAAATCCATCTATTAAATATTTGAAAAAAAATTTACGTTGGTTTAATCCTAACTAAAAGATACGTAGGCGCATTCGGGATGACCATCTAAAAAATAATTTTTTTTTCTTTTTCTTAAAATTCGTAATAAGAAAACAATAAAAATTTATTCTATTTATATTTTGTATATCTTCACATATGTTAGTATTATTTTAGAAAAATATAAAAATAAAGCCTGTTTATTGATTTATTTTTATTTTTATAAGGTGACTTAGTTTTAATAAGTTAGCTCCCGAATTTAGTTTTTTGGTTATTTTTTTTAAAAATTATTTTGTTAGAAAATACGAGGATTAGTAGTCGAATTAGGGTTTTCCCTCCCAAAAACTCTAATCTCATTTTTTACTAGTTTAACTGGTTGGCGACTCTAATTTTTTTTTAAATATTTTTTTTTTCAAAATTTTTTTTAAAGAGAAATATTTTTTTAATTTTATGTCAAGTAATCTTTATTAAGCGGGCTAGGCTTAATATAGATTAAGTTAAGAAAAATCGAAATAGGGCTCTACAAGACATTATATCTTAATTAGAATGTTATTGAGGAACTCCATTTACTTGATCAAGTCTGAGATATGGTTTCCATCGAACCGTGAGAAAGTTTATTGACATTTCAAGCTCCCATTTATTATGAGCTTACAGTTGAGTGTCTTTGCACGGTGCAAATTGATAAGCATTTGGGAAATTTTAGATCACAATGGAAACTATGATTTTGACTAAACAACCATGCTCATTTGTCAAGCCTGGTTTTTCACCCTCTCAGTTTTTTAAAATCAAGTATTCTTTAAACTGATCAGTACTAAACCCTATCCATTTAATACTGATCTTTTACTAAGGTGTAAAGAAAACCGTTTATTTTTATTTTGAAAACAACTTTGAAGTCGCCACTCGACTAAAGTTAGGAAAAATAGTTAAGTTATAACAAATTGGGTGGATTGATTATAACTTAGTTATTAGTCTAATGATTAAAACTAATTTTATGAAAACGGTTTTTGAAAACTAAAGATTTAGGTTCGGAGGTTAGGAATTTTAAACCCTTACAAGTACTATTGACTTTTCAAAATTAGAATTAAACTTAAAAATTATCTTTTAATTTTAAAAGACAAGACTCAATTTAATTTCTTCTAATTGGATAAACAAAGTAATCTAAACTAAAGGAAAAGAGAAATTAGGTTTTTTCATTTTTGTCGTTGCCCCATAGGTACTTACGTACCCGTTATTTGGGATCAAACGTATATAGCTCTTTTAATGAAAACTTTTAGCGGGTTAAATTGATTTTAATTTGGAGAACATGTCGAATTTACTTTTTTAGTTCAATTTAGTTTATTTAAGGAAATTTCTAAAAAAAAAGTAAAGGTCTTAAATTGAAATTTTTATTTTTGGAAAATCTAAAAAGGCCTTAATTTTACAAAGGGTTAATTTATTTTTATTTTTTTTGAAGAACACGTTTTTCTAAGTGATAAAAAAATTTATTCACTAGCCTAATTAATTATTTTTATTATTTTTTTACTACATTATCTTATTTATTCTTTTTATCTATTTCTATTATACTAAAATAAATAAACTATTTTTTTTCTTTCTTCCTTTTCTTTTTCTTGTTATATTGTTTTTTCTTCCTTCTTTTTCTTCTCTCTTTTTTTTTTTTTATTTACATTTACAATTATAAAGAAAGAGAGAAAAAAAAAAAAGATCAAACAACAACGACAACAGCAACTAGAAATAAAAAAAGAAAAAAAAAAAGAGACTTCGAATGAATTGGGCGCACGGGTCAAACCTGGGCGGGTCGATCCAGTCGGGTGGCTAGGTTCGGGTTGGATTTTTGGGTCGGGTCAGATCTTTGGGTTCCTCTTCAACAACAACAAGTAGGTGCACTTTAGACCAATTTATACACTAAATTAAGTAGGGAAAGATGTTTTCATGGGTTTTTTTTTTTTTATTGGGTTTGGGGGTGTTTGTTCAATGTCATGGTTAATAGAGCTCTTTTAGGTGGTTTTAGAAGTGGTGGTTGGCGGTGGTGCTTAGTCTTTTGGCGTGGTGGTGGCTGGGTGTGAGAGGGGTGTTGGCTTGAGGGGCTTAGGTGTACAGAGAGAGTGGCTGTGGGGTTATTTTGGGTTAAAGGGGGTCAGATGTGGTGGTTTTGAGAGTGGGGTTTTGCGGTGGTTAGAGTTTTAAGAGGTGGTGGTATGATGAGGCAATAGAGGTTGCGGCTAAGGGCGAGATTGGTCGGGTTTAATAGCTGATGGTGTGGGGAAGCTAGTGAGGGTGGTAGTTGGTGGTAGTAAGCTAGAGAGAGAGAGATTCGAAGAGAAAAAGAGTGAGAGAGCTTGGCTAGAGAGAGAGAGAAAATGAGAGAAAGAGGAAAGAGAGAGCTCGTGAGTGCTTGTGGGTGGTTGTGTATGTCCCTGAACATCCCTTAACACCTAATTTATAGTCGAATTTAACCAAAAAATAAAGGAAAGTTCGAATTGGAGTGAATGGGGGTCATTCGAATTTTCGGTTCTTTTCCAATCTTTGAAGCTTAATTTGAATGTGTAATTGATTGATTTTGGATGCATTTTTTGTACCGATTCACAATAGGCCATGCGGAGGATGAATTCGCACCATTAATTAATGTGTTTCAACAAGGAAAAAGTACGAAATCAAAAGCTAAAGTGAGAGGGTCAAGCCTGTTCTTGGCTAAGAAAGGGAGGAAAATTTGGAGAAAACGAGGGAAAATTGAGGGAAAGAGAAGGAAAGTGGTGACATGATGCCACGTCAACCCAAGCCAACCAACTAGATGCTTCGCCGTCCAATCTTGTGCTGCTACATATTAGGACATGTGGCAGTATGCCAAATACAAAAAATAAAAAAGGCCTCCCTACTTTTGCTAAGATTCAAACCCAAGACTTTATACTCAATACCCAAACTAAATCTATGCTTATTCGTCGAGCTGTTGGCTTGTGCCTTGTTCAAATTAGACATATGGATTCGGTCAGCCTAAATTAGATTTAAATGTAAACCTAAGTTCATTGGTTCAACTTCTAAACCTATTTCAAAATTAAAAATCTATCCAATTAAAATGTATTTTCTAAAATCTTTTGTTTAATTAATTATTTTTAATTTTTCTATTTTTTTTTTGTAAATTTTGAATTTTCTAAATTTTTTCAAATTTTCTTATTTTATAAACTTCTCAAATTTTTTGTATTTCTTATGCTTTTTCTTATTTTTGAATTTTTTTTTGTATTTTCCTAAAATTATTAAATTTCTTAATATTTTGGGTTTTTCTTTAGTTTCCTATTTTTTTGTGTTTTTCCTAATTTAGGGCCTATTAAGAAAAGAAAAGAAAAGAAAATAATAAAAATAAAAATAAAAGTAAAAATAAAGGAAGCAAAGATTGGGTGTCTACATTATTCAATTACTGTTGCTAAAATGGGAGTTTAATTAAGCTTGTATTAGGAAGAATATGTGCAGATTGAGGAGTTTCTCAAGCTTCAGATCAAGTTACCATGTGGAGTCTCATAATAAGGGGTTTGGCAGGACATTACTCAAGGTAGATCTCATGAGGCCAAGTCCATTAAAGCTTCTTTCCTATACCACCCCAAGTATTACATCATTCATTGGCTGAATCTGATATAATTGCAAAGTGAGGAAAGAGTACCAGTGTTGTTGGTAAATTTGAGCTGCTAACTCTTTATAGTATGATTGAGAAATTTCTCATTAATTTGGCCATGTTATTAGCAAATTATTTGATAAAGTAGGCAGCTAACATCTATGAACATGGGAAGATTTATTGCAAGCCATGTGTAACATTATTGGGTCGTAGGATGGGGATTTTAACTAAATGCGTGTTTGATATGACATTGATTGAGGAGATAAAGTCATTAAGAAAAGAAACATTCAGGAATATTCACATGAATTTGGATGCAACTAAGGGCCATAGAGGTACAAGTTCAAGTGCAAGCCAAGGATCATGTTCTTAGCTTGATTGGATATAGGAAATGCTAAAAAATATGAGTACCTACTAAGATAAGATGAAGTATAAAATGGAAAATATGTTAGCCAAGCAGAATCGCATTACGCGATTTTGTTGCAATGTAGCTAGATTGAATAGTTTGAAAGTTTCTAATTTTTTTGAAAGTACCCCTTCTCATCTTTAGAAGAAGAAGCTACCCAGGAGCCAACTACAACAGAAGAAGACCAATAAGAGCAAGATGCTTAAGACGAAGACTAAGAAGAGGAAAGAACTCAAGAGGAAAGTTCAGGAGGGGAAAGAGCTCAAGAGGAAAATTTAGTAGAAGAAGTCAATGATGAAGATTTTGATTTTGAGGAAAATGATGATGATTAAGGAGATGTGGCTGTTTCATTTTTGTGATATGGCATGGGATGTACTTTAGTTTTAAGACTTGGTTTTTGTTTGCTAGACTCTTTTATTTATTCTGGCTTTTGTTTTTCTTTATTTTGCTTCTCTTTTATTATTTTCTTTTGTGTCTTGATGGAATGATAGTGTTAGTTGCTTATCCATGCTAGAATTGAAGGTTGAAGCTTTTTAGATTGAAATATTCATTTTTTGCAATTGCAAATTTAGCATGGGTTACTTCATAACTTATAGCTTTGGTGCATTTGAGATTACTCAATTTCTAGGGGAGTATTCATTTTTTTTTTTCCTTACTCTTATATCCTTTTGCTCATAATTGTTTGGTTGATTTATTTTTCCATTATGTGACTTAATTCGTATATTGGGGATAATGTATGGTTTTAAGTGTAAGGAAGGGGACATAGAAACTTATAGAAACTTTTACTATTTAAGAGACCTTTTTTTTTTTTTTGCATTTAACCCAATTTTATTGTTTTATTAACTTGCAATTATTCAAAAATTGACAACTTCCATTGAGTTGAATTGTAATGAATACTTGAATACCTAATCATTAATGAATGAATTACACAATGCTAAAGTTGATAGGTAAAATCTGTATGGAGTAAAGTTATGGATCATTTAGCTTAAGATTTCTATGACTCAAGATTAGAGCAACATTACTAGTTAGGAGTTACTCATGATTATTTTCGAAACTTACTTTAATGTATACTTTTCACTTAGATAACTTTAGAGCCCTATAATCTTTAGTAAACAAACAAATAAACTTTGGTTTTTTGAGAAACTCCTGAAAACTTGAATTAGTTAAGGGGTAAAAAAGTGATATAAATGCATGAATAATCAAATGATAAAAAGGCAAAATTAGTAAGGATTTGCCTTGGTCCCTCAGAGGAGTGAGGTTAAATTCCACTACTAATGCCAACGTAAACTCAAAAGAATAAGTTGGTATGGATTGTCTTTGGTCCCTTAGAAGAACAAGGTTCTTTTCCGCTACTAATATGAGGGTTGGTATAGATTGGTCTTAGTTTGTTAGAAGAGCGAGATCTTATCTTGATGCCAACACACTTATCCTTAAATAATGTGTTTAATTAATATAATTCAGTGAATTTGAAGCCTTCCTAATAAAAGCATGAACTAAAGGAATGATTTAAGGATAAGTGGTTGTAGTATGTGTTTATTTTGAATTATGGCACTTAACAAAATTGAAGAGAGGGTTGTATATATTCTAGCTAAGTAGGTTAAAATTTTTATGAATCTTTTCTAATTGGCGAGATGTTAAATTTAATTCTAAGTACGGGAATCTTTGATTAAATGATCAAAGTGAACTCTAATTTACATAAATTAACTTGTGAACTCTGTTACTTTGTGTCCTTTAGACATTTGAGAAAAAGATTGAGCATGAGGAGTTAAGGAAGTTGTTTGAGAAAAATTGATTAGAGTTGCAAGTTGAATCTTTATATGAGTTAAGTGTTATTTTTAGTTGTTCTCCTTAATAGTGATAGTTTTGAGTAAAGAATTCTTGTCCTAATTCTTTCTTTAATCTATTTGCTCAAGGATAAGTAAATTCTTAAGTGTGAGAAAATTTGATAAGCTTTAAATTGACTATATTTTAATTGATGATTTTCCCTTAAATTTTGAGTTTATTTTTAGATAACAATACTTAATTGAGTAATTTTTTTTTTTAGGTTTTGAAACAATTTACACGAGAAAACGAGAAGATAGAAACCAGCTTCACTCAAATCAAAACTAAAATGAGTAAGTTATAAAGGTTTGAAGATGGATATAATTGAATGATGTGACTGAATCATTTCTAGGTGAATTTGAAGCTTATTTTCAAGTATCACAGTTAAGTATACTACCAAACAACACGACCATGCCCTTGGTCGTATCATGCTCAGTTTTGAAAAAAAAAAAAAAAGAAAACAGAAGAAGAAAACATGAATGATATTTAAGTACATGACTAGGGGACATGGTCATGTCGTTTGTAGCCATCATATTTTTCTCTCTTCCTATATAAAGCTTCATTAGGGTTTTTAGACAGAACTTTTGGCACAACTTTTTGAGAGTTTTTCAAGCCAAGAACACTTAAGAGTGTAAGGCAAAAGAAAAAAAAAAGACTTCACGATTCAAACTTTTATGGATTTCATGATTCTTTCTTTTATTTCCTTCTATTCTTTGATTTTACATTGTTATTTTAAGATATGTATAGAGTAGATTTTTAGTATCCAGGTCTTGTGGAACCGAGATCTCACATGTGATAATTGGTTATTTAGATCTAATAAAGATCTTTATTCTTTTTGAATCAATTATGTATGCTTGAATGTTATAGTTTAATAATTTTGCAGGTTATTAATTTAAATATGATATTACATAAGAAAATAAAGAGATTTCTTATATAATTAGATCTAGCATGGTTGATGAGAATTTGTACAATGTTAGAGATAAATTGAAAGACTTTTTCAGAATTATAATATTTACTTTAATATTATTTTAAATAGATTTCATTGCATGATTAATATGATCTTAGATTATACTATGGGGAAGAGATTTTGTTAAGTAATCTAGAGATTATGGTTAATAAGCTTAAGAAAGTTATTAACTTTAAAAGGGAGTTCTCTCAATCAAGAAGAAATTAAAGATTGAATTAGATTATTTTTAAGGAAAGTTGCATATATATATATAGGGAATTAATTTAATCTTTAATATTTTGCTTTCTTGTTTTGTTCTTGATTAATAATTAAATTAATTAGTTACTGCAATTTTTAGTTTAAAAGAATTGAGTTTTTGAATTGAATTTGTTTGATTAAATAAGAGAACTAAAGTTAATACTAGTATTAGGGGTCTCTAAGGGATTGAGTCGAACTCATATTCTCCATGTTTGAATTTGATAGGTGCGCTTACCTTATATTAGTAATCATCAGGTTTTGGGTGAAAATCTTTAGCTAGCCTCACAAAACTATCCAAAGTAATGACACTTCCTTACTTATCCTTGCCTTGACTAGCCTTTCTCTCAACTTGCACTTATCTCTCATGTCTCCAAGCATCAACATGATTCTGGAAAGCTTAGAAATTAGCTTAAATCTAGTGGTGCTGTTGCATTACTACTCCAATCAAGCCATTTACTGCCTCTAGAAGTTGGGCAACATTAGGTGGATGTTGAGATTGACTTTGAGTCATGTTCTCACCTTCCTCAGGATTCACACTCTTAGATTCTCATAGGGAATATCTCATAGATCTTCTTGCCCTATTGATAAAAGGAAAGAAAATAAGATAACAATCGTTAACTTAAAGAATGAACATTTGAAAATAAAGAATACAATTAACTTGCTTGAGATTTCTACAATCACATGATACTGGGTTTATAATTTAGCCCCATTTCTACCTACTCTCCTCATACCTTACCATCCTAAAGATCACCAGCCTAGTTGTCCAAGGATTAATCAACTTGGCTTTAATACAACTTAAGTTGTAAGCCTTAGATCTCGAGTTGCTATAACCTACTATGTGTTAATATTGAGGTATTGACATGTAAAGGCTCATAACTTGCTAAACAACTACAAGAGTATTTAAAAAAGGAAACCACAAACCAAACTAACATTTATCAAATTCTAAGTTAATGTTAAGGAAACTCTAATAGTCTTGCCTTTACACCTTACAAAGAACAGGAATCACAAATATCAGAGTCTAACATGCTCTAATAAGCTAATCCTCATTAATAAACCATTGTTGGAGTTTAATACTCCTATTACAACAACAACATAACTAATGACAACAATTTCACAAATGGAGTTAACATCTCCAATAAAACAACTACAAACACACAGGTTTATCAAAACCCTCCTACTACTCCTCATACTAGGTGTAATTCTCATCAACATCTAAGTCATGGATCAAGTCGTACCCTAAGTTGCCATAAATATATTAATCTCCTTGAATCACAAATACTAGAGTCTAACATGCTCTAATAAGCTAATCTTAATTAATAAACCATTGTTGGAGTCTAATACTCCTATTACAACAACAACATAACCAATGACAACACTTTTACAAATGGAGTTGGTATCTCCAATAAAACAACTACAAACACATAAGTATATCGAAACCCTCCTACTACTCCTCATACTAGGTGTAATTCTCATCAACATCTAAGTCATACATCAAGTCGTACCCTAAGTCACCATAAATATATTGATCTCTTATGCTACTTATATTTAAAAATTGAAGTCCCTAAAGGATAAGCGAAATTGCTTAGCACAAGAGCTACACAACCATACATGCATGAGCAGGCATTGTACATTTCACATACGATTACAAAAACATGTTATCAATAATAGGTTATTATTCTTGATTTAAGTCTAACATATAGTACATTTTTGGCATCCCAAAGGTTACGGTAACTCTTGACCCTAAGTCACATAAGTACTATATACAATATAGGTATGTGGTGTTAGATACTCTCCAACACTCTAGAGTCTTTAAATAACCTAAATTCTAGATCGATCAACTTGGTAAGCAACTTTACTTGGGATAACACTACTTACCAATCCTTAGTTGCTACTTTAAGATCACCAGTACTTTTGGTCCCTTAGGCCTAATCAAACACATTCCACACATCAAGCAATTAAGGTCGAATATGATTAAGTTCAATTTACAACTAATCTAGCAACCACATATAATGAGCATGTAACCTCATACGTGAAATGAACCTATTGCCTTTCACTTGATATTACTTACCTTTTACTTGATATTGTCTAATACCACTACTTAACCATGAATATAATATACCTCAGATGATGGCATGACCTAGACATTAGTTCTTAGTTTTCTATTTGCCCATTTGAATATACTTAGTCTTATTTAGTCTTATCTAACTCTTATATTAAATATGTAGGGATTTCAGCATATTATTTATGATATACAATAGTTTGAAAGTAGTTTAAGTGCCACTTAAATCATTAAAATAGGTTGAGTTGTTTAGAAATTAGTTTAAGTTCAGAAAAGGAAAAAAACACTAAACAAGGTTCTAGGTAAGACTAACCACATGGTTCCTTGAGGACTAGTCGATTGGTCCTTCATATCCTTCTCTGCTTTTGCATAGACATTGACTAGTAGCATGGTTCTTGGGAACAGGTCGGCTGGTGCAAGATAGGTTCTGTAATTTGTTGAACCTATTTTTTTGTTTTATGTACTTCACCTAAAGTCTTTCCTAAACATGTCTTTATATATTATTCTACCTACTTTAATTTGGTTTTTGACATCTAAATTACACAATAACATCATAGTTTTCAAAAAATCTTTTAAGAGGAAGAAACGTACTTGTGTTGGAAATCTCTTAGAGAATTATCCTCCTTATTTCCATAAATGAATTTGTCAAGAACACCTTAAAGCATCAACATATCCTAAATATATATGTCTATGCTCCTCACCTTTTCCATTATTAATCAGGGACTTCACTTACCTATAAGGTCTTCTCCACCAAAACTTGAACTGCTGTGGACTTCTTTCCAAAGGATCTGCTTCCTCTATGGTTTCCAACATGACTCATGTCAAGAATGCTTAAAAGAAAAGAAAACTACAAGAACATAAGGAAGGATATAGAGATTCCATGATCTTACCTTCATTCTCGTTAACCCCTTACAATGGTTCTGTAGTTTCTGTTGGAAGAAGAAGAAGAAAAATGTTGTTGAGGAAGGGGGTTCAAGTTTTATACATTATGTAAGATAACTACTAGTGCCTTTTAGGTAGGGGTTGACAAAAATACCCCTGCCTTTCAATTTAATAATCCTATTGCCATTTGTTTTATAATTAATATATTATAACTATTTATTATTATTATTATTTTGATTATACGGGTAATTACATCCCATGCATAAGCCATAAGACTTGGGTTCAATCTACATTGCGCCAATTGCGCATTTATTTAACTGCGGGTGTAAAATGTGTTTCCAAAATATGCCACCCTCGTGTATCTTCTACACACAACTTTGCAGCTAACCGCACGACTCTAAGATTTATGTAATTCTAAAAGTATTTTTATAAACATTTTAGTTAGTTAAATTTAGTTATGAAATATTTTACTTTAAGTATTTGCATTTTAATTAATTTTTTAATTTTTTTTATCTCACTTCTTTTTGAAAAAAAACCTAGGAAAACTCTAATTTCTAAAAAACACACCAATTGTTATAAAATAATTTTGATAAAGAAAACCACCTCTTATTTTGAAAAGAGTTTTGAAACATTACAAGACATACAAACATGTTAACATATCTAGACAAATTATCATGGAAAATTAAAATCAACTTTGTCATAAAACTAGGGAAAACTCTAATTTTTCAAAGCACATCAACACTTTTCTAAGGTGATAACATATTACGAGATGTACAATCATATTTACAAAAACACATGTCTAGACAAATTGTCATGGAAAATAAAAAACAACTTTATCATTATTTTCCAAAACACTTTTTGAATCAAGCACATCACAAGTACTTTACAATTTATAAATCAAAATCAAGATCTTCTTTATTCAAACAACATGATCAATGTTTTACAAAACATCAAGATCAAAACATTTATTTAATATATTCAATATTAAGATCGCATTAATCTATGGCTTTCTATATTATATAAACAAGAATCATGATTAATTCATTTATCAAATCATCTGTTTTAGTAGAATCAAAGTCCTCTTTTTAGATTTTAACAAGAATAAACACAATTTTTATATAATGAACATTAAAAAACAAAATCAAACACAACAATATACAAATAAGAACTATAACAAGAACTTTATAAATTATGAATCAAACTATTTAATTTAACACATATAATAAGATTACAAGGATTATTTACACTGATCATGCATCAACATTCATTAAAACATAAGAACAACCTTGTGCAGCAACGGATCGGAGATTGGTTCAAGGTGTTTTTGGTTGGTTTCCATTGACATGGTGGTGGTTCTTATTGACTGGTGATTTTTGTTCTGGTATATAAACACCTACAAAACAAGAAAATGGCTATAGAGAGCGTTAGAGGGTGCTCCGGCATGGCCATTTAAATGCTTAAGTCAGCCATTTTATCATGTCAATTCAATTGTAAAGTGATTATGAGAGTTAAAAAATGAAGGAGAGGATCCCCTTACCTAGAAGTCTTATTTGGTATTTATAGTAGGTGATTGGATATACGTACATGGATGGGCCTTAGGAGTCGAGCTCAAGTCTTGATATGATCAATTTAAGCTTTTGTCCCATTTGTTAAAATTGCTATCAACATTTTCTTCCCTACCTCTTCTACCCCTACCCAACCATCACCGTTGCCCGCCCCGCTTACCCAACCTTCTTTGATGATAAAGTCAACAAAGAGAGTATTTAGAGAGGTTGATTTCGTGAGATCTCTTGAAAAGCTTACAATCTAGTGCCTAAAATGGCTAGAACGCTTAAAGGAGCAAAGACTTGAAGAGGCAAAAGACAGGAGTAGCTAGAGCACTTATAAATATTGGTATACCTTAAAAAGTAAGGGCCTAGAGAGGCTAGAGCACCCGAAGAGGCAAGGGCACAAATATGTTGGAGCATTTGAAGAGGCCAATATAGCTAAAAAGACTAAGGAAGCATGCATGCCATCCAAGTTAAGCATAATTGTGCTAAGTAAAGTTGTAAAATAGGCTAGTTAGCCTCTTATCTGTTAAAGAACAAGGCTTTGGTTTATCTATTCATCGTCTGTACAAAGTGTTGAATTAAAGAATTTAACCCATAATTGTTTAGTGGCTTAAGGTTTTTAAATAGCTTATCATCTATAACTTAGACTTAGGCTTTATGTCTTGTTGTCTGAGCTCATTTCTGGAGTTAGAGATTCACAAATATCCTTTTCCCATCGTTCGTCAAATATATGACCTAGGGATTTGCACTTTATGATTTGATCGTCAGTTGTAGTATGTTACTGTAGATAAACAATGTTTTGGAGCCCCATACGGACAGCAACTTGAACTGTTACCTACTGAGCCAATGTGCTTGTTTATCATCAAGCTGACCTATCCACATTCAAAAGGAACATTATTACAGCTAATAACCAAGCTAACTTTACAATACACCCGGCATCGTGATGTCGACTTACTTCCATATCTAAATTAGGCTAGTCAGAGTTGACCATGTTGAGCAGCATATTGGCTGTCAACCTAAGCTACTCATTACACTAGAAGATGAATAAGCTACATAGTAAATCGAGAAAGTGTACATCCTAGCACCTCTAGTACTCAGACATAAGATCCATTAAGTCCTATCAAGTAGTGACAAAGGTCGAGCAAATCACCAAGTTTATCCAACATCTGAATGGCAATACCAAGCATTTGAGCTCCCTATGATGATGATTGAGTTGTCTATTTCGCAAGCCATTACAACGTGGCCCGTATTTCTCACATGTTAAGCAAGTTTTAACTTATTGCAACTCAAGTTACAATGAGTAGGACTAAGCTTGCTGTAGACCACAACCACATGAGCTTTGCCATACCAAAAAGCAGTACTAGTCTATAGCTGAGTTCTACATGCCAAATTTCCTTTTAACCAAACAGTTGAGCTGTCCATTCATGGAAGCACTTGAACTAAGCTCCACAATAGCAGTTTTGAGTTGAGCTAACTAGTTAGTGTCAAGTTGAATTACCATAGGCATTTATGACCTTCCTTTGAAAGCTAAACCGAGCTACTCTTGTCCGAGCTAACCAATAAGAGATTAACCCAAGCTGACTAGAATTCAAGTTGAGCAATCCATCACATCAAAGCTCTAAGCCCCAAGATCGAGTTGCAACCCTTAACAAATGCCTAAGCTGTTGCAGTGTTAGATCAGAGAAGCATACCAACTCGAAAATACTTTCAACTTTGCATAGATGAAACCAAATTCAAGTGGCTTGGTGTTTCATTTTAATAAACCAACCCACTCCACATGTGCACTTACAAAGCTTGACATCGAGGTTGACCATTTAACAAATCCGATCAAGCTTATTCAATACACTACTATACTTTAATTTAGCTTGGATTCACTTCAAACAGACCACAGTATCAAGCTCTATAATAATGAGCATAACGAATGTAAACTCATAAAGTAGCCAATTGTTGATAGGTGATTTTCATTCCAGTGTACAAATACTTGTAAAACAAAAAAAACGGCTACGAAGAGCATTGAAAGGTGCTCTAGTGTAGTTACTTCGATATCTAAGTTAACCCTCTTATCATGTTAATTCAATTGTAAAGTGATTATGAGAGTCAGAAAATGAAGGAAAGGGTCCCCTTACCTCGAGGTCTTGTTTGGTATTTATAGTAGATGATTGGATACCTGTACATGGATAAGCCCTAAGAGTTGGGCTTAGGTCTTGATATGATCAATTTAGGCCTTTGGCCCATTTACTAGAATTGCTATCAACAGTTCCCAACTCTTAACTTCTTAGCCTTTGAAAGCTTTCAATTAATTTCAATAGAAATTGTCCTCAACTCCTTTAATTTTTCTAAAGAAACTCGAATTTCCTAGTAGAACCCTAAGCTGAGTCTTACATTGAAAACATGAGAAATTCTCCTTTTTTAATTGATAATTCTTATAATTACTTGTTAGAACGTGTATCTAAGGGCTTTATTTGTAGTATGGGTTTGGGTTTAGAGATAAAGAAAAATCCGTTTTGTGTAGAGAAATTAAATCTCTTTGTATCATGAAAGTTTAATTGGTTTTTATTTTTTCCCTTTTTTTTCATTCGATTTTAGCACATTTTAGATGTAATATTTATTGAATAAATGGTTAGAATCCTTCCTTGATGTTTTGTTGCCAATTCCATACACCAATTTTTTGATGAGTTAGCCTAAGGAGATTCAATTTTCCATTTTTTCCAAGATGTGTTGTACTTAGTTAATAAGGGACTTTATTTTTTATTTTTTTTTTTCTATTGGGACCAATTTCTTTTATTATTTTTTAAAGATTTTCGAACCAAAATGCCGTGCTTTAGTTGCTCTTTCTATTCCATATTTTTTTCCTAATTTTTAAATACAAAAAGAGGATCAAATTGGATAGAATGTACATGGGTTTTTAATTGCATATAATTGCCATTTATATTCTTCATTCTATTCTTTACGCTTGATTAAGGAAGGAAAGAAGAAAGGGAGAGGTGAGGGGCTAGCCGTCCTATGTGTGCATTTGAATTTTTTTTTTCCTTCTATTTTTCTTTTCTTTTTTTTTATTTTACGCCACATGGAGCGACTACACATGACCACATGGCTCTGACTCCCTAGTTATGTGGTAATACGTAGTTGTACACATGGTGATACGTGGCTACTATGTATAACGCCATGTGGCAACTTTTTTTTTTTTTTTGGTTTTTCCTTCTCTTTTCTTTTTTTTTTTTATTATCATTTTTTTTATCATCATTTCATTTCTCTCTTTATTTTTTTTTATTTTTATTCTATCTTTGTTTTTTTTTAAGAAAAATTAGGGTATTTATAATTACCCCTTTTTGTAAGGAAGTTTGGTGAAAACGTTTGTATAAAAACAAAAGGATTGCCCATTTTTTTGCCTTTGAAAGGTTGAGATTCTAAGGGTCTTAGGCTTGAAAGGGTGCTAGCTAACTAATGAGTTTAAGCTTAAGGGTGTGCCAACCAACTACTGGGTTTAGGCTTAAAAGGGTGCTAACCAACTAACAGGTTTGAGCTTAAGATAGTGATTACTGGGATTTACATCTTTGGTAATTAGAAGACTGTTGATGAATAAGTTATTTAGAAATGAACATTCTTATGGGAAGAGTAATACCTTAATAGTAGGCCATCTATGATTTCTTTAAAAGTATGGATAGCGCCCTAATAGGCTGGTGATTCGAAACTTTATTGAAAGGATGGATAGCACCTTAATGGGTTACGATCTTAAATTTCAAAAGGTGGACAATGCTTTATTGAGTCGGTGGTTTGGAAATTTTCATAAGGGTAGACAACGCACTATTGAGCTAGCAGTCTTAAAATTTTTCAAAGGGTAAATAATGCTTTACTAAGCCAGTAGTCAAGTGATTTTTCAAAAGGTAGGCTACGCTTTATTAATTGGCAATATAATGATTTTTGAAAGGGTGGACATTGCTTTATTGAGCTAGTGGTCTAGCAATTTTTCAAAGGGTAGACAACACTCTATTAAGGTAGCAATCTTGGAAAGGAATACTTATCCTGAATGGGTCTTTTTGGAAGTTTTTTCGGTAGACACGAAAGAAGCAAGAATGAAAAGTTCTAAAATTAAAAATTTTTCCTTTTTTCTTTTTTTGAAGAAAAATTAAAGAAATGATTTTTTTTTTTTTTGAATTGTTAACAAGTTAGGGGCCTTATGAGTATTGAAGATTGCTGATAGGCAATGACTTACCCTACTACCTAATAGTCATTATCTAAAGCTTTAGCTAGACCTCTTAAGTTGCCTACATTGTATTTTTAAATTTTCTAAGGCTCCACCATGGCTTCTTGAGATGAGATTCATTTGTGTATCACTCTTGTTAAGGTCCCAATGTTATAGGCTTTAGTCTTTAACTTAGGAAAATGGCCTGTGTTTGTCCCTAAGGGAATATTACTTTTTAGATTGAACTTTTTGTTATGCTCCAAACTAAAGAGTTGTAACAACCCTACTATATAAAGTAATTTAAGCTAGAAGCTAGTCATCCTAGCTGTTAATGTAGGTATAGTTTATACAAAGTGTCTGTTACTCCATAGCTTTGAATCGTCAAATTCAGTACCTATTTGGTATCAACTTATGATGTAACTTTTCAAAATTGCCTTTGAAAGTAATTTTGTGGTATAAATGCTTGAGAAGAAATCAAGTTTTATAATCATACAGAATTCAAAATATTGATTTTCATAAATAGTTTCAAAAATTGAATTGATATGAATGATAAAACAACTAATTTAGGATTTATTCAAATCTACAGATTTATAGAGCATAGTATAGTTATCAATAGTTGAAAACTAGAGGGTTACCTAAGGAGACCCTATTAGTTTTCCTAAGGTTAGTAAAGTTGATAAGTAAATTTGAAATCCAGCCAATTAGTCTTAAATCTCACTTCCCGACCTCGTTCTCTAAATTTCTAGGGCTTAAGATAGTACTGGTAGGCTCATTGGAAACTTGCAAAATAGCTATAGCAAAATGAGTAACAACTTGCTTAGTAAGTATAATGAAGATAATAGTACATATTTGATACAGAACAACCAAGATTTTTAAGAAATTTAGTTAGATACTATGTATGTACAAACAAGTGCAATCACAGACGTTATTTGGTCCGTTATGAGATTGGAGAAATTACGTCGGCTCTAATTCGAGTTAAGGAGTTTGATGTCATATACATAAATTAAAACTAAACTAAGGCTTATGTAATGGGGAACATGCTCCACCTGGCACTTCACTTTAAACCACGGTCCCTAACCTTATTGCAACCTCCTCACTTTAAACCACGGTCCCTAACAGCTTACAACTAAACTTAGTTTGTGCAATGGAAACACTGCTTCTCCTAAGACTATCCTTCAAACTAATGCCCTTATCCTTACCATGACCTCCTCTCCTTTCAATTAGTTCGGCTAAAGATGAGGAAAAGACCAATTTGCTATCTAACGCTATCTTTTTTGAAGGTGTCAATGTATGGTTGGAGAATCCTAATGATCCCCTATAAGGTTGTAATGCATGTCTTTTGAGGTTATTTAGGTCGATTAGGTTTATATTCGGTTTAGGGTGACTAGACAATTTCATACTATTCCAATCACAACAGTCATCAAACATAACATAGATTTTAGCACGAAATCAGATATACAAGCACATGCATAAGACTAATTACAATTGCAATCATACACAAACCTAAGTCTCTGAGTATGCTAAAATAGTACTCTAAAATACAATGAGACATTAAACCCAACTTACTTAGAATCCTAAGTCGCTTAACCACTTGTTGCAAGTTAACTCGTCTCTATATGTCCTATAATATAAATACGCTTTTTAGTATTTATACTTTCATGATACATATTCTAAGTTAGGATTTAACTCAATTCTCCTTATATACCTATCATTTACTAACAATTCATCTTATGTTAGTTCGGGGTTCAGTTTCCAAATCCGATTCCAGTTTAGGTTCTAACTCGATTTCAGCTACGAGTAATCCTAAAATACGTTTTGAACCATAATATGAAATTAATTACATTAAGCTTGAGTATCTTAATATCATACTAGGTCTTAATTCAGTATTCTAACTTACATGGTATACTTTAATCCCAATTAGTATACCGGATTTACTTCCAATGTACTGATATTATTATTATATTATCCAATTTAACCTATTATTTCATATTTACTAAAATTCCAATTTCACATATTACCAAATTACTCAAATTTACTACATAATTCCTATATTAATTGCAATTAACACTCTAAATGCTAGGATTATGTTTCCACATTAGAGATTAACATCCTTAGATATCTAATTATCTTCTAAATCAGTAATTAATCATTTAATTACTTAATTAATCCAAAATTACTTATTTTTCTCATCATTTTAGAGCTAAAAAATTGCTTAGATTTTTCAAAAATTAATTTTAGAAAAATGGCTTCATATCACTATTCTACATCACTTAATTATACTATAGAAAAAAAATTAAGCTCTGAACTATCTTCTTAAGCCTATTTATTTCTAATTCTAAACATGTTCGGTTTTGTTCAATTTGTTAAAAACTCTATATTTACAGGCATGATTAAACTTAATCACTACTTATTCCTAAATCTACATACGATAAAACATCATAATAACAAATTTCATAATTTTCTAGGTAAAATATATAATTTAAAGAAATTTTGCAAAATCATATGATATTTGGGACTCATCTGGTTTTTGAGCTTTCGGCCACCAACACCAGTTCAAGGTGTAATGGCCGATCTAGGCGATCGGTTTGGAGTAGGGTAGTGGTGGTGGTGGTGGTGGTTCAGTCCTAGATGTTGGTGAGGTATGGGTTCGGCCTATTTGCCCTAATTGCATAGATTTGAGAAATTTTTCCCTAAAACCCTAATTTCTTTCAATTTCTAGTGCTCTCCAATTTTCCTAATCTTCTAACTATCTAAAGAGTCTTTCGAATTTCTTTTGGCTATTTATATGGCCATAAAGCAATTATGGTGCATTAATTTGAACAAGACAAGACCCATATCTCTTCCTATTTGTCTTTTTTGTTACTTCAATTTAATTAGTCAAATTTTCTCCTTTCCCCCTAACTGCCACAACTTAATTTAGATCATTCCTAATCTCCTTGATTTTTTTTATAATTTTCTTTAATTATTTAACAATTTTTAGCTAGTTTTGAGCAATTTAGATAATTTCACATATTTCTACCTATACATAAATACATGTGGGGTATAAGTAAATACTTCTAAATATTACTTAGGTCATTCTACGATTTCTAGTATACATATAATTTATCTCTAATGATTTATTAGTTATCGGAATACATTTTATACATTTTTAATAAATAACGAGTAATATACTTAGAATTTGAAAATTTTATATTCTCTTATTTTATTACTTATTTTTTTTTAAATTCAAACTTATGAGTGTCATTTTTACTAATATTTCTAACTTTAATTTATAATTTAGGTTTGATCAGATCATTTAACCGATTACCCTAAACTTTGTGTACTAAGTTCGATCCTTTGGTTACTTGGCTTATATTTAGGGCTTAAATCTGCCACCATTCCTTCTCAGATGAGTCCACCTCGGATTGACCCCTTTACTCAACACCTTAGCTCAACAAAAATCAAGCTGATCATGCAAAATTGTCTTTTTTGCTAGAATGTTATCCATCCATAGGGGATATTAACTCGAACATATAAGAAGGGGCAAGGATTTGGGAGGAAGGCGAGCTAGATCAAGTGCTTTAAGTGCTAAGAGTTTAGGCACATGGCTACTTAGTGTTCAAATTGAAGGACCATGATCATCAAGGGAGATGTCTTGAAGATCGAGGTAAATAGCATAGATGAGGAACCTGAGGAAGAGAAGGAAGTGGAAGATGAGGTTGATGTTAATGCTAAATCGATTGAGGAGGATGTATTTGTAGAAGACCTGGATAAGTTGACTCTAGTTATCTGACATGCAATGAGTTTAAAACCCTCACCCAAGGAAGAGAAGAGGGAGAGCCTATTCAACATCACTTGTAAGGTGAATGATTAGGTGTATGCACTTATAGTAGATAGTAGGAGTTGCTCCAATGTAACATCTACTAACCTGATCAATATGTTGAAGTTACCAACCATCATACATCCAAAGCCGTACAAGTTGTGTTAGCTGAATGAGATAGGAGCACTACATGTCACTTAGTAAGTATTACTGCCAATCTCTATAAGAAGTTACTCTGACGAGATTCTCTGTGATGTACTACCTACATATGTATCCCATGTATTGCTTGGCAGACTTTGGCTTTTCAATCGAAGAGTTATACATGATGGATTTAGGAACACCTATGTATTTTAGAAGGATGGGAGGAAGGTTACTTTGAACCTTATGACACCGAGTCAAATTAGCAAGCCGCAGGTTGAACTAGTCTAACAATCTAAGAAAACTTTAATCCTAAGTAGAGTTAAGCTCTGAGAAGCTACAAAGGCTGACATGCTGACTTTTATGCTGGTTAAAAGGCTATTAGAATTGAAGGAATAGACTGAGCAACCTTTTAAGGTGAGAGAACTATTGGATGAATATGTCAACCTATTTCTAGAACAATTAAAGATTATCCCCATTTAGAGGCATTGAACATTGCATTGACTTGATACCAAACGATGCCTTATCGAATAAACTAGCATATTGGATGAATCTTAAGTAAGCTTCTAAGCTCCAGCGATAAGTCAATGAAGTTCTAAAAAAGGGTTATGTAAGAAAGAGTCTCAACCTTTGTGTTGTACCGATATTGTTGGTGTCAAAAAAGGATGGAACTTGGTCAATGTGCAACGATAGCCAAGCTGTGAACAAGATTACGATCAAGTATCAATATCTTATGCCTAGGTTAAATGATATGTTAGATGAACTAAGTAAAGATAAGGTCTTCACCAAGACTGATCTAAAGTTTGGCTACCATTAGATTCGAATAAGGTCGAGAGATGAATGGAAAACCACATTTGAAACTAGACATGGACTCTATGAGTGGATGGTAATGCCTTTTGACTTATCAAATGCCCTGAGTACTTTCATGCCACCGATGAACCATATATTAAGAAATTTGATTAAGAAGTGTGTTGTAGTGTACTTTGACGACATCCTTGTATATAACATCAACCATGAGAGCCACTATAAACATCTTCATGCCATGCTCAATGTACTCGAAGCCAAGAGGTTATTTAGTAATCTTAAAAAGTGTTGTTTTTGCCAGGAGGAAGCGGTATTTTTGAGTTATATAGTTGGTGGAGGTAGCTTGTGAATGGATGAAGAGAAGGTTCAAGCTATTATCGAGTGGCTCCGACCTTGACCATTTGTGTCGAGATAAGAAGTTTCTACGAATTGGTATCCTTTTATCGAAGGTTCATTAGAAATTTCAATACAATTATCGTACACTTACTGAGCTGATGAAGAAGAGCATTGAATTTAAGCAGGGAGAAATAGAGAAAAGATGTTTTGTGAAGTGAAGGCAAGGTTGACTTCTTCCCCTATATTAACCTTATCTGACTTCAAAAAGATTTTTGAGCTGGAATGTGATGCATCAGGCATTGGTATAGGTGCTGCCTTAATGCAAGAAAGCCGACCAATTGCCTACCATAGTGAGAAGCTCCGAGGACCTCAACTAAACTACTCCATATATGACAAAGAGCTCTTAGCCCTTATATAAGCACTCAAAGTGTGCCAACACTATATATTATAGATGGAGTCTGTCATCTATAGTAATCATGACTCTTTGAGGTACGTACAAAGTCAAACCAAAATGTCGAAGTGACAAGGGAGTTAGGTTGAGTTCCTTAAAGGATTCAACTTTGTGATAAAGTATAAGGAAGGCAAGAACAACATCGTTGGTGATGCATTATCAAGAGGACATGTCCTCTTGACTGAGCTGCAGACAAGATTATTTGGGTTTGCAAGCATCAAGGAACAATATCTTAAGGACCTACATTTCGGACCCATACTTGGGCATTGTATTGAAGGAAGAATAATAGATGAGTACCATGTAGAGGATGGTTATCTGTTCCGAGGTGGAAAGTTATGTGTGCCAACCTATTCCTTAAGAGAGCTACTCATTAGAGAAGCCTACAGTGGAGGACTTTCTAGTTATTTTGGAGAGAGAAGAACATATGAGTTGATGAGTGGAATGTTCTTTGGTTGAGAATGAGTTGAGATGTGCATCGAATTGTTTAAAGCTGTACAACTTGCAAAAGGGCTAAATTTTGAGTTTAACAAAGGAAATCAATGCCTTTACCTATCTTAACTAAGTTTAGCATAGATTTTGTTCTCAGATTACCAAGAATTGCTCGAGGCAAAGATTCTGTGATGGTCGTTGTAGATAGGTTCAATAAATGGTACACTATGTACCTTGCTCTAAGACTAACGATGCTTTGGATATTACTTCTCTCTTTTTGTAGGAAATTGTTTAGTTATACGGTGTATCGAGGAGTATAGTCTTTGATAGAGATTTAAAGTTTTTAAGCCATTTCTAGAGAACTTTATGGCATCAAATGGGAACTAAACTACTATTCAACAATTTGTATCATCCCCAAACTGATGGCTAAATAGAGGTAGTTAATTGTACCTTGGGATCGCTGCTCTAAGCTGTAGTAGGGAAGAACTTAACAGATTGGGATGTTTATTTACCTGTGGTAGAGTTTGCTTATAGCCGTACAAGACATGACACCACTAAACAAACCTCCTTTGAAGTCCTCTATGGCTTTAATCCTGAAATGCCCCTTGATCACATCCTTATACCCATGTTTAAATATGAGGATCCTAAAGCGAGAGCTTGAGTACAGTCCTTACAACACATCTACGAGAGAGTTACGTAGTAGATTGACCAAGCTGCCTAGAAAATGTAAGGAAAAGTTAAGGGAAGGAATTTAGCATAGCTTTAGCTTGGAGACCTAGTATGGCTATAATTAAGCAAGGAGAGATTTTCGAGCAAGAGAAAGAACAAGTTGTTTGTCAAACTTGAAGGCCCTTTCAAAATCCTCCAGAAGATTAATGATATTGATTATAGATTAGAGGTACTCGAGGATTATGGGGTCCTTGATACCTTTAACATCATCGACTTCAGTCCCTATCACCCGAATAACAAATTAAATTATGACCAATTGGATTTGATTTTAAATCCAAAACAATTGGAAAGGAATGATAGGAGTTTGACTATTGGACTCTACACCCATAGCTAAGACTGAGGCTTAGAAGGACTAACTAGATGGATCCTCTTGCTTTAGTTGACTCTTGTTGAAGCCAATCTGATCCTTGCTACCGACTGACCCCTTATGTCGTGTCAACTAATTATACATCTCTTGGAAGTTGTATGTTGACTAGACAAAATCTCTATTGACAACTTGCCCCCTTACATGTATTTGCTTAACTAGAACTGAGCCAACTCCTAGCTTAACAACATAGGTGCCAAGAAGCTAAGAGCTCTAGCACATATCCACCGCCATTCTTTCTTAGATGAGTCTACCTTGAATCGGCACCTTTGCTTAACACTTCGACTTGGTAGAAATCAAGCTGATCGTGCAAAATTGTCTTTTCTGCTAAAATGTCATCTACCCATAGTGAGTCACATATTCGAGCAACCATATGATAGAATCCTCCCTACAAAATATTCACTTTGTTGTGTTTCCTAATATACCCTTCATCATTCCTCGTATATAATTCCTTTTAGTCACTACCCTTTTTGGTTTTTTCCATTTTAGGTAGGTTACCTTTCTTTTTTTTTTTTTTTTGGTATAAATATCCTTTGTACATGTAGCCTCATTATATTTGATCATCATCAATAGACTTAATATTCTTCCTTTTTGTGAACATTGCTCTGGTTAGCTTATTTACTCTTTTCACTCTTATACTAACCCTTAATTAAGGCTAGGTAGCGAGTAATCTCATTGGACCACCTTGTGTGTCATATTGAGTTGTGTCACGAGTCTTCAAAAGTTCCTTGGTACATCACATCCTCAGAGCTATTTGTAGGTTTACTTACTCTATCTTGACTATTTTCGTACAATCCCCTCACCATCTTTTAAGCTTTCAGCAAGCTTAGACCTACCCTACAACTAACCTCATTAGTTTTTGGCCTCGGTACGCATCAATGCATGATTGGTTAGAAGTGAGGTTAAGTTTAAGTTAGTTTACTTTGGAGTGATCTAGCAATTCTAGACAATCCAATCAAGCAATATTGTAAAGAAAACTAGACATAAAGTCTAATACTCCATAATAACAAGGCAATATCCAAGTACACATATTGCATACACACAGTCGACTAACTTATAATCACAAACAAGACATATTTTAAGGCTTCAAAGTATTCTTAAACAATACTTCAAAAACTGGTGAAGCATTGATCCTACTTAACTAGACATGTGACACTTGATATATATGCACATAAGTTTTCTATATTTCGATCTCCCCCTAAACATTGAATACAATCACTTTAGTTTTATTACATATAAAGTAAATGTATTCATTTTAATAATTTAAGTATGGTTATGACTTATCTTTAGTAAGTGGTGTAAGCTTTATAATGTTACTAAATTGTCTAAACAAAGTTTTAAGTAGCTCGCTTAATACCAAGTTTTGGTCTCAGAACCATTTGACAAAGTCTTTGAACAAATATCTGTCGAGCTTGGCTTTTCATCATTTTGGTTCTTTTTATAAAATAGGCCTTATTTAAACTAACTAGTATTAATCCCTACCCGTTTAATACTGGCCCTTAATTAGGGTTTAAAGAAAATCGTTTCTTTTTATTTTGAAAACAACTTTGGAGTCGCCATTCGACTGGAGTCGAGAAAAACAGTTAAGTTATAACCAATTGGCCACTAGTCTAATGACTAAAACCAATTTTATGAAAATGTTTTTTGGAAAGGGTCATAAATTGGAAACTATGAAGAAAACTATTAGTTTTAATTCTTGAAAATAATCAAGTTTACATTTTTTTACTCAATTTTGGTTCATTTAAGAAAATTTCTAAAAAGGGTCATAAATTGGATTTTATTTTTAGATATTCTAAATGATCTTAATTTGAAAAATAGTTTATTTATTTTTATTTTATTTTTGAAAAATCAATTTTCTAAGTGACAAAAATAAATAATGATCTTTAATCTTTCTATTTACTTATTTATTTTTTATTTTTATTTTATTTATTCTATATACTTTTTACTAAAAAAACAAATAAATAACTTTAAAAAAACTACTTTTTCTTTTTCTATTTTTTCCTTCTTTTTTCTCTCTCTCTCTCTCTCTCTCTCTCTTTTTTTTTTTACATTTGATTACATTTACATGTACATAAAAGGGTAAATAAACGAATAAATAAATAAACAAAGAAAAACTAACAAAAGGAAATAAAAAAAAAAAAAGAAAAAAAGAGGGTCAGACTGGATGCTGGACAAGATGCGGGTCGGATGTTGGGTTGGATCGTGAGTCGGTTAATTGGATTTGGGTCATTGATTGAAGGAGAAGAACTAGTAGCTGTTGAGGTTGGTTTGGGGCGATTTGATTACTAGATTGAGCAGGGAAGTTGGTTTTTATGTGTATTCGATTGGATTTGGGGGTGTTTCTTAAGTGTCACTGTGTTTGGTGGGTGGTACAAATTTGGTCATGGGTAGTAGCAGTGGTTCAGCCATGTATAGGTTGCTGAGTGTGTTTGGTTGATTAGGTTAGGGGTTTAGGGACGTGGTGAGTTTAGCTGTAGGATTGGTTTAGGTCGAAGAGTAGCTGGAGTGGTGGTTTGAGGAGAGAGAGGGGCGACGGTTAGGGTTTGGGTGGTAGCGAGTTGGTGGCGATGCCATAGGCCATGGTAAAGGTCGAAGGTGGTTGGGTTTTGGAGCCTAGGTGATGGGGAGTGATTTTAGGGTGCTCGACTGTAGTAATAGGCTCGGTAAGGAGAGATTCGAAGAGAGAGAGAGTGAGTTAGAGAGAGAAAGTGATTGTGGGAGAGAGAGAGACTGTTTCGAATTTTGTATTTGGTTGTGTATGGTCGTGTATGTTCATGGATGTCCCTAAGTTACTATTTATATGTGAATATAACCTAGAAACATGGAAAGTTCAAATTAGAGTTGAATGAAAAAAACTGAAATTTATATTTTTTTCCAATTTTTGGAGCTTAGTTTGACCGTGTTAATGTATGAATCTGGACGTGTTCTTGATCACTATTAACACTAGGCTATGTGTACTCTACGATTTCATCACTACTTTGATGAAATTGCAATGAAGAAAGGATCAAATCTACCTACAAAGTGTACTATTCGAAAAGGAAAATGAGGAAAATCCTAGGAAAACTAGAGGAAATTGGGGGAAAGAGGGGAGAAAGAAAAGGAAAGGGAGAGAAAATCAGTTGACATAGTATCATGCCAGTCGACCTGACCTATTACAACGTGCCACGTGTAAACACATGACTCATAGTGGCTGACGTACTACGCTACGTAGTGCCACATCAATAAGGTCGTCTAATCCGATGATGCCATGTATCAAGACATGTGGTGCAATGAAACCCTGACACATGGTGCAATGAAACCCTGACACATGGTAGCGTGCTAGTTAACAAAAAAAAAAAAAGGCCTCCCTACCTTTATCAAGATTCAAACCTAAGACCTTACACACAATACCCAAACAAAATCCATATGCTTATCCATTAGGCCGTTAACCTGTGCTTTGTTCATATGTGCAACTAAATTGCACATATTGACTCAATCAGTTTGGGCTAAATTTAAATCTAAGCTTAAGTTCAACGGCCCAAATCCTAAATCTAATAAAAAATCTACCTTAATGAAAGGTCATATAAAAAAAATATTTGATATTTTCAAATTTTCTAATTTTCTCAATTTTCTAAACTTTTTATCTTTTAGGGTTTCTTTCTAAAATTTCTTATTTTTTTATGCTTTTTCTTAATTTTGATTTTATTTTGTATTTTTCTATAATTCTTATTTTCTCCAAATTTCTTAATTTTTTTGGGTTTTCTTTAATTTCCTATTTTTTTTTTTGTGTTTTTTCTAATTTAAGGCTAGTTAAGAAAAGAAAGAAAAATAAATAAAAATAAAAAGGGGCAAAAATTATGTGTTTACAGCTACTCCTCTTTATGGCTAACAAAACTTTGCCATAAAGATAATAAAACACCATTTTTGCCCTTAGGATGACTCTAAAATAACTATAGCTATCCTAAAATCGATTTGGATGAAGAAATGAAACTAGATCATACCTCTCTAGACTCACTGACCTAGGCAAAAGCGTTTTTCGAGGACTAGCAACCTTAATGTGGGATCGATCTAAAGCCTGGTTGTGCCTCATTAGACTCACTAATCTAGGCGGGAGCGTCTCTCGAGGATAAGCAACCCTAACAAGGGATTAATCTAAAACCTGGTCATGCCTCACTAATCTAGGTAGGAGTGTCTCTCGAGAACTAGCAACCTTAATGTAGGATCGATCTAAAACCTAGTCGTATCTCACTATGCTCATTAACCTAGATGGGAGCATCTCTCGAAGACTAGCAACCTTAAATTGGGATCGATCTAAAACCTAGTCATGCCTCATAAGGCTTACTAACCTAAGAAGGAGCATCTCTCGGGAACTAACAACACTAAATTGGGATCAATCTAAAACCTAGTCGTACTTCGTTAGGCTTACTAACCTAGGCGGAAACGTCTTGTGGGGATTAACAACCCTAAACTAAGATCAATCTAAAACCTGGTCATGCTTCACTAAGCTCACTAACCTAGGTAAGAGTGTCTCTCGAGGACTAGTAACCTTAATGTGGGATCGATCTAAAACCTGGTTGTACCTCACTAGCTTCACTAGACTTACTAACCTAGGTAGGAGTGTCTCTCGAAGACTAGCAACCCTAATAAGGGATTGATCTAAAACCTGGTCATACCTTACTAAGCTCATTAACCCAAGCAGGAGCATCTCTTGGGAACTAGCAACCTTAATCTGAGATTGATCTAAAACCTGGTCATGCCTCACTAGGTTCACTAACCTAGGTAGGAGCATCTTTTAAAGACTAGCAACTCTAATCTAGGATCAATCTAAAACTTAGTTATGCCTCACTAGGCTCACTAACCTAGGCGTGAGCGTCTCTTGAGGATTAGTAGCCCTAGAATTTGATCAATCTAAAACCTAGTCATACCTTACTCAGCTCATTAACCTAGGTAGAAGCGTTTCTCGAGGACTAGCAACCCTAAGCTGGGATCAATCTAAAACCTCATCATGCTTCACAAGGCTCACTAACTTACGTGGGAGTATCTCTCGGGAACTAGTGACCTTAATGTGGGATCGATCTAAAACCTAGCCATACCTCACAAGACTCACTAACCTAGGCAAGAGTGTCTCTCAAGGACTAGTAACCCTAAATTAGGATCGATCTAAAACCTAATCGTACCTCACGAGGCTCATTAACTTAGGCGGGAACATCTCTCGAGGACAAGCAACCCTAGAATTCAATTGATCTAAAACCTAGTTGTGCCTCACTAGACTCACTAACCTAGGCTAGAGCATCTCTTGAGGACTAGTAACCCTAATGGGGGATTGATCTAAAACCTAGTCATGCCTTACTAAGCTCACTTAGGCGGGAGCGTCTCTTGGGGACTAACAACCCTAAATTGGGATCGATCTAAAACCTGATCATACCACATTAGGCTTCACTAACCTAGGCGGGAGCGTCTCTCGGGGACTAACAACACTAAATTAGGATCGATCTAGAACCTAGTCGTATCTCATAAGGCTCACTAACGTAGGTAGGAGCATCTCTTAAGGATTAGCAACCCTAAAATGAGATCAATCTAAAACCTAGCCGTACTTCACAAAGCTCATTAACCTAGGCAGGATCATCTCTCAGGAACTAGCAACCCTAAACTAGGATCAATCTAAAACCTAGTCGTGCCTCACATGGCTCACTAACCTAGGTAGGAGCATCTATCGGGGACTAGCAACCTTAGACTGGTGTTAATGTTGTACCAAAATGAAGCGATGAGGGGAAGTACCCTATGGAACTTAGTGAACAGAGGGTAAATGTCCTATAGGCTTGCTTGAGAGAGATTTGGTGAATAGAGGGGCCCAATGGGCTTGCATGAAATAGAAATGCCTTATGGGCTTGCTTGAAATAGAAATGCCTCATGGGCTTGCTTAAAGAACTTATAAGAGATATTGAGTTAAGGTTGCATCTTTAAAGATTGGCTAATCACTTAGATGTGGAAGCTGAGTGTCTTATGGGCTGGACAAATGAGACGATGAAGAGAATTTCCATCCAGACTTGCTAAGAGAAACTTTGTGAAAAGCGGGCCCCAATGGGTATGCCTAAAGAAGTCAAGCGTCCTTTGAACTTGCTACAAGATCTTTGTAAAAAGAAGCGCCCTATGGGCTTATTAAAAGAACTCGATGAATTGAAGGGCCCTATGAGCACACTTAAGAGAAGCTTAGTGAATGCGTTAAGGGCTTGTTGAAGAAAAACTTCGTGAATAGAGGGGCCTAATGGGCTCGCCTAAAGAAATCAAGTGTCTTATGAGTTCACTATAAGATTTTTGCAAAAAAAAAGTGGTTTATGGGCTTGTTAAAAGAACTTAGTGAATTGAAGGGCCTTATGGGTACGCTAAAGGTAATTTGAGGAACAGAAGCACCCTATGGGTTTGCTAAAGACCTTGAACAGAATTAAATGGATGGAAGGTAGGCTAGCCTATTTAAGAGCTGGTTAGGATAAAAACTTGTCCGAAAATACTACTCAATTTTTTTAAGAAACTATTTATAGAAGGACCCTTTCGGTGAAAACCATTTATGTTGAAAAAGATGCTAGGTATAAATTCCTTTATTTTGAAAAGAATGAGAAAAGCCCTAACTCTCAACTTTTTGTTTTTTTTTTAGAATGCATTGAAAACTTAGTCACTTGGGCTGAAATGGACTTGAAATACTTTCTCTCTCTTTTTCTTTTTCTTTTTCCTTTTTTTATTGCCTCTTTTTCCTCTTTTAGTTTGCTAAAAGGTAAAGAACCTTTCCTTAATAATCACATGGGGCCTCTTATGTTCCCCCTATCTTGGATGCTGAGTCGTTTGGTGAGGCCTTGTGATTTCAAACATCTTTAAAAAGGTAATTCATGACTAGTTTAGTCGAAGATGACTTCCTTGCAAACTCTTGATCTAGATTATACTCTTAACTGTAGTCCTAAAATTATAGTCCATTTTGCATGTGATATGCCTTAATCAATCCATTAAGTCTTTTTCGGTTTATCATTATGAATTTAGGCTTTTGGTCTAAGGGTTTTAAAAGGAACTAACAAAGAAGCCTACTTTAAAATAAATATTAATCCTGGGCATACAAGTCAAGAACCTTAGGAACAATTAGAAATATACTTACCCCAGCTTCAAAAACAACTTTTATTAAAGATAAATTATCTTTAAAGATCAGAAGAGCTTTTAGTTATATAAAGGTGGTATTGTGGGTAGAAAGGCTAAGTGTGAGAGAGACTTCAAAGTGGATGTAGAGATTTTGGGTTTTTGAGCTCGGATTGTGATTTAGAGCTTTACGTCTTTAAGGCTATTTAGGCTTTGACTGCCCTTACTAGGATATGATATGCCTTTCATTTGACTCTTGACTTACCCTTGAGCTTAATTTTTCAACCTCTTTTCCTCATCTTTTCCATTTTCTATTTTGTTATTACATTGATCCACTGTTCTTTCTTTTTCCTTTGGCCCCAACTCTCCATTGCCAAGTTTTTATCTCTTTTGGGGTCCTAAATTCATTGATTTCTATTGTATAGGCTTAGGTTAGGTAAGTAAAAGCCAAGATGTTTAAAAAAGGATGTGGCTCTTCCCTATTTAAAAAAAAAAAAAAACATAACTCATCAAAAATAAAATTTTCTTTTAATTTTAACGTTACTGAAGCAAGTATAAACCAATTGTAATCCCTCTCTCCTTATCAATAGCCCTAACCTCTGAATTGCCCCATTGTAGGGTGGTTCTCAACAGGGTTTAAATTTGAGAAATTCTTTAAATAGGTCCAATGGGGTATACAAGAGATGATTGTGTTTAAGATTCGAGAAATGAATGCCTAATTTCATTTTGATCTACATATTGTATTCAAAGTGGACTTCCTTTAAGGAATGAGTCTAAAGTATCCTTACCTTTGTATCGTTCAACCTCTCAAAGTGTTTTAAGTTAGTGTGTGGAAAATAGTTTGTCTCTTTTTATTCTACACCTTTTTAAAAGTGAGTTACCGATTTATTAAGGAGGAATTTATTTGCCTAAATATCATTGCAATCATTTCATTGAAAAGGCAACTATATTATTCTAACTATTATAGACTTTATTGAAAACAACTTTCTTCTTTCTGCCCCTGTCTTAACAAGCACCCAACTACTTGAAACAACTTGTAAGCTTATCAGAAGGCATTGGTAAGCTCAAAAGAAATGGAGCTTTAGGCGGCTCAATTGGACTATCCCCGTGACTTTAAGAAGGACCGACCTGTTGTAGCTCTAGCTGAATGACTTCTTCATCAATAAGGTCTTCAATCTTGTTCTTTAATCTCTAGCATTTTTTAGTAGAGTACCCCTTCTGACCCATATTATAGTCACATCTTACTTTTGGGTTAAAGCTGCATAGTTTATAATTTGGATTAAGGGCTTCACAAGCTATAACCCTTGCTACTTTCAAATGATAAAAGAGCTGGGTGATTGATATCTTCAATTGAGTGAATTGTCTCCTTTGAGTCTCTTGGGTTTGTTCTTTCTCATTCCTCTTAAGCTTTTTCCTTATTGGGCTTCCTTCATCACTTGGGCTTACTAACATTTGGTCAATACTGAACATCAGGTGTTGGAATCTTCTAAGCATGGAGACCATTGCTGTTTGTAGATCTATAATGCTCTTTTGTATTGTGGCTACCTTTTCTTCTAGATTCGAGAGTCCCCTTTCTAGGTTTGAATCTTGAGATATCTAGAGAATGGTGATTATTGGGAACAAAACTTGCCTTTGTTAGGTCATCTGATACATCGTCCTTTTTAGGGAGGCAAGTCTATTGTCAGCCATGCAAACCTGGTTAGAAGAATTCTTTATGCATTAGCAACTTTTCTTTTTCTTTTTTCTTTTTAGAGAGAGAAAGATAAAGCTTTATTTTATAGAAACCAAATAAAAATGATGGATTTTTTATTTTTTAAAAAATTTTTTTAATTCCATTTCATTGACTGAGAGAGTGAATGGTTAGAAAGACTCTATTGAAGGATTGCCTATAAAGAAGGAAAGAACAAAGAACGATAGGATAAAGAGAAAAATTTTATTTTGGAAATATTAAAGTATAGGGAAAAGGAAACCTAACAATTAGTTGAAATGTAAAATTTATTCAAAGCCCTTCAACTCCACCTAGAGTTTCTAATCTAACTTGCAATTGGGCCTTAATCTTGTTCAACATTTCTAAAGCCCAATTCATGGTTCTCTCGTATTTTTCAACTTGAGGTAACAAGGCCCCATTAGAGGCCTCAGTATGCCTAGCCCTTTGCTTCCAGTAGGTAGCTTCAGCTTATAGTAGCTGCTCATGGATTCCTAGGACAACTAGTAGTTTTTTATTGTTCTTTTGTTGGTTACCTACCATTCTTAGGTCTACATATTTCATGGACAATAATCAATCATTAATGTAGAAAAGAAAGCGCATGGAAATATGTAAGTGTTGGGATTGTTTGGGTTAATACATTATCCCCTTAAGTTGCAACCTTACTGTTATTTTCAGGAACTTGATTGCATTAAAAATCTTGAACGATTAGTAGGGTTGCAATTTCTTAAGGGTAATGTATTAACTCAAGCTTTGGAGGGAAGTATACGCAATTAGGGTAAGTTTAGAAAAGGTCCTTAAGTTTTATGACCCCACTTGTTAAAAAATACTTTCATTGGTCACATTGAGCTTAAGTGAGACGGCGGTGGCCTAATCGACCCTAGAGGTGGTTACACCACAGCACCCGTAGCCTACACAATGGCCCCTCTCCTAGGGTCCTAAAAACGACCTGGGTTTGGCCGCATCTACCCTACACCTTTGATGCAACAAATGACCCCCCATATCCCAAAGCATATGACATGCAAGACAGATAAAAGCTGAGAGTGAATTCTAGGAAAATATAAGGAAAGAAGCTTCAGGTTTGTCTTTTCTTTTATAACAATGCTGCCCTAAAACCTTGACGGATGTATGTAAGAAGGGTAAGTTCTAGAGGTCCTTAAACTCTATGATCTCACGCATTTCTTATGAAATGGTTCCTTGGTTATATTAAAGTTTAAGTAAGGTAGCCTAATCGGCCCAGAAAGGTGGTTGCCCTACTATGCCCTAAACTTATACAAAGGCTCCCCATCCTAAGGTCCTAAGACTGCTCGAATTCAACCGTATCTATCATGTGTTTATAGTACAAGAAATAAATCCCCCGTACTACCCCCTCCGCCCCCCACCCCAAAAAATAAATAAATAAATAAAATAAATAAAACTAAACCTGCAAAAACATTAGTACGGTTATGATATAAACAAAGAATCAATAAGTACATAAATTGCAATAAGGTGATTTTTAAAGTTTAATTTTAATTATGGAAAGTCAAATGATTAAACCCTCTTGATGGTCCCCAATATAGTCGCTAAGCTGTCAAGCTTGGTTTTTCACCCTCCCGATTCTTTTTATAAAATAGATCTTCTTTAAACTAACCAATATTAAACCCTACTCATTTAATACCAGCCATCGACTAGGGTTTAAAAAAAATAGTTCTTTTTTTTTTAAAACAACTTTGGAGTCGCCACCCGATTGAAGTCAGGAAAAACAATTAAGTTATAACCAATCAAATAAATTGGTTATAACTTAGCCACTAGCTTAATGATTAAAACCAATTTTGTGAAAACAGTTTTTGAAAACTGGATATTTAGATTCGGGAGTTAGGAATTTCAAACCTTTATAGGTACCATTGACTTTCCAAAATTAAAATTAAACTTAAAAAATCACCTTTAATTTTGAAAGACAAAACTTGATTATTGGTTACTCTAATTGGATAAATGAAATGAACTAAACTTAAGAAAAAGGGAAATTATTTTTTTTTTTTTATTTTTATCGTCGTCCTATAGGTACTTATGTATCCGTTATTCAAGATTAGACGTACATAGTTCTTTTAATGAAAACTTTAGTGGGTTGTTAGTTTTAATTCTTGAAAATGATTAAGTTTACGTTTTTTACTCAATTTTGGATTTTATTTTTAGAAATTCTAAATGATCCTAATTTGAAAAATGGTCGATTTATTTTTATTTTATTTTTGAAAAATCAAATTTCTAAGTAATAAAAAGAAATAATAATCTTTATTCTATATTTTTTTCCTTCTTTTTGGGTCAGATCGTGAGTCGATCAGCTAAATCCTGGTTAAGCTCCAATGGATTTGGGTCGCTGATTGAAGGAGAAGAACTAACAGCTGTTGGGGTTGGTTTGGGGTGAGTCGACTATTAAATTGAGTGAGGAAGTCAGTTTTTATGTATATTTGATTGGATTTGTGGGTGTTTTTTAAGTGTCACCATGTTTAGTGGAAATTTAGCCATAGGTGGTGGCAATGGTTCAACCGTGTATGGGCTGTTGGGTATGTTTGGTTAATTGAGTTAGGGGTTTAAGGACGTAGTGAGTTTAGCCATAGGATTGGTTTAAGTCGAAGAGTGGTTGGAGTGGTGGTTCAAGAGAGAGAAGGGCAACGGTTAGGGTTTGGGTGGTAGCAAGTTGGTGGTGATGCCATAGGCCACGACAAAGGTCGAAGGTGGTCAGGTTCTGGAGCCTAGGTGATGGGGAGTGATTTTAAGGTACTCGGCTGTAGTAGTAGGCTTGGTAAGGAGAGATTAGAAGAGAGAGAGAGTGAGTTAGAGAGAGAAAGTGATCATAGGAGAGAGAAAGATTGTTTCAAATGATTGTGTTTGGTTGTATGTAGTTGTATGTGTTCATGGACGTCCTTAAGCCCCTATTTATACGTGAACATAACCTAAAAACATGGAAAGTTCAAATCGAAGTTGAATGAAAAAAAATTGAAATTTAAGTTTTTCTTCAATTTTTGGAGCTTAGTTTGATTATATTAATGAATGAATCTAAACGTATTATTTATCACTATTAACGTTAGGCCATGTGTCCTCTGTGATTTCATCACTAATTTGATGAAAATGTAATGAAGAAGAGATCAAATCTGCCTATAAAGTGCACTGTTTGAAAAAGAAAACACAAGAAATCTTGGGGAAACTGGAGGAAATCAAGGGAAAGAGGGGAGAAAGAAAAGGAAAGGGAGAGAAAATCGATTGATGTGGCACCACGTCAGCCAACTTGACCAATACAATGTGCTATATGTCAATATGTGGTGGCTGACGTGGTATGCCACGTGGTGCCATGTCAATAAGGTCGTCCAATTCAATGATGCCACGTGTCAAGACATGTGTCATAATGAAACCCTGATATGTGGCGCGTACTAGTTAACAAAAAATAAAAAAAAAAGGCTTTCTTACCTTTGCCAAGATTTTGACCCAAGATCTCACACTTAATACCCAAACCAAGTCCATATGCTTATCCGTTAGGTCGTTGGCCTATGACTTGTCCATATGTACAATTAAATTGCATATATGGACTCGATCAGCTTGGGCTAGATTTAAATCTAAACTCAGGTTCAACGACCCAATTACTAAATCTAATAAAAAAAATCTACCCTAATGAAATGTTATTTTAAAAAATATTACATTTTTTTCAACTTTTCTAATTTTTTTTTTAATTTTTTCAATTTTCTAAACTTTTTATCTTTTAGGGTTTGTTTCTAAAATTTCTTATTTTTTGTTTTTTTTTTTCTTAATTTTGATTTTTTTTTTGTATTTTTCTATAATTCTTATTTTCTCTAAATTTCTTAATTTTTTGGGGATTTCTTTAATTTCCTTTTTTTTTTGTATTTTTTCTAATTTAGGGCTTATTGAGAAAAGAAAGAAAAAATAAAATAAAAATAAAGGGGGGGAAATTAGGTATCTACAGTATCTTTAAAATAGTAAGCCTCTAACAAAGTCTTTAAAATTATCTTAGTTATACTCTTTACTCTAATCAATTCTCTAAATAAGTCTCTGAAGTTATTTTCTCTAAGCATTCCACACCAATCAATCCTCGAATCAAGTTCTTAAAGCCATTTAAACTACATTTCCCTAATCAAATACTTGCTTAACAAGTCTATAATGTAGGTATAGTTAATTCCCTTTTTGCTAACGAACCTTTTGATCAACTCTCCAAACTAAAGATTAAGTCATCCTCTTTATAGACTAACTCTCTAACGATGTCTTTCAAATGATTTTACCTAAGCCATCTAAGTTAGCTAACCTTCTAAATATGTCTCTGAAATCATTGCAACAACACTTTTATCACCAAATAACTTCCCAAACAAGACTTCGACATGGCTATTAGTTAAAATCTTTTCTCCAGCCAACCTTCTGAACATGTTTCTAAAGCCATTACAACTATACTTCTTTTACCAAATAGCTTCTTAAACAAGGCTCCAACATTGTTATTGTTAAGATTCTTTTACCAACTATCTTTCTGATCAAGTATCTAAACTAGGAATTAAGTCCTTCTTCTACCAGTTCAACCTTTGGAGGAACTTTCTAAATAGATTCAACCTTCTAAAGAGCCCTTAAAATAGATTCAATTCACTTGTTTGCATGAAGAGACTCACTCCAGTATCTTATTACAATTTATAAGCATGATAAATTATGATCATACAATAGGTTCATCATGCCTATGATCATCATATCACTCAAACTTCCAAATTCACGTATATTTACCTTAACGCATATAAGCCTTAACTAGTGATTTGTGAATATCTCAAATCCCGTTTAATCCAACTAACTCTAGATCACTCTCCATTGTAACATATAATTCCAATAAACTCTAGAATTAATACAAATAGGTTTCTTTAGAGTTTATCACACAAAAGTATTTGAAAAATAGCATTTTTACGAAATTTGGAGGCTCGATAATTACAAAAAATTGTACAAAATATTTTTTCCTAAAAACTTTTCATAGGATTCATACAACAATAAGATTATTTTAAACAACTTAAAAAATTGTTCAATTTTGTGCAATTATTTAAAGAGGTAATATATTCAATAAAAATTTCTATAATATGATATTTTCTCAAATAGTAGGAATAAAAATAATTTAGAATAATTTTTTTCCAAAATTTTTAGACATAATTTAATATTTTTAGAAAATATAAGACAATGGAGTGAAAAGTAGAGCTCATCAAAAAACCACTGTCCAGCTACCATCTTCTTCTACCCTTCCTTGTCTACCTAGTTAGGTGTTGCCACTACTACTAGGTAGTGGTGGTGGTTTGTTTACAAATCGTCCCTAGACTTGTGCTCTCAAATTAGTATAGTTTGCACGATACAAGTCTAAAATTTTCCGTTTATGATTTTTCTCCCTCTAAATTTTTCGAGACTCCCTAACATCCTCATGAACAATTTGACAGAGTTTGGTGATATTTTCCAATGTTATTGGATGTAAAATTAGAGTTTATCTCTCTTTTTATGGTTTTGGACTAATACCTGTATAACTTCTTTGCCATGCCTAAACTATTGTTTCCCACCAATTCTAAGAGCTTTAATGATTGTTTATAAATTTTCTTGAAAATTTTTAGTTGATTTTACACTTTTTTGGGTAATTTAGGTTATTTTGAGTATATATTTATATGTAATAATTGTACCTGAGATGTACACACTACTTAGATTTGTTATTTTATATCATTCCATAATTTTATTGTTTAAATATTTTATTTCTAAGGTTTAGTAAATTTTTCATTACTTAGATCACATGTTTAAGACAAGTTAGTTACAATATAACATAATTTAGTGAAATTAATCATTTTTGGCTATATCACTATTATATTATTATATTTCTACAATTCAGACCTACAAGGTGTACTCATCTAACTCGTAGGACTTATTCATGAAATATCATCCTAATAGACCTACTTTTGCATATGCCTTAAACTACTCGCTCGAAAAAACTATATGAAATTATGTACTCCCTCGGAAAAACTATATGAAATTATGGTGCTTATACTCTTCAAAGCTTTTTGTCTAGAATTAGGTACCCCATTCATTGATTTATCTAGTCTAAGAAGGCCTCCTCATTCTCTTCGTTTGGATTTCACTCCTGACTTAGGATTCTAAAAATTACGATCTGTCTTATACGTGATATGCCTTGATAAATCAGCTAAGTCTTTTCCGAAGTTGTAATTCAATATAGACTTTTGGTTAGTGGTTTCTAAAGGAATTGATGAATGGGTATACTTTGAAAAAAATTACTTACTCAACCCGAGTTTACAAGTTAAGGACTCTTAAGAGAAACTAATGAGGGAGTGCCATAATTTCATGAGTAATCTTTCGCTTAAGATAATCCAACTCCTTTAATAGGAAAAGTCGCTTATAGGTGGTGTTGTAGGAGGGCCAATAGTTTGACAATGAGATGACCCTTAGGTTTTGAGCTTTGAGTTTTGCTCTTGAGTTTCGACTTTGATTCTTAATGTGCTTAAGATTTCTTAGGCTTTAAAAGATGTCTTAAGACTCCTTCACTTTCTAGTGCTCCTTCTGAGCTTGTCTCTCTTTCCCTTTTGTTGCTTTCCTTATCGATGCCCCTTTTTTTCCTTTCTTTTGTTTCTACTCTTCTTTTTTCTTCTTTTTCCTTCCTTTTCTAGATATCTTCTTTAGCCTATTTGTCACTAATTGCCATTTTTCACTTAATTTTTTCCTCCTTCTCTTGGACTCTTTTTTGTGAGCTTCTAATGGAATGGAATGTTTGCTTCTTCTCTCTTCTTGGATAACTTAAAACTTAGAGTATCTTAAAGCTTTTCTTCCTTTTAAAGGGGATGAATTATCAATGATAATGACTACTCATGAATTAATGTGGCTAAGGCAAGTTTAAATGATTTATCCTCTTCTCCTGATTAATAACTCAAGCCTCTTAACTATCCCAATGTAGAGTGGTTCTTGACAGGCTTAATTTTGAGAAATACTTTCTTAAAAGCCTAAAATGGGCTTGCAAAGGATACCTTATGTTTGGAATACCAAAAATAATGCCTACCGTCATTTTAACCTACATATCAAGCTTAAGAGATACCTCTTTTAAGGAACAAGTCTCACGGCCCATTCACTTCACCATACGGAATCAAGTGTAATAGAATCATCATTCTTAGAGAGTAGAATACATTTATAATTACCATAACATTGTTTACTTGAAAAAGAGAGAGATAAGGAGTAGATACATAATAGGCTTAAAATGACTAAAATACCCTTATATTTTATTCTTGTTTCATTTTTATTTGTTTAGAAAAAAGTAACGTAAAGGAATTACTTTATACTAAAAACTCCTAGAACACTCCATCATCTTTCTCTTAGTCTTTTTCTTAGAAGAACACAAACCTCCATTCTCTTGTTCTTCAACTCTTTCCTAAAAAACTCTAAGCTTCTTGCTTTTCTCCATTAGAATCGTCTCATACTCAAAACAATACAAACCCATCTTAAAGGACATGCACTGCCACTACCATCTTGAAGAATGCCCACCAAAGACATTCTTCAATTTCTTTATAGTGTTGGAGTAGAGTTGTCCAATTGAGTTGGTGATTAGATCTGGTCAATGGTGCTCGTGGTGGTATTGGAGTGGTTATTAATGGTGGTTGTCGTTGATGGTGCTAATTTGGTGGTAGATAGTGCACTGAGATGTGGGTATACGATGGTGGTGTACTATGTTGGAGGCGGTGGTAATGCTAGTGCATGGTAGTGGTGGTGCCTCTAGTAGTAGTGTTGCATGTGGTGGTTGTATCTATGATGAAGCCTATAATTTAGGAAAGAGATGTAAAAGGTAAGGGCATACAAAGTCTTTTTTTGCTAAATCCCAATTCTATAATGAAAATCTAAGTGAATGATATAATAAGGAATAAAAGGGGAATGAAATAGCCATTCCCCATAAGTGAACTGGCCATCAATTCCTTACATTGATGTCACTCAACTCTTAAGCATATTTAGGCTAGTGTTTGGGATTCGTTTTGCCTCTTTTCATCCGAAACCTTTCAATTAATGGGATACCATTACTTAAGCAAAACATTTTAACTACTACTACTCCTTGTATGCCTTAGACTTGGTCTGTTAGAGCCAATTCCTTACCCCTCTAATGTTGGCTCATTCTTTTTTTATCATAGAAAAATGCCCCCTATTAATTATGTCTCCATGATAGGCCTTTGTGCCCCTAGTTTTCATGTTAAATTATCTAAATTTGAAAGTCTATGTGAATTTATTTCTAACTAAGAGTAGTCCAAGATTCTATCTATTCAACGTTGATCTTATGTAAAGAATTGTCTTGAAAAAAACATGCAAGGAGCGAGGCTTCTTTCTTTAGTCCTTAAGGATTCCTTCCTTAAATACCAACTCCTCTTCTTAAGCTTTAGTTAGTGATTCGTCATATCCATTAATAAATGCCCTTTTATGATCTAGTGTCATCAATCTCTACCCGAATGAGCCTAGCATCAATCAAGTCCTGAATTTTATTCTTCAACCTCCAATAATTGTCTATGGCATGACCTTCATGACCTATGTGGTATTCACATCTTGTAGTAGGGTCATATTTTTTAGGCTTGTAATTTTGGCGATGGTGCTTCAAGATGAAGTAAAATTTAGTCTCCTTAATTGTTTGAAGACTTGAGTCATTAGGATTGAGATATGGGTGAACTTCCTTCTAGGTATAACCTTACTTATGTGAGTTAGGCTTGATGTATAGGCTTTGTAGTCAAGTGCTTAGAGTTTTCCATGTTTATGATTGCTTTTGGGTTGATGTTGCTACTCTTGTTGTTGTTATCCTTTCTATTCTGATGGCCTCTTCAATTTGGTTTCCAGCCATAAAAAAATCTACAAATGAGGAGGTCACTTGACCTAAAAGATAACCATAGTAGGGTTCACTTATGGTGTTGATAAACATGTTAACTAGATCTTTTTGGGTGCAATTGCACTATAAGTCAAGCTACTATGGTTCTCTACCTTTGTGATTTAATGACACGAATGTAGTATATATTTTCTATATGTAATTTGCACTATTTTAGACATTAATCAAGTTAATTGTGTTACTGTGAGCTTAATATATTTAAATTTCATTTTCGGGACTTTTGGAGCATTTCATGGAGTTTTGAAGGTTTTAGCAATTTTTAAAGTGTTTTGAAGTATCAACATTGATCATGGATTGAAGCAAATGATAATCAAGCAAAGAACGAAGCTCAGTAGGGACTACGACCGTGTTCCCTACATCGAGTAATTTCATCAATTTCGAAGTTTTTGCATAAAGTGAAATTACACACCTACACTTTACAGCCGTATACTTAGGGCATAAACATTTGATGACAAGTAAAGCTTCGATTTTTGTTAAGTTCTCTTTGTAACCCTAGCCTAACTTCCTATAAATAGCCTCCTAGACTTAGGATTTCAAAGAGAGCCCCTTTAGGTAGACTTGTAGATTGAAATTGTATTGGAGGTCCCTTAGATTACTTTCTCTTTTCCTTTCATCATGTTATTCTTCTAATTATTCTTAGTAAATTGTTATTGAAATCTAACTCTTCTTGTAACAAGTTTTTATTCTATCTATGATATTATTCTATCTATGAGTTTACTGTAGAGACATAAGTGCTACTGTTGAATGGATAAGTGTAATTAGAAGGAAATGAGAACATCAAGAGATTAGGTATTGAATTTCTCCGAATTAGGGCAACCTAATAGCAGGATTTGAGTTTTTAATGCGATTTTGCAATGCTCTATTTAGAAGTGATTAGGATAAATAGGGTCTCAAGATTAGGAAGAGGCCAGAGACACAAGTTTAGCCAATTTAGAATTTGAATTCCTTAGAAATATGATTAGGAATCTCTACAGTATAAAGAATAACTAAGATTGAATGGTTACTAGAAACTAGAGAGTAAATAACAACAATTTTTTATTAAGGATCATGTGTGCCTTATTTTAATTGAGTCATGCTTATTTATGTTAATTAGTTTTAATTTTAATTAATTTTGTTATTTTACTTGTTCTTATTTACTTTATTGTTATTATTTTATCAACCCTTATTCATATTTCCTATTTAATCACAATTACCCTCATATTATAAAGTTAGATAATTGGATATTCTAAGATAATTTGCTAGTAACTTAGGTTCTCACATACATGGTTCCCTATGCAATTGACACTTAGACTCACAATCCATTTTAATCTATACTATAACTTGACTAGGTGCACTTACTTGTTAGTATGGTATATGCCTAATCAAGTTCTCGGTACCATTGTTGAAGATCAAAAAGTTTAATCTAGCTAGGATTAGCAAAAACCCTAATTTCCAATTATTTTAATGTTCTTTGTAATTGATCCTCCATATTGCTTCTTTTGGTGTTTTCTTTATTAGTATGTTTTTTAACCAGTTAAGTGTGCAAATATTAGCCAAGGAATTGTGTAAAGGGAAGGATTTAACCGTTAAGCTAACAATAAAAAACAACGACAATCCTGGGGAGGTAGCCCAAGTTTAGTTTGGTTTATTTTAACTTCAATTATTTTGTTCATTTATTTTGTCATGAGTCAATTTAAGTATCGAACTTTCAATAGTTAGTGTTGCTTTGTTTTAAACAATCTGACTTTATTTGAAAACAATTATTGATTCCTTAATGCAATAGTAAAGTTAAAAGTTGTCATCCAATTGATTTGATATTTGGTCTATTTTTATGTTTCAATTTATTCTTCTAAAGTAATTGCTAGAAAATGAGCCAAAGGAATCAATTTTGCACATTTTGAAGACTTAGAGAAGAATATGATCAAGGTCTACGACCATAGAGATAGATAGTGTTCCTTTCAAAAGGAATTTCAAGAAAAAAAATTGAAAGGAAACTATGGACAAGAGAACCATAGGCAAGGACTATGCCCGTAGACCTCATCAGCTATGCAATAAATGAAAAAACATGGATCATGGCTACACTACACGGCCATGGACCATGCCCATGGTTTGATACATTTTCAAAGACTACGGGTTAAACACTTTTTCTCCATTGTCAAATACAGGCACTTTCTCTAAACGCCTCTTTTCTCTTATTTCTCTCTCTATACATCCCTTAATCTTCACAAAACATCACAATTTGACACTATACATAATGAAATCAAGGTATGTAAATCATCCTTCTTTAGTAATTCTCCTAGATTTGTAGTTAGATTATCTAAAAATTTGATTTTTGATGAGGGTTTCATGAAGGACATCATTGAATGCATGTATAGAGATCTTGATTTTTAAGAATGATTCGAAATTTTAATATGATGAAATGTGTTTTCCATTCTTTATTTACTAGAAACTTCATGAAAAATGCGTGGTTGATAAAGATTATGGATAAGAAAGTGAGAGAAAGTAGTGAAAATTGATATTGATATCATTCTTGCTATATGATGTACACAATTCATATTAAAATTTTGAAACTTGTTAATATTGAAATTATTGTGTAATTAGAAAATCCATGAGTTTTTAGAATTTCTGATATGGAATTATTTTAACATAAGTCCTAAATTCATGTTACAATTAGGAACTTTGTTGTTAATAATTGCACAATTGTGAGAAAAACGTGTTTTCAATCAATTATATATTGAATGGCAACGTTCATTGTCAATTAAGATTATGAAGTCATAGGTTTGATTAAAGATCAAAAAAGTAGTGTCACATTAAAGTAGTGTCACATTAGCCTATTAATTTCATCCATATCTTGAGAAATTAGCATTTCAATGTATGATATGTCACTATTACAAGAATTTCTTAGATTAAGCAAAGTTTCAAGAATTTATATATGCTAAATGCTAATACTCGTATCAATAGAGATCATGCATAGAAATAGAATTTAATTTTGAAATCAATCCTATAAGTGCATTCATCCATGACTTTAGCAAAATTAGCATTATGCTATACTAATATTTTTGTTAATTCAATCATTATATGTGTTGCTTAAGTTAGTTAAACTATCAATTAATTAAGAATAATAATTAAGTTTTATTAGTTTATTGAATTAGCTATTATAACATGAATTATTCTCAAAATTGAATTCCTTTTCTTTTTTATTGCAGAAAAATGCCTCGAGAAAAGCACACATGCTGCAAGAATTTAGGCCTACTTCCTACGCATCTACTCCTACAATTTTGCCTCCTATGGCAACAACAGAGATACTCCCACCTATCTTAGAAGGAATTTGGTGAGTTCATATATTTGAATAGGGAGGCACTAACCCAAGTTAGCTATAAAGCCATAATCAAACAATCGGTAAAGTTTGGAGGATGGGATTGGCTACTGACCATCAATGAGCTAGTATACAAAGAGTTAAATTTGGAATTCCTCAGTACCTTTTGTTAGCTTGTTTTTAATGCCAAGAAAACTTCATGTGCTTAATTCATCAATGGAACTCAACTTTGGACTTCCATTTCTTAAGATCAATGGCAAAAGCTAGGAAAGTCCCAGTTCTTATTCCTTTATTATTTCTATTTTTATTTTTCTCCTACTCGAATTTTGAATTGCAATTGTATTGTGTACATTGAGGATAATGTACAACTTAAGTATGGGGTGTAAGGTTAAACTATGTATGCTATAAATGAGATACATACTTAGGATTTTGAGAATTTTTCTCAAATGTTTTAAAAACTTGTAACCCCCTACCCCTATGCCTCCCTTCTCAATTTACATAGGCAAGGATAAGTTTTTTTTTTTTTTTTTCAAGTTTACCCACATCTTTTATGAATTTAGAACACTTTGTTGAATTCAAGTGACCAAACCTTTAGGATTTGGAATTCCCTTTCACTTAAGTTTAAACTTAGACTCGGGATTAAGATAGATATGAATAGGTTAAGGATTAATTATTTGGATTTCTAAGCTTGATTTTAGAGGGTAGCTATTTATCCTTCTTTTTCAAATTTTTTTAGATTGGATAAATAAATGAGATTTTTCTTTCGAAAGTTGTCTAAAAAATCAAAGTAATTCGAGGTATAAAGTAAATACTTGAATTTAAAACAATTGCTTAAGATTGGTATGGATTAGGCTTAGTCCCTTTAAAGAGCAAGATGCTTCCTCGCTGCCAATCTTAAAAGTGAAATTAATTAAAGTTGTTAAGAATCAATTTTGGTCTCTCAAAAGAATAAGCTGCTCTCCTAATGGGAATCATGCTACCAAACTTCTAACTTACAATCGAACTCGAGGACTAAAAGGACTAGTACGACAAATCCTTTTATTCTAGCCAACCCCTACCGAAGCCGAGTACTTCTTGCCGAGTCACTCTTTATGTTGAGTTATATGATTGGCCATCTTTCTATAGTACGCCGAATTGAAGATTACTCACTTACGCTTGAGTCGACCAATTACTCAACATCTTTTTTGTCGAGATGTCGAGTAGCCAAGAAAGAGAGACTCCAAACGAACTAAGCCATCCCTGCTTGGAGAAGCTAACTGTGTATACTTTTTGTTTACATCTTCTAACAACCTCACCAATGTAGCATCACCATGTGTGCAATATTATCTGTAGAATCCATTGCACCAATGATTGTTTTTATTATATATTCATTTTTATCCTATTGTATCTTACCCTATTATATCTTACTCTTTTGTATCTTGTTTTTTACTTCCTTAGGAAATGCCCTTTTTGTCTTTTCCTTTTTATCTTTTGTATCCTATTTATGAGAAAGTGAAAACTACTACTATTGAGTTCTCTGGATATACCACCATGTAGTGGAAGAATTTTTAGACGATGAGGAGATGAGAGGGCTATCGAGAGATCAATACTTAGCTTGAGATGAAGAGGATACTCAGAAATAGATTCATGCCAAAAACTTACCTTCAAGATACTTTCACTCGACTTTAAGAGCTAAGACAAAGAGGCTGGACTATTGACGAGTATATTCAAGAGTTTCAAATGCTTACGATACATTACAAAGTGGAGGAACCACCAGCTCAAATGGTCTTAAGATTCATTACTAGGCTGAGAGATGGTATTCAAGACATTGTGGAGCTTCAACAAGTCACCACAACGGATGGAGCTATTAGGATTGCCTAATGAGTGGAGAGGCAGAGAAAAGACCGAGTGTTGATTAGAATGCCGACTAGCCGACCAGAACTGGGAAGTCACTAAACTTTGCTGACTATCAAGTTGAGCAGAAAGGCCAATCTGACAATGAAGTGTCGACTTAAACTTATGAGAAGGGGCAAGGGTTTAGAAGAAAGACAAGCCAAATCAAATGTTTCAAGTGCTAAGGGTTCAAACATATGGCTGCTTAGCACCTAAACCATAGGACAATGGTCATCAAAGGAGATGTCCCGAAGCTAGAAGTAGACAGGATGAATGAAGAATATGAGTAGGAGGAGGTCCCTGCCAAGAAAGAGCTGATTGAAGAGGACGTGTTTGCTGAAGACTTGGATAAATTACTTATGGTTGTTCAACGCACTATGAATGTAGAACCCTAGTGAGAGGAGGAGTAGAGAGAGAATTTGTTTTATACCACCTGTAAAGTGAATGATCATGTGTGCGCCCTCATTGTAGATAGTAGAAGCTACACCAATGTGGCATCAGCTGATCTTGTTTCAAAACTGAAGTTGCCAACTGTTGCACATCTGATGCCATACAAGTTGCACTAGTTGAGTGAGAAAGGAGCATTACATGTCACTCGGCAAATACTACTGCCAATCATTATAGGGAATTACTTTGACCAGATTCTCTACGACGTACTACTTATGTACGCTTCCCACATGGTGCTGGGTAGGCCATGGTTGTTTGATAGGAGAGTTATACATGACAGCTACAAGAATATGTATATGTTTGAGAAGGATGACCAGAAGATCATGCTGAATCTGATGCCGCTAAGAGAAGTTAATAAGCTACAGATAAAACTTACTCATGGGTCAAAGAAGGCTCTAGTAATGAGTAGAGCCGAGCTCTAAGAGACCATCAATGCTGATCAATCGACCCTCTTGTTGGTCAGGTGATTATTTGAAATGAAGGAACAGGGAGAGCTACCTTAGGAAATCAAGGAGTTGCTAGATGAATATGTCAACCTATTCCTAGAATAGTTACTTGAGGGGTTACCCTAAACTCGAGGCATAGAGCACTGCATTGACTTAGTACCTAATGCAGCATTGCAGAATAAGTCATATTATCAAATGAATCCCAAGTAGGCTTCTAAACTCCAATGTCAATTCAATCAGTTGCTAAAGAGAAGCTATGTAAGAGAGAGTCTTAGCCCTTGTGTTGTGCCTATACTTGTAGTGCCGAAGAAGGATTTTACTTAGTGAATGTATGTAAATAGTCGAGCTATGAACAAGATCAAGATCAAATACAGGTATCCAATCTCAAGGCTTAAAGACATGTTGGATGAGCTCAATGGAGCTAAGATTTTTAATTAGATTAAACTTAAATCTAGTTACCATCAAATCCACATAAGGCCAAGAGACGAGTGGAAGACTCGACATGGACTTTACGAATGGAAGGTCATGCCCTTTGGCTTGTTGAATGCCTCGAGTATTTTCATGAGGCTAATGAACCATGTATTGAGATATCTCATAACGGAGTGTATTGTGTGTACTTTAATGACATCCTAGTCTACAATGCCGACATGCCGAGTCACTGTGAACATATCAGAGTAGTCCTAAATATCCTTTGTATCGAGATACTATTCAGCAATATAAAGAAGTGTTGCTTTTGCTAGGAGGAAGTGATATTCTTGGTCTATTTAGTTAATGGAGGAGGCTAGTGAGTTGATGATGAGAAGATCCGAGCAATTGTTGAGCGACTAACTCTTACTACTTGTATCGACATGAGAAGTTTCCATGGACTGGCTTCATTTTATAGAAGATTCATTAAGAATTTCAATACCTTCGTTGTGCCACTTATCAAACTAATAAAGAAAAACACTGACTTCCGATTGGGAGAAAGGGAGGAGAGGAACTTTGCCGAGATAAAAGAAAGATTGACCTCTGCCCCAATGTCAGTACTACTTGACTTTGACAAAATTTTCAAGTCGGAATACAATGCATTAGGTATTGGAATAAGCATTATCCTAATGTAGGAAAGCCGATTAATTGCCTTCCACAGTGAGAAGCTTCGAGGACTCCAGTTGAATTATTCCATGTATGACAAAGAACTCTTGGAACGAATCCGAGTACTACAAGTATGGCAATACTATTTGCTGCCAAGAGAATTTGTCATATATACTGACCATGAATCATTGAGGTACTTTCAAAGTCAAACCAAGTTGTCAAAGCAGCAAGCAAAATGGGTTAAATTCCTTGAAGGGTTCGATTTTGTAATAAAATACAAGCAAGGAAATAACAACGTAATTGCATATGCTCTTTCAAGAAGGCATGCGCTTTTATCTGAACTGCAAACTCGGCTGTTTAGGTATGCAAGTATCAAGGAGCAATACTCTAAGGATCCATACCTTGGACCCATATTTACATGATGTGTTGTGGAAGAATAATGGACGAGTACCATGTGGAGAATGGCTATTTGTTTCGAGGTGAAAAATTATGCGTGTTGAATTGTTCACTAAAGAAGCTATTAATCAAGGAAGCTCATTGTAGAGAATTCTCCGGACATTTTTGAGAAAGGAAGACTTGTGAACTATTGAGTGGTTGATTCTTTTGGCCAAAAATGAGGAGAGATATGCACCAAGTTGTCAAAAGTTGTACCATGTGCAAGAAGGCCAAGTGCTAAGCCGAGCAAGAGAAAGCAATGCCCCTACCTATTCTAACAAGGCCATAGATTGAATTGAGCATGGACTTTGTTCTTAAACTACTGCCAATTGCCCGAGGCAAAGATTCTAGAATGGTTGTTGTGGATAGGTTCAACAAGATGGTATATCTCATGCCTTGCACCAAGACTAATGATGCTTTAGCTATTACTTTTCTTTTTTTACAAGAGATTATACGAATACACGGTGTGCCAAGAAGTGAAGTCTTTAATAGAGACCCGAAGTTCTTGAGCCATTTTTGGAGAACCTAATAGCGTCGGTTAGGGAGCATATTACTCTTCAATACCTCATGTCACCCCCAAACTGACGACCAAATAGAGGTGGTTAATTGCACTTTGAGATCACTGCTCCAAGCTATAGTGGGTAAGAACTTAGCTTATTGGGACGTCTGCTTGCTAGTGGTCGAGTTCGCTTACAATCGAACAATACATGACACCACTAAGCAGATTCCTTTCAAAGTTGTCTATGAATTCAATCTCGAGTTACCCCTCGACCAAACCCTTGTACTAGTACCCGTGTAAGAGGAACTTGATGCCTCGGCTAGAGTACAATCCCTTTAACACATCTATGATAAGGTCACTTAATACATTGATCAAGCTATTAGATGAATGCGAGAAAAAACCAAGGGGTAAGATAGCTAAACAATTTCAGCCAAGAGACTTGGTGTGGCTACACCTCAATAAGAAATCGTTCCTGAATAAGAAGAGGAATAAATTATCTACAAGAGCGAAAAGACCTTTCAGAATCCTCTAGAAGATCAATGATAATGTCTACAGATTGGAATTGCCTTAGGGCTATGGGGTTTTTGACACCTTCAACATTGCCGACTTCAATCCGTATCACCCTGATAGAGAATTAAGTGAAGACCATTCGGATTTAGTCCTAAATCCAAAACAACCTGGAGGGAATGATAGGAATTAGGCTACTTAACCTCTGACCCACAACCAAACCCGAGGACTAGAGGTATTAGCAAGACAAATCCTTTGGTTCCAACCAACCCTTGCTAAGGCTGAGTACTTCCTTACTGAGTCACCCTTCATGCTGAGTTGTATGATTGCTCATCTTTCTATAGTATGCCAAATTGAAGATTACTCACTTGTACCTGAGCTAACCAATTACTCGGCATTTCCTTGCTAAGAAGCCAAGAAAGAGAGAGTTCAAACTGACTAAGCCATCCTTAATGGGAATCAGGTTATCGAACCTCTGACTCACAGTCAAGCCCAAAGACTAGAAGAGCTGGCATAAGGAATCCTTCTGTTCCAACCAATCCCTATTGAGGTCAAGTGCTTCCTTACTAAGTAACCTTTCATGCCATATCGTATGACTGCCCTTTTTTTTTTTTGCAGTATGCCGAGTTGATAATTACTCTCTAACACCAGGCTAACCAATTACTCAGCATCTTCCTTATCGAGAAATCAAGAGAGAGAGTTTGGACTGACTAAGCCATCCCTGCTCAGATAAGCCCATCTGTTCATACTTTTTGTCTGCATCTTCTAATGACCTCACCAATGTAGCATCGCTACGTATACAGTATCATGTGCATAATCCGTTGTACCAATGATTTTTTTTTTTTGTATATTCATTTTTACCTTTTTGTATCTTATACATTACTCCCTTAGGAAATACCCTTTTTATCTTTTCCTTTTTAGGCAGGTTACCTAACTTATGGGAATAAATACCCTTATACCTGTAACTGTAAGAACATCAGATCATTCTTAATACACTCTTTGAGTACTTTTTCTTCCTTGTATAAACACTGTTTATTTACTCTTGGTATTACTCTCATCCTTTCCCTTAAGCAAGGTTAGGTGGTGAGTAACTTCACCAGATCAATTCATGCATCATATCGAATTAAGCGATGAGTTCTTGGAAATTCCATTAGTGTCATATCCTTTAGAGCTGTTGTGAGTTTTGCTTAGTATTTCATTCTTTATTTTTACCCTTTCACACTTTTTCCCTATTAATTCTTTTTGAGCTTTCTGTAAGCTTAGACCCATCCAGTAACTAGCCTTGTCTATTCTTGGTCATGGTTTGTAACATCTTGATATCAGAGTGGAGGTTTTGTGTTAATTGTAGTAGTTCTTTTTGAAGTTTTGTTATACTCTGTTTGGCGTATGTGAAATAGAGTAAGTTACTATGTACTTTTGACTATTGTGTTGTTAGCTGTTCGCTTTCTAAAGTATTTGTTTGAGCTTTGAATCTGTAAAGAAAAATGATAGATCCAAGTATGAATGTTGGTACTAATGATGATAGTGGAGTTGTCCACCATGGATGGCAATCTTAGGGAACTCCTAAAAGCACTGATGAGAGATATAATGAAGTAACTAACCTCTTAGTAGATCTAACTTGAGCTGTTCATGCATTGTCTTGCTGACTTACTAAGGCCACACAAAATACACCACAAGCTGCTCAACTTGTTAGAGGTCAGAATTCAACTCAACTCATTCGAGGTGAAGGAGTTGGCGGACGAGTAAGGCGAAGGATAGACCTGAGAGAGCTTGATGAAGAGGAAGAGGAGTATTTTGAAGAGGAGCGTATACGAAGCCCCAAAGCATCTAACCATGTGAAGCTTCGCGTTTTAAGTTTTAATGGATTTTAGAATGCTAATGAGTATCTGGATTGGGAAGAGAAAGTAGAGCGTATGTTTGATTACTATCAATTTTCAAGCTATGAGAAAACGAGAAGGCTACTGAGAAATTAACACTTGGCTCGAAATGAAGAGAGTGCCTAGAAATAGATTCATACTAGAAACATACCTCTAAGATACATTTACTCGGCTTCAAGAGTTGAGACAAAGAGGCCGAACTGTTGACCAGTATATTCAAGAGTTTCAAATGCTTATGATGTGTTGTAAAGTAGAGGAACCACCAACTCAAATAGTCTCAAGGTTCATAATTGGGTTGAGAGGAGACATTTGGGACGTTATGGAGCTCCAACGATTTGACATAACGGATGAAGCTATTAGGATTGCTTAGCGAATAGAGAGGCAAAGAAGGAGCTAAGTACTGGCAAAGATGTCGACTAGTTGACCACTACAGGTAAGTCACCAAGCTCAATCAAATACAAAGCTGAGCAGAAAGATTGATGAAAGAATTGAGCAGAAAAACCGGCCTAACAATGTAATGCCGACCCGAACGTATAAGAAGGGGCAAGGGTTTGGTAGGAAGAACATCCAGATCAAGTGCTTCAAGTACCATGGGTTTGGACACATGGCTACTTAGTGGACAAATTGATGGACGATGGTCATCAAGGGAGACATCCCAAAGCTAAAAGTAGAGAGTATGGATGAGGAACTTGAGGAGGAGGAGGTTCTTACCGAGAAAGAAAGTGCCAAGAAAGAGCTAATTAAGGAGGACGTATTTCTTGAGGACTTAGATCAGTTACTCATGGTTATTCGACGCACTACGAACATGGAACTCTTACAAGAGGAAGAGTAGAGAGAGAATTTGTTTCATATCACTTGTAAGGCGAATGATCAAATGTACGCCCTCATTATGGATAGTAGAAGCTATACTAATATGGCATCAGCTAATCTTGTTTCAAAACTGAAGTTGCCGACTGTTTCACATCTAAGGCTGTACAAGCTGCACTAGTTGAGTGAAAAAAAAGCATTACATGTCACTCGACAAATACTACTACCGATCACTCTAAGGAATTACTCTAACCAGATTCTTTTCAACATACTGGTTAGACGTGCTTCCCATGTGTTATTAGGTAAGTTGTGGTTTTTTGACAGGAGAGTTATGCATGACAGCTACAAGAACACGTATATGTTCGAGAAGGATGACTGAAAGATGACGTTGAATCCAATGCCGTTGAGAGAAGTTAATATGTTGCAAATGAAACTTACTCTCAAATCAAAGAAGGCTCTGGTGATGAGTAAAGCCCAGCTCCGAGAGGCCATCAAAGCTAATGAGCCTACCCTCTTGTTGGTTAGGCGATTGTTGGAAATGATGTGGTAAATGCAAAAGGCTCATCCTTTTCGATTTATTTATCACCTCATGGGCTTTTGAATTTGTCCTTGAGTTTCTCCATGAGCTTTCCTTGCATGTCTTTCTCAAGTTTCTTCTATAAGTCATTTGTGCATGGTCCTTTAAGTAATTTTTTCTCTAGCTTGTCTTCAACTTAGATGTCGCATTGGTTAAGTTTTTGTGCTTTGTTGGTATTAAGTCCCTCCATGTCTTTCTTAAGTTTCTTCCTCAAGTCATTTGTGTATGGTCCTTTAAGTTGTTTTTTTCTTTGGCTTATCTTCAAGTTAGATGTCACATTAGTTAAGTTGTTGTGCTTTGCTAGTACTAAAAGTTTGAACTTGTTCCTTAACTTGGTACATGACTTGTTCTCGGGAAGTAATCTCTTTAGCAACAATGGCTTCAGACATCTTGAGATGATTGAATACTAAGCAGCGAGTTAGGCCAAACTACTCAAAAGCTGTTTCCAAAGCCTCATAAGAATCCCTTACTTGTTAATAAAATCCACTTTTTAATATTTTTCCTTTTTCTTTTTTCTTCTTCTGCTTTGCTTTTTGTTTATTTATTTATTTATTTTTGTTTATTCTTTGAAAACTTTTCATTATTTTGGAAATGTAGTTACTAAAAATAGTGATTATTTGCAAAAGGGGCTAATCTAAATGTAAGGATGACAACTTATGAGAATTGACATCTATTAACATGGTTAACAATATAAAAGTTGGCAAGCTACAAGATAGAATGAAGACCCTCTTTTAAGATTTTTTTCTTCATTTTCTCCAATTTTTCCTTCTTCTTCTTTTTTTTCTAATTTACTGATTCACTAGACAAAAAAAAAAAAAAAAAGGCACTATCTTAAGGAAAGAAATGATAAATGAACTAACATAATCCTATAAACACCTAATAGGATGATAAAGGCCTTTTCTTCTTTTTTGGCATTTTGTTTTCTTTGTTTTTTTTTTCTTTTATTTTCGGCAAGTTGAACTAATTAATGGCCCTTTTATTTTACATATAAGGTATTTATAGGATTATCTAAGGGTGGTAACTTATAAGAAACCTAAGGGTGATAGTGAAAAAAATATGTGGCTAATTGTACACTAGTAGTTGGGAAATAACTCAAGTAAAGAACTATTTCAAGTTTTAGGATAAATTCCTTTTCCTTTTTTTTCTTTTTTTCTTTCTTTTTTTGAATTGAAAGAAGAGATTGGGAAAATGTTTGTTTATGAATATCGACAATACTAATTCGAAAAGAATAAGGTACATGAAAAGTAAAGATGTAAAATGCATGGCACACAAATGCAAAATGAATCCATGTATTAGGTAACAATGTGACAAAAACTAATACTTTATTGATATTGGCAACTCTAATGAGTCTCTTATTACATGATAAAGTCTTTAACTACAAAAATCATAAATATCTCCTAATTATGCTAGGACATGTATTCTCTTCCTTTAGCTCCCAAATCAGCTTTTAGGCTTAGGCTAACTTGGCTTGTAAAATGTCTCTTTTTTGTCGAACTTATTGAAGCTGGGTCTCAGCACTATGATGATGGATCCCCACTTGGGCTTGAAGGCCATATATGCTTGTATTTCTTCAATAAAGTTTTTAAGAGCATGTTGAAGCACACTTTGAGGCTAGTATTGTACTTACCCCATATTGTATTGTTAGTTGAGCATAAGTTTTGGAGTGGCCTTATAATCCCTAAGCTCCTCATTTAATTTCTCAACATTGGCTATGGGCTATGTTTCATAAGTCTCCTATAGTTCCCAGATGTATTAAAGCTTTACAATGCCTTGGTCTTGGTAGCAATGTCCTAAATTGGGCCTAGTTGGTGGACAGCACAAGCTAGAAAGTATCTTATGCACCTTGTAATTCCAATGAGTGATGCAGCAGCATAGCTTTTGCAACCTATGATAGCTTGATCTCAATGATTCAATTTGGTAGTCCATAGGATTTCTTCCAGTTTGATATCCTTTGGTGACGCAAACCATTCTTAAGCTTGGTTTATTTTTTGTAGCTCGATACGTTCAAAGAGGTTATGAGATTGTAGTATTGAAGGGATGGGTCTCGTTTGAGATCATTCCCATAACATTTTGAGTGATTAGTGAACCAAACCACTAGAAGAGGTATGTTGGTATTAAACACTCAATGACCTTTGGCTTTAGGGAGTTTAGGGATCTAATTTGATCAACTAATAAGGCTATTGTGTAAGATTTTCCTCCCAAAAATTGGTTTACTGAGTCATTACTTGTAGTGGACATACAATGTACCGATATAGAATAAGTGGGTTGTAAAAAGAACCATGATATAAGCATGGATTCTATTCTGTTTCTAAGTTCCTTTATCAACATAATATCTAGGCTTGTTGGAACTGTATATTGATATGTACTTGAACCAATCGATTAGGATAGTAAGACTGCTACTTTCTCCATTGCATTTTTCAAAAGCTTCCTCTACCTTAGCTTATCTAATTCCAAGGAATCTATAGAACCTATCAGTTGACCCTTCTTAATTTGGATGTATAAAGAAACCATATGATGGTGAAGGAGCCCTTAATAAGTAAGTGTACTCTTTTATGGTGGGACTAAAATGATGTAAGCCGAAACAAAATGTCTTCATCTCTAAATTCTAGCAATGACTCAAAGCCTAAACTAATGTTAGATGGATCCTAAGCTTAGGTAGTGAAAGGATTGGCCTAATCTTATTCTTGATGAGCTCTTGACTACATTGGTGGTAGTAAGTAAACCATGACTGTAGAAACGGTTAGACATTATGAGGCTTGTGGATATGAACTTCTCTAAAAGTAGAGATTAGGATGGAATTAGCCATGATCTATTACAAAATATATATATATACACACACATATTGGAAAGAAGAAACCTATACAATTGTGATCTATATTAAAGAGAAAACACAATACATTACATTTACAAGAAAACAAATACAACATGGCCTATTGAGAAACCCATTTTGAGTTCCCAACAATTTTTCTTTGTTTGCTACATAGTTTCCCTAACATTTAATAGTGATGTCATGAATGCAATCTAGGGTAAGTTTTAAAGGCTTCTAGGTTTCAAAGGCCTCACATGGATCACTCTCTCATTTGAAGCTTAAGTTGGTTTGGCCCATTCAGTTTTGAGTGATGGTTGCACTACAATACCTAAGACTTGCACAATGGCCTTCCCTTCTTAGGAACTTAAGATGGTTCAAGTTCAACTATGTCTAAACACACATCGTAATCAATAAACCCACTACTACTCTTGCCCCCTAACACAAAAGACCTATTAAGTCATCCTTTTTTTTTTTTACACCACTAATACCTAACATTAGTACAACTATTTACAACAAGATATTTAATCGTGTACACAACCAATATTTAGAAGAAACAAAAAAAGGCCCAAATAATTATGTTATGGATCTTTTATGGCTAGCTTACTAATGCATTTCCTTGTAGAGTCGCTAACTTGTTGAGCTAAAAACTCGGTTCCTCTTTTTCCTAATCTAACTTATATGAAGTTTGACTCACCAAGTATAAGTTCCTCGATTAGATTTAGAAAATCTCAAATTTTAAAAACACTTTTTTTTAAAAAACATGGAGTCACCACCTGGCCAAGTTAGGAAAATAGTAAAATGAAAGCCTATAGGTGGATAAGGTTTAATTTTGATTATTGGTCTATGGGTTTTTCTATTTTTCTAAAAGAATTATTGAAAAAAAAAAAAGGAAACCAAATAAATGGGCTTAGGGGCTAACTAATTAGAACATGATATCGTTATCATAAAAGCTTTATAACTAAATAAAAGGGCCTTCTAACTCTTTTCACAATAAAAATAAAGGTTTCAATAATATGGGATCTTTTTTTATTTTTTAAGGCCACCCGAAATGCCTAGATACCTACTAGTTAGGATTAGGCTTACGTAATTCTAGAAGTATTCTTGTAAAAACTATAGTGTGTTTGTTAATTTTCTTTATGAAATATTTCCATTTTAATTAAGTTTTTCTTAAAAAATTATTTTTAACCCACTATTTTTTTTTTTTTGAAAAAAACCTAGGAAAACTCTAATTTTTCAAAAACACATCAATTAAATTTTTATTTTTTCAAAAAACATGTTTTTTCTAAGGTGATAAAACAATTTTGATAAAGAAACCCTTTTTTTTTTTAAAAAAAAAAAAAGAGTTTTGACACATTATAAGATATAATAACATGTTTACAAGAAAACATATGTAGACAATTATCATGGCAAATAAAAAACAACTTTATCATTATTTTCCAAAACATTTTTGAATCAAACATATCACATGTATTTTACAATTCATAAATCAAAAACAAGACCTTTATTCAAACAAGAATCATGATCAATATTTTACAAAACATCAAGATCAAAACATTTATTCTATACATTCAATATTAAGATAACATTAATATATGGACTTTCTATATTATACAAACAAGAATTATGATTAATTTATTCATCAAATCATCTATTTTAGTAGAATCAAGGTCCTCTTTTTATATTTCAACACGAACAAACACAAATTTTATGTAATGAATATTGAAAAAAAAAATCAAACACAACAATATACAAACAAAAATTATAACAAGAACTTTACTAGTCATACATCAAACTATTTAATTTAACACTTATAACAATATTACAAGGATTATTTACACCCATGACTAATTCAAAGCTTCAAAAACTTACCTCATATACCAACAAATCAAAGGTCATACAAGGTGTTTTCAAGAAGGTAGTAGCAGTTCCTAACTCTTAACTTCTCAACCTTTGAAAACCCTCAATTAATTTTAGTAAAAATCATGCCTAACTCCTTTAATTTTTCCAAAGAAACTCAGATTTCCTAATAGAACCATAAATTGAACTTTATATTAAAAACATGAGAAATTTTCCTATTCTAATTGATAATTCTTATAGTTACTTCTCAGAATGCTTGGTTAAGGGCTTTTTTCATAGTGTAGAATCGAGCTTAGTGATCATGAAACATCATTTTTATGTAAGGAAATTAAATATCTTTGTATCAAGAAAGTTTAATTTGTTTTTATATATATTTTCTCTTTTTCTAATCCAATTGTAGGAAATTTTAAATGTAATTTTTGCTAAATAAATTGTTAAAATCCTTCTTTGACGTCTTGTTGTTAATTCTATACACCAATTTTTATGATGGGTTAGCCTTTGAAGATGTAATTTTCCATTTTTTCTTAGGTGTGCTACACTTAGTTAATAAAGAACTTCTAAGTAGAAAAGAAGAAAGGGAGGGGAGAAAAAGGTTGGCCACCTTACGTACCCCATGCATGTGTTTGAATAATTTTTTCCTCCTCTTTTTCTTTTCTGCATTTTTGCTTGGCGCTCTTATACACGACCACGTGATACTGACCCCTTAACTACATGGTAATGAGTAGCTGCTACATATCATGCCAAGTAGTAAATATTTTTTGCATTTTTTCTTTTTGATTTTTCCTCCTCTTTTCTTTCTTTCTTTTTTTTATTATCATTTTGATTTCTAATTTGTTTTTATTATTATCATTCCATTTCCCTCTTTATTTTTTTTATTTTTATTACCTCTTCTTAGGGGGGGCAAAAGTGGTGTATCCACGCACATGACCATGCCTACTAATAGCTCCCTCAAATTCATCTCTCTAGAAGTGTGTTGGACCCTAAACTATGAGTAAGGGTCCATTATATGCTTCATTTTTGGAATAAGAGGAAAGAGTTACCCCTTCCTCATACCCAGCTCACCTTTCTAAAGCAAACAATCACTAGATGGTTCTCATAGGAGCCATACATTGTAAGGCACAACCAATATGCTTCCTTATTACATAAGGCCAGGTATTTGATGCTATTGTCATGACTTCATGCTTTAATTTCATGAAAATGGAAGATGTGAAGATTTCACAATGTATATTGGCTAGGTGGAGTACATATACTCATAAATTTTATAACATCATGAGGAGAATTCACTTTAACCTTGGAGGATGTCTTTTTCTTATTAAAGCTTTGTGACTTTAGGAGGACGGATGTTACAATTGCTTTAACTACTACCATGGACCAAAATGTACATTTAGCTTTATTGGTAGTCGAAAAGTCGAGCAAGACTCCATTAAAGAGATCTATGTTTACTTCATGGATAAAGTACTTCTTCAGCAATACTACTTTCTAAAGCCTATGTCATAGAACCATGTAACTATTGACCATTCCTTTATTCATAAAAATGCTTAGCTTACTTACAAGTATACCTTAACTACACTACATACATTTCTTCACAAGTATGAACTTGCAGCATTTATCACTTTATGGTTATCTATGTATATCTTCCTAAGAGGACTTGAGGATGAAGTTATCTTTTGTCTATTTGTACTAGCGATATGTATGTCTCAAGGAGAGTGCTTTGGCTCACTACACCTTCATCTAGGTTCCATATATCACCGCTTCGACTTATATCACCATGCCTCTGTTCACTCTATGGGCTACTGCAAAGCACTATGGTATGTATATGTTGTCTTTCTTTAGCTATTCTTTTGCAAGTGGTTCATGAGCCATTTGTCATCTCCTAATGTGAACGCCAAGTCTAACTTAGTTCAACTATGATCATAAGCTTAGGTTGAAAGGCAATATGAATGCCTCTTGTTTAATGTCATTAACTCTACTAGTGAGTTCACATTGTCTATATGTGGAGAAAATTAATGGCTATCAGTTATGTAGCAAATATTATCCACTTAGCTTGTTGGGCTACAATTCTATGAAGAATCGTGAACTTTGGAGATGCTCAAAGATTGGTTTTCTTTTATGGTATATCTTCAGCAGCTTTCCTTCCATTACTTGATGTCAAAGGCTCAAGTAATAACTTCCTTGAGCTAGGTGTTATATTGTATTCTCATACAAGGTAACATCGTTGTTGAGATTTAATCAAGGCATTTCCCATAAGATAGTTCTAGCTGCAGATCTTAGGACTTGTTGCTAGACAATAAGACCCTTTATCTTGAGGTTGATTGGTTCTACTTTCCTTTTTGCAATCATCTCAAGGCCATCTCCTCTAATTGGTTATCATACTATGCAACTTGTTTAAAGGGATTTGAGGTCCATGCTTTTGCTTATAATGTGGAACCAAATGCAGATATGAATATTTATAGAGACAAGTTCTGTCTTCAACTTCCAAGTCTAAACAAGTTTAAAGGATTGTAGAGTAAGAAGAACACTAACCGTGTTAGTGAGGAGCTAGTTTCTTCTTCATCGCTACCTAACCAAAGTGATGTGAAAAGGACATGCATCTAGCAAGTAAGGATTATTCCTTTAAGATTTTTCATTTTAATCTCACACATTATCTTCTTCTTTTTTTTCATTTTTATTAAGGTACTATCCAAGGCTACTTATGGCATGAAGAGGGGATGTCTTTATCTAATGATTCGATCCCACAAGGTGAAGAGGATGATGACCATGAGTTAATTGATTATGATGGCACTCCTAAGGCCTACCTTGTCAAGATGATGATGCAGGTTCAGATGAAATAGTTAATTGCTACAAGATGGAGAAGACTGGTGAGGAAATAAGCTTAGTCAATGGGACTGGCATTGCTGTAGTTGTTAGGGCTTAAGTTCCAAATCTAGAATCTACTGTAGGTATTCAGACTCATGTTGATGCTTTCCTACATATGGCTACTTATGATGAGGGTTTTTCACCTCAGACGATAATTTCTCCCTATGTTCCTCTTATATGTTGATGCTTTACTGCATATGGCTACTTATGATGAGGGTTTTCTGCATTAGATGATAGTTTCTCCTTATGTTCCTCCTATCGATCAATCTTTTCTCGCAATTGCTAAACAATCTCGCCAAGACAAGGAAGTAACTCCATTGATCAACACAAATTTAGAGGAGAAAACACATTTTCATAGGTTTGATGCAACATCACATCTTATTCCACCCTTATAGTGTTTATATAATTTGGATGGGGAGTTATAGGTGAACTCAACATTTGCTTGATCACATTTGTGTTATACTATGTTAGAGACATTAGGCAAAGCAATGATGCATGTAAGTCACCTATGGAAGGACTTGTCAAAGGCAGACCTAGTGTCAATCGTGGATGTGTATGATGGTGTACGATAATTGTTTTTTTTTTTTGTAAAATCCTAGCACCTATAGCAAAGAGGACTCATAAGTTAGCAGATTGTTGTCCCTTTTTAAAGGATCAAGTGAAGGTTGAATGGAAAATTGAAGCTGTAGAGGATGAGATAACAGTGTTTGAAAAGGAAGATGAAGCCCTTAATGCTGACACAGATAGGATGATTGGCAAGATAGATGTTGAATCTATTGTAGAGCAAGATCTTAGTCCCTCAAATTTCTTTTTCACTATTCCCTTTTTTTTTCTTCTTGTTTTTTTTTTTTTTTGGGTAGTTCAAAAGTCAACCGATGAGTAATACCATTTGATGATTTATTTGATCAATTGCCTTAGCTTTATGAATCTCTTGACTATTCCATGTGCTCATTTATTGTTTATGCTTAAATGATGGCCAATCATCTTTATTGTTAAGCAACATATTTGTGGAAGTTGCTTTGCAAGCCTGTAGGATATTTAGCTCTCATTGCTCTCAAAGTATGATTCATATATGGTTCTCTTATGAGTCATAGCAACTTTATGTGAGAATGACTTATATTTTTATAATTGGAGCTTTAAGATTAATAAAAGGTGTTAGGCTGCTAAGCTTGCTATGGGACTACTTTGATCTATCATAACTGAGATCACTTTGATCTCATGATTTGTACAGTGTAGAAGGGTAGTGTGCCTACTGCATACTTAGGAGGTGAACTTACTACTTAAGCAACTGCAACTTCTGCAAGAAGGTCGCTTCGACCTTTCATAAATGAGGTTACTTCAACCCTAGAATATGCATTAAAGCATTATGGTTGCCAAGCTTGTTGTGGGATTGCTTTAATCCATACAACAGAGATCGCTTTGACCTCATAATCGGGTGTTACAAAAGGGCATTATGCTTGTTGCATGCTTAGGGACGAGTCTCTATTAAGTAACTACAGCTTCTATGAGAAGGTCACTTTAACCCTACATAGATGAAGTTGCTTCAACCTAGAGTTTGCATTAAGGCTTTACGGTTACCAAGGCTATTGCGAGATCGCTTTGATCTAAACAGCTAAGATCACTTTGATCTCATGATTAGCAAGTATATATATATAAAGCAAGAGTGAAGCGAATAAGGAAATAGAAAAAACTTGGGAAATTGTAACATTTTCATTAAGTCCTCAAAGAAGATGACAAATGGAATTTCTTAATGAAAATTAATGGGAGCTATAATTGCATCAATTCTAAGATTTCGCAATTGGCAATATCTACTATTATGCACTTCTTCCACTATGATAAGACCTTCCCATTTTGGTGTAAATTTCAAAGTTGGTGTACCTTTTCTTATGTACTCTACCATAATGAGGTCAACATCACTTTGCTTAAAGGAGCGCTTTCTCATTAGGCAATGATAAGCAGCATTAAGCCTTTGAAGATAATTAGCTAGGTTGTGTTTGGCTAGGTCTCACATTTAGTCCAATGCTTATCAGTATAACATATGAAGTGTATTAAGCTCTAATTCAACATTTAGAGTCTACTGTATTGATTGGTATTATAGCCTTTGCTCTATATACTAATGAGAAAGGTATCACCTTAGTAGGTGTTCTTTTAGACATATAATAGGCCAAAGTGCCAAAGAGAGCTTATCATGCCACTCTTTGTTGTCGTACATCATTCAACTAAGGACTTTAATTAATGTTTTATTTTGACTTCTACCTAGTAGTTTCCTTTCAAGTAATATGGCATAGACTTAATGTAGTTGATGCTATAAGACTTTAGTAGATGTTAGATGTGCACATTATTGAATGGTGTCCCATTGTTTGTCAATATGCGCTTCAATATTTCAAACCTCCAAATGATGTTTTCCTTTATGAAAGCAACTGCTACTGATTATGTTACTTTCTTTGAAGGGATGGCTTCCACCCACTTTGTGAAACACTCGATGCCTACCAATGTCTACATACACCCTTTAGATGGTTGATGTATAGGCCTAATTAGATCAAATTCCCAAGTGTGAAATGGCAAGGGGGTTGTCAAGCTATGAAACTCTACTATTGGGGTGTAGATAGTATTACTATAAAGTTGACATGGAATGCACCTTCTTGTAAAATTGAAGGCATCAACCGTTATGGTTGGTAAGCCTACCCTTTATTGAAGAGTTCATAATATAGCTTCCTTCCACCTTAATGATCACTACAAGCCCCAAAGTATAGTTCATTCTAAGATTACCTTTATCTCAAGTGGTGTTATGCATTTGAGAGGTTGTCCTTGATAAGAGATTTGGTACAACTCATTGCCTTGCAATATGCATATCATCACTTTTTGTTTGATCACTCTAGCATCTCTTTTATTGGTGGGAAGGATGTTATTCTTCAAGAAGTTGATGTATGAAGGTTGCTAGTCTCCCATGATTATTGCAAACCTGTATTCTACCTCATCAAGCATTACATAACATTTCAGGCATTCAATTTGTAATCGAAATGCATCTTTAGACATTGAGGGCCAATAATACCTTGCATGTTAGATTTGGTGATACAGAGGTGGCCTTTTCTCACTACACCACATGATAGACTAGTTGATATTTCTATCAACTATCTAACTCATACATTTGAGAGAGTTGATAAGGGTAAGTGTAACCTTAACGTTACTAATGAGCTCCTTGTGGTGATCTATCTTACGTATGATATTCATGTATGATGACCCTCCATAGATTCTCCTAGATAAGCGGTAGCTATAGCAAGTGCATCAAAGTGTAGTTATCGATTCTCCTACAACCCTCTCTATCAAAGAAATGATATTCTCATGGAAAATTTTTACCTCCACCTATGAAACTCCTAGAGCTTTGACTTAGCCTCTTTTATAGAAATACAATGAGCTAAAATGCCCTCAAAGCTCTTGTAATATAAGAAGCCATAAATGCAAATGAAATTATTTAATGTGGTCATAAAGGTTACTTCAAGACTAGTCAATTGTATCTTATTAGGAGTGTACCTATCATCTTATGACTCCTTATCTTCCTCAATCAATTGCATAGTAGTATAGGGAATGGTCCTTTTGATGATTTAGATGCTCAATCGACATTTGTATCTTGCATCAAGACTTTAGATGCTAGTGTTTGATAAGAGTCAAGCCACTGGACCTTTGACTTGAGCCCAAGCATGAATTAAAAGCATGGTGAGGTAGATTCTCTCATTGCGACCAACATCTAAAGAGGTCAAGATGCTACAATCTGCCAACTTACTACTTTGTCCAAGATGAACTCTCCTATGCTTATCAATAGTCACTAACGGTTAATCTAAGATGCATTTAGATAACAGCTTAGCTTACCCAACCACCAATTCAGCCAACTTAAATCTGAATTACTTAGAGCATGCTCAAGCTAAATTCATCCAAGAAGAATTATCAGCTCAACTCAGCATCATTACTTAGCAATAACCAGGTTAATCATAGAGTTTTTTTTTTTTTTTTTTGCTAGAAGCCCTTCCTTTAGCTGCTAGCCACCTGTCCAAACACCCATGTGACAGGATCTTCCGTATAAGAGGGATACTTTTCTTGAATTTTCATCTATACCCCTTAACATTCCTTATGCATTACTTATTTTGTATAGTACCCTTTTATTCATTTCCATTTATAATAGTTGTATTTCAAGTATAAATACCCTTGTAAATGCAACTACAAGCATTGTTATCATATCCCTTAAAATAGAACATACTTCATTTTCATAGGCATTCTCTTTACTTAACTTACCCTTATCTTAACCCTTAAGTAAAGCTAAGTGGTAAGTCCCCTCATTGAGTTAACTTGCACATCATATCGAGTTAAGTTGTGAGTCTACAAAGGTCCCTGGTACATTACATCCTTGGATTTGTTCGTGATTTGCTTGTTTTACTTCATCTTTTTCGTACATTTCCACCCTCATATTTTAGCTTTCTACGAGCTAAGACCCACCTTCAGTACAATCGCCCTTGTTTGCCCTTTGTGCGCCCTATTAAGTGACGCTAATGCATTAACATATCTATTTGTGGATTGTTTGGCATGCTCATATCTTACTGATTGGAATTTGGCAACTAAGGATTGTACTGCTATTATATAGGTAGCTAGTATAGGTTCCTTTAACCCAAACTCCTTATTAGATTATTTAATAATAAGGTTTGAGTCGCCCTTGATATATGTATAGGATGCGCTAATTTGTTTAGTTGAGAGGAGTCTGAGTAGTAGGGCTTCATATTTAGCCTTATTATTCATACATCGAAAGTCAAATTTGTAAGCCAATGGGATCTCTTGGCCATCGGGAGATGTTCACACCACTATAGCTCCCCATCTAATATTGTTGGATGATCCATCGAATTGTGATGACCATTCTCCATTCATTTCTACCATACAGGAGTCCCCGTGGAAATCTCCAGGGATGCTTTCTAGAATTTTCTCATTATTAGTATCGAGAAACTAAGACTAAAGCTTAGCTAATGCTTGCAATATGATTTCTTCTAGAGGTGATACGACAATTGTCGAATTCTCTAAGAAGCAATACCTACTTAGTGATTCGACCTACTGGTTGAGGCAACAAATGCTTCATGGGATCGGATCTATTCATAGTAATCTTATGTAGTAGGAAGTAGTGTCATAGCATCTAAGTAGCAAAGACCAACGTAAAGTAGAGTTTCTTTTGTCATGGGTACATAGCTTCGCTACCTTAAAGAGTCCAACTTAGATAGTACATTGGGTGTTCGATGACCTTTACTTCTTGTACCAATAAAGTCCCAATGGACTTGTTTGTTGACATTAAGTATAGAATCATTGGTACTTCTTTGATTGGCATCATCATGGTCTGTAGAGAACTTAGTATTCCCTTAATTCTTTAGAATGCCCCTTCTTACATTAGGCCCTATTCAATAGATGTTCCTTTCTTCATTGTTTGATGTAGCAAAAAAGAGATTTCAACAAGTACTAAGAAGAATCACCATATATAGAAACCTTACCCATAAATCCCTTCAACTCCCTCTAAGTTTTAAGAGATAGCATAGATTGGATTGCTTGAACTTTATTGACATCAATTTCTTTTCAATGCACCACAAACCTAAGGAACTTCCCTAATGAAACCCTAAAGACATACTTTAGAGGGTTCATTCTTAGCTTATACACACAGCATCATTTAAAAACTTTCATTAAATGCTATAGATGATTGGATGCCTATCTTAACTTTATGACAATATCATCTATAAAATCTTCCTTATGCTCATGCATCATATCATGAAAGATTGTAGTCATTGCCCTTTGGTAGATAACGCTTGCATTCTTCAGTCTAAATGGCACTACAGTATAGTAGAAGTTACCAAAAGGAATTAGAAAGGCTTTACACTCAATATCTCCTAGTGTCATCTTGATTTGATTATATCCACTAAAACCATCCATAAAAGAATAAAGTTCATGTCCAACTGTCACGTTAACCAACATAGTAATGTTTAAGAGTGGGAATTCATCCTTAAGGTAAGCCTTGTTTAAGTCATGAAATCTACACAAATGTGTATTTGGCTATTCTTCTTTTTTGTCAGTATAATGTTGGCTAACCAGCATTATGCTCATAAAAATATCTTTCCCTTCCAATTTCCCTTGATGTACTAAGGCAATGTCGAGGGAACAAGATTATGCTCATAGGGCCATTTCCTTCCTATCAACAAATGATAGGAGATTAAAGCAACGATGACATGAAACTTAGTTCCTCTTTGAATAAGTCCCACCTTGAAATCCACATTAATGATCCCTAATGTCTTTGTAAGGTATCATTGAAGCCATAAATACTAATTGGTTGCTTCACTAATCTCCTTATGTCGAGTTTTGTAGCCTTAAAAGTTACTAATTGTATGATATTTAATGAAGACCCACTATCAATGAAAGTTCATTTACTATGATGCCCATTGAGCTCACTTTCCACATACAATGGGTGATTGTGATTTAAGCTACTCAAGCACATATCACAATAGAAATTGAGCCACTAGACCCTTAACTCGAGCTCATGCTTAAGGACTTAAGAGCATGGCAAGGCACATCCTCTCATCTCGATTTACACTTGAAGAATCCAAGTTGCTTCTGATTGCTGCCCTACTACAGATGCTGAGCCAAGCCCTTCCCTTTTTGTTTATGATTGAGTGCTGACTTGAGGAATATTCTATTAATAGCTCAACCACACTTCTTCCAACAACAACCCTACCGCCACCAACCATGTCCAACTAGACGTAACTCTAGGGAACTCATAGATAAGCTCAACATCAACTGAATTCGATTGTACTCTTTTGTTTGCTTCTACAAAGACCTCCCCAGTGACTATCTACCATGTATTCTCATACATCGTATGAAAGAATTTGCTATCAAAGCTTTTGTTTTTGTAATTTCTATTATACCCTTTGCCTATTTCTTATATTTTACTTATTTTGGACAACTCCCTTTTAGGCTTTTCCATATGTAGTAGGTTGCACTAATATTCTAGGTATAAATACCCTCTTGTAAGAAGCCACAAGAATCATCATCCTCATTATTACTAAATATACTACATTCTCCTTATTTGAAGCTTTAAGCTTGCCCTTTTACTCTTATCCTATCTTTTGAGCAAGGCTAGATTGCGAGTAACCTCATTAAGCTACTGGTGAATAATATTGAGCTAGTTTATGAGTCTATGAAGATTTTAGTGTATTGTATCCTTGAAATCGTTCATGATTTTGCTTGTTCTCTTGTACTTCACAAGTTTGCCATCTTACATTTTCAAGCTTTCTGCGAGCACCCACCCTGATAACATCACTCTTGTTTGTTCTTTGGTACAGTATATCATATCATCATTAGTGAAAATAATTGCATTTATACATGCTTTTGCCATCTTATGAATCAGTTATACTATACTACATTACATTACTTTCATTATTATTCAAAAATCTCTACTAAAGCATTTGCTACTATGACCTTAGATTTCTCATCAAATCTAAGGAGGTTGAAGAAGCTACTACCATTAGCTGTCTTAATTAAGGCCATAGTGATAGGGTTGCTCGGTATCATCTCGTCATCCTTCCCTTTGTCAACAAGAGTATCTTCTTGCAATGCATTCTTTTACGCTTTATCCTAAAGTTAGTTAGCTTCTTAGGGGACTATTAGATCATAGGAGATTGTATTAGCAGTCCCCTAATTGTTATGAGTTGAAAGTGGGTTTCTTCATACATCATTATTATTATCCAATTCAAGTTCACCACTTTAGACCTTCTCATTGAAGATCCTTCTCAATGTCTAACATTCTCTTGTGGGGTGGCCACCTAATCTATGGAAGGGAACGAATTTTGTATTGTTCTTTTCTTATGCTATGGATTCCCTTTCAAACCTTGGCAACCTAATCACTCCATCCCTAAGCCATTGACTAAGGACAGCATTCACTTTGTTCATCTGACATGGAAAAGGTGGGACCTTCGTAGCATTATCTCTTCTTGTATTTTTGTTTCCTTTATAATTTCCTTCTTGCATGATACTCATAGATAGCTATCACTTCTTACTGAGGTTGCCTTTCAACTTGTGATAGAGTTACTAATTCTTCATGCATTTTCTACCAATGCAGAGAAAGACTTAAAGAGATAAATTTTCGAGAGGTACAATATATTCTGTAAACATCCCTTGAATATAGATCTTAACCAGCGCTTTCCTATAGCATATGTCTCGAATGTCTAATGAGTGTTTCGTGAAACACTTTATGTAATCCATAAGGTCTTCTTTTGGATGCTACTTGATGCATCTCATTTACATAATAATGACTCCCTATTGAGTTTTAAAGAACTTTTCAAGGAACATTCTACACATTGTTCCCCACAAATCCACAGATCTTGAGGTAGGTTAATGTGCCACGTATACTCCTTTTTGGTTAATGACTTTGAGAGCTCGTTATAGTTGAGATCATCGTTGAGATTGTATACATCAAGTGTCTCAACAAACTTAAGGAGGTGTTCCTTAACACCTCCTTACTTCCCATTAAATTTGATGAACTTAGTGCTAGTATAGTTCTTTCGATAAGACGTATCTACAACCTTCTAAGGGAATAGAAATTTCAAATTGAGAACGTTCGTAGATGGCGTTGCTTGCATTTATCTTGTGAACTTCTCCATCTCTTCCTTTATCACATAAGACGAAGTAACAAGTGCAAGATTGGCTCCTACTTAGAGAGTTGGTACGAGGTTGCTAAGTACAACCATACTAGCCATTAGCGGCTATAGGTTGCACCTCGAAGAAGAGCATCCTCTAGGGTAGACCCTTATTTCCTTAATCATAAGCATCTAGTAAGTTGGGGTTAAGTACTATGGTGGGTACACAAGGTCCTCTTGTTACCTTCTTTTGCCTTTCGTAAGGGCTAGGTTGACTTGTTTAAGCTATTGAGCATCCTTTGAGAGGATAATCGGAGGCACAAATCTTGAAATGTGTGCACTTGGTGTAGGTATAGCCATCTCAAGCGATACACTAACACGTACAACGGTAGTGATAGGTTCCTATAAGTTTACCCTAGGTAATGCAATAGCATTTATAGAAGTGGTAGTTACTAAAACTGATGCTAGTAAAGCCATACTAAGTGATACACTAGTATTCGTAGCAATTGTAGTTGCCATGCCTAATAGGGATTGCATAAAAGTGGCAAAGACCTAGTTCAACATATGGGTATTTATCTATATGGTACGTAGTATAGGTGAATCATTAGTAGTGGATGGTTACATAGTCCTAAGTGCTTACATTACCTTGTGTACTTGTATAATGCAAAGTGCTTGCACAATTCCAAGTACTTACATGATTCTTAATGCTTGCATAGTAATCGGCATATTAGTATCCTGTGATACTTAGGTCTTCTCAACCTTCTCATGTTCCTAGACATTCTCATTATTTCCAATCTTCTTGTATACAGGTGTCATTCCATCAAGTCTCTTCTTCCTTAGTGGAGTCACTAAATAATGCATGGTAAGGTTGCTATAATTGGTTAATCATGTACAATAGGTGTATCAGTCGACCTAGGAGATGTCTAGTGTTGATGACATGTAAAGGAATGTTGTTAAGAAGAGAATGAGAAGAAGAAAGGGCAAACTCGGTATTTTAAGTGTATGAGTATGATAGTGGATTAAGCTTAATGTTCTTGAATTGTTCTTGATAAACTATCTATTTGATCTTCTAAGAAGTGATTTCAACAAAGTATCAGTGTTTGTCTCAAGCTTGTCAATATTTTGAAAAAATCAAATGAGAGAAGGATCCTCCTATTTATAAAATTGAGAAGTTGATATTATTCATCAAATGGCTTAAAGATGGATAGTTGAGATTGAGCTTAATTATTGAAACTTATCTTTTCCTTTATCCTTCATGGGCTTGGATATAGGCTCAAAGCTTATGATAATTAAAAAAAAAAAGCCCATTTTCTCTTTAAATAAATTTGAAGCATGTCTAAAGCACACCTAAACCTCTTTAAGGCCTAATAAAGCTAAATGAAGCCAAAATGAGCTTAGAAAGGCTATTCTCGAGTTTACTATTTGCACATAAGATAATTTAGCAAAGCTAAGAGTAGAAAAACTAGTCTAGCGATCTACATTTTGTGTTTACCAAGATAGGTCTCCTTAAACATCCTTAATTGGGTTGATTTCCTAGACTCTCACTAGCGGAAGATATTAGTCTATGGCATTAAATTAGGTTAAAAGCCCAATTACAAAATGCCCCTCTACAAATATATGCTCATTTTGGATGGAAAAATTAATGGATTCAATGGAAATCCAATTTTCATGAAGTTCTAGAAATGTTGATAGTGAAATAAAGGAAACATGATAATGTCATTACCTTAACCTTTTTTTTTTTTTTTTTTGAATTTGGCCCTATGAATTTGAAGTTGTCAAATTTCATACCAAATTAAATTTTTACTTATTAAATTTATTATCTCAACACTAACTCTGTGCACTTATACTTTTTACCTAATTAGCATTTACCACATTACTTTTCTCAAGATAAAGATGACGAGGGCAGTAAATTTGAGAAGTTCGATTGGATATGGTGTTTAACAATTTAAAACTTTAAACATTAAAAAAGTTTGAGAAAGTGTAACATTTGGTAGGTTGAGACTTTAGATGTAAATTTCAAAAAATGCCTAACTTAACTCAAATTGTTTATGCTTATACATTTTGTTTAATGAACATGTGCCACTTCATTTCTCTTAAGATGATAGAGATGGTTAATTTGATAAGTAAAAGTTCGATTTAGTATGATACTTAACAACTTGAAACTTTAAGTATAATTCAACTAGTAAAAGTTTGATTGACTATAATATTTGGCAAGTTGAAACTTCATATACAAAACTAGAAAAAAAAAAAAAAAGACTCTTATTCAAGTAGTGTTTACGACATTACACCTAAAAGAAAAAAAAGAGAGCTAAGGAATCAAATAGAAAAGCAGATAACCATTGAAAACTTAAAGTCGTTCCAAACATAAAAATATTACATACTATGATTACCAAGTTATGGAGTAATCAACAAGTGAGTTTTCAATAAGTTTGTCAAACCTAGACCTAAATGGGGAAGAAGAAGAAATGGCTTAAACTAAAAAGGTTGGTGCAATTGTGGCCCATGAGTTAATTCTAGACATAGCTAGCCTTAGGTTAACTAGTTAAATGCTTAGGATTTGGAATTATTTTGCAAACCTTTTCAATTTTTTTAATAATAATTATTATATTATTTAATAATTTTCAATAATATTATTTTATTCAATTGGTTATTATGGATCTATCAAACGATATTGCGTTCTCCTTAACAAATAGTGATATATAATAAATTATGAGTTTATTAATATAATTTGTGATATTTGGTTACAAGAATGCTAAAATGTATGTCATGCTTTTATTATTGTCCTTTTAGGGCTAATTATTTTCTTCTATTTTTATTCTTTAACGAATTTTTTCCTTACTTCAGGCCATAACATACTAAAACTTTTCAATTTGAGTTATTTCATTAAAAATCTACTAAAAGTTGAAACATGTCAAATTCTAATGGGCTCACAATCATAAAATTAGTAAAACTTAGATGCATTAAATTAAATAATAAAATCATGGAAAATTTTCAAACCCTTTGAGTATCCATGGTTAGCCACCCGCTGGTGGTACTAAGGTAGCTAAACCACCAACAAATGAATAGTGAGTTGTGTAATTTACTCATGTGATTGGTGGTGTTGTGATCCACCAATAGCGGTAATTGCAATCCAAGATGCTCACGTCAAAGTATTAAAATCAAGTTCAACTCAAATTTGCAAAATGCAACAATGGAACCCTACTTAAGTTATGGGATGGGTTTGAAATACCATGTGTGCGTGATAGTTAAGCTAATGAAGTGACTTCTACAATTCTATCATTTTTGTTTCCTATGATGTAGGTTTACTACGTTTCCAGTTAGGTGCTACTTAAATTACCCATTTTCTATGTGCCCTTAATCGAGCCATTATCAAACCACTCTATACCTTAGCATATTTTACAAAAAGTAATGTTGTGCTCACTTATTAGGCATATTTATCTCTAATTTGGGCACAAATGATATCATGGTAAAATTAAGTAGGCATGTTAGATACACCTTCACTATTTATTTAGATGCTAATAGATTCCATTAACCTACAAATTATGACTTCAAGGCATATTCTTGAAAATATGCAAATACACATCAAAGTGTAGCTAAACTATCTATATTTCATCATTATAGTCTTTTTAACGACAACTTTAGGGTTTTAGCAAAAATTTAAAGGTTTTTCTTTCTTTTTATTTTTGGCCATCACAATAATTAAAGGTTATTTGTCTATTTCGAAAAGTTAGGAATATATGAAAACACATTTCAAGAATTTTTTTTATCTATTTACACCCAACTAATAGTTTAAGGGAGTATATCTTCAATTATCCTAAATAATGAATTTTTACCTTTCAAGTCTCTCTCCCAAATCACATTTTCATCATAATTATAATAAGAGATGGATAATGCAATTTGTCTGTATTTCAAATTTGAAAGTGAATTATGCAACTTGTTGATCATATGGTTTGCATGACAACACTAAAATAGACATTCACTAGGCATTGAACAAATAAAAATAAGATAGTGGAAAAGTTACAACAGAAGTATAGAAAACTATAAATATATTATAAAAACTAGTGGTGAAGTGCGCGATAGAATCCCTAAACTCACAAAATGGCAATTTTACTGTACATAGGTCTTTTAGATTTGCATGATTTTCTCTAGTTATTGCTAAAGCTCTAAAATGTCACTGTTTGTGATTCTGTAAGCTATGAAAGCCTTAATGATGGTTGAAAGGGTAAGTATATATCTTCAAAATTATGAACAAATGAAGAAAAGTTTTCACAATATGGAATCTATTCACACTTCACCCTTTTTGAAATGTATCTGTAATTATCTAAGATAAATAGAAAAGGACGAATCTTAAAGAGATTTGACTCATTTTTTTCACAAAGAACGCATAACTACAAATAATATAGGGCAAACTACAGCAAAACCAACAAAAACAGAGTATAGGAGCATGGTGGGGGTAAGAGCACCCATGGCTGTGACATAGGTAATAGTCAATGCGACCATAGCAGTCTGTAATTCTAACTGCAATGGAAACTTTGCTGAAAGGCAGTAGATCATCTGAAGTGAGGCATAGAATCCTAAAGAATTGAAAATAAGGAAGAGAATATAAGCGATAGGATTTTTCGTCCCTAGGATGGATCGTCCAGCTATATATATCGTGGTTGCATTTATCGTAGTACTATTGTTATTGTTTATGTCACCGAAGTCATCTTGCCATAATCCACCAGGTGGTTGAAGGACAGCTTGATATGTAGCTGTTGTAATCAAACCAGCAATTATTAGAAGGGCATTTCGAGCATCACCTGGAGAGTCTCTCTCTTTTTTGAATTTGAAATACTGCAACCATTGGTTTCTGTCATCAATGGCTTTCAAGATCTTGACGAATCGACCTAACCATGTTGCTGGAATTCGTGTTGTGTTTTGTCCATTTGAACGGTTGTGATTCTCAGAATCCAGTCTTTCTGTCGTTACTAATGGATGGAAGTTCATTGGACTTCTTGCTTCAGCTTTCATCAGGATTTCACCTATTTCTCTGTCTCCTGCTTCACTTTGAAAGAGGGATAGAACATCTAGAGGTGTTAGGCCCCTTTCATTTACTACGTTAAGTTCTACTGCATCTTTGATAATGGCATTTCCCTTGAGCGTGAACTCAATAACCTGTTTAGTGATTTTGTTTATGAGACATAGTAAAAGAAGAAAAGAAAATATTGACTATAAGAAATAAGGGTAAGGAAAAATCAAACAGAGAATATGCTTTTGATTGGGTGAAAAGAATTTTGGAATTTGGAGAAAATTTTAGAATACCATAGCTATTTAAAAGGTTACCATTAATAATAATATTTAAGCAACAATTAATGGTACAAGTTGAAATTCGTAATTGATGGCTAGTTAGTGATGGTTGATCATTATAGATAAGATTTTAGGAAAAATTGTTTTTAAAAAGAAGAAATGATTTTCTCATTTCTATTAACATTTTTGGTGGTTGCTGAAACCAATTACTAGTATTTAACCTATTATCTTTACCTTTCAGATCACTACTATTAAAAATCTTTAATAATTGCAACCTGTTGAAATTATTATGATAATATACAATAACCATAAAAGAATTTTTTATTGTAATAAGGAATAACTGCATACATCCCAAAACTGTTGGTAAATACCGAAACTATTATTGAAAGAAGTATAAATAGCGAAGATTTAGGGACTTTAGTGATTGTTTGGAAAAATACACTTGTTTCTAGAAAATTATGAGCAGGTAAAAGTATGTTTGAGAGGTTGAGAAATATCATGTGACTAAGCACATACCTCGTACAGTTTCAAAGCTACTGCAAGGTGCAAGATGGTATTGCCATGAGAATCCTTCAAGTTTAGCACGTGCTCTTTATTGGAACGTGCCAAATGTTCCGCCAACAACTTGAATGCTTCGAATCTGTTATTCTTCACAGCAAGGTGAAGCGCAGTCTCCCCTCGAACCGTCACTTGTTCGGCTGACTCCCCACAAGCCGAAATCAACTCCTCCATGACTTGAACTCTCCCATTAATGGCTGCATAATGTAAAGGAATTCTCTGTTCTCTTCCTTTGAGAAGGCAGAGTTCGTGGCCTGTTTTCAAAAGCTCTCTCACAATTTCAACATGTCCTTTGGCTGAAGCAATGTGCAAAGGACTAACACCGCTTTCATTTACTTCTCGAGCATATTCCTGCCTTAAATTTAAGATTTCCCTGACAAAGTTGGTTTGGCCAGCCATACAAGCAACATGTAAAGGCGTATCACTGCTGTATAGATACACGGAATCTAGTAGCAAAGCATTGTCTTTGATCAAGGCAAAGAGTGAATCGACATCACCAGTGCAGGCTGCTTCAAACAATCTCCTATCCATGAGAGAGTTTACTTGGTGTATTGGGTGATACAATGATTTGCTTTCAGGAAACCTAGTTACTTAGACCAAACATTGTTCTTATTTATATGACCATTTCATATTTTAGCCATCCTTTTCAAGGCAGAGATGGGTAGCTATTATCCATTAATTAATAGTTCTGTCTCAATCTTATTAACTACGTAGAAATTTCACATTAGCAAAAAAATAAATAAACAAAAATCTGTGAAATATCAATGACACTGGCTTTTTACCAGGAGCTCAAAACAGCTAATTGAATTCTTAACGCGGAATTATGTTGCCAGGAGTTATCACTTAATTAATTTCTGCTTGCTTGTTTCTGAAGCGTCAAATGTTATTTTCAATAATAAAATCCTTCGACAAGCAACATGTCATGCGCGGGCTGACTCACTGTATACTCTTAGAAAGAAAGATGCAGGTGTGCATGGCTCTAAACACCTATTAAACATACTTCACAATTATCAAATACTACATCCCATTTACAAGTTTAACCTTTTAAATAAATTTGTTTAACTAGAGTCTTACCTTATAAATGTAGGAAAATGTCAAAGAATAAATATAAAACTCACTCCATATCTATTAAGCTTAAATTGGCGACTTTCCATATGTTTGTAAATTTACGATAACTTCGTACTTTCTCCGTCATCCGTCGTGATTGTACCCAAATATTCACAGAATATCTATACTTCGTAAATTTTTCTCACGAATAATTCTATAGAAAATGCTTTAATAAACTCAAAGTTCGTAAAATTACTTTAATCTGAGAAACTGCTTGTTTCCCCATGAGAACATACTGGAACGTATAACTGGACACAAAAAATGGTTAAATCCGCAAAATTTCTATTTCTTTATAAAAGCACTTTCTTTCTTATGATTCGACTACCAAAATTCGTAATCTTTCTTAGATTCTAAGTTTCAGTCTTGGTCTTTTTCTTTTTTTCGAAAGAAAAAATAGATAACTTCTATTTGCATTTCGTAAAAGTATTTGATTTTCTATTTTTTAGTAATACATTAATTTTATTTAATTATATTATTCAATGAATAGGAATATGCCAAGTGTGCCTTGCATGTAATTAATTTCTTTTTTTAATAAGGATGGTATTAATTACTTAAGCAGTAATAAAGAAAAACAGCAAAGTCCAAACAAAATACCCAGGTGGAACAGCAGCTAGTCTAGGAGTAAAACAGAAGAGTCCATGCCCACATCTTTAGTTCTAATAGCAAACTGAAAAAGATAACTAGGAAGACAATCAACATAAAGTAAGAAGTAAGAAATTAAAATCTTCATTACATGACTGGAGAGTTGGCTTATCATATAGAGTACTATAGATTGATTATTCTTTCAATTAATAACCCTTTCAATTGATAACTTTTTATGTGACAAACAAAGTTATTACTACAACTAACAACTTAAGAGTTATACAGTTATAAATAATATCATAATACAATTATAATAATATGATTACCAAACTATAACTATCCAATATATATAATATATACACTAAGTCTTTCAAGTAATTAATATTACATAATAATACATAGAGTCACATAATAAGTTTCTAAGATCTAGTTTTCGTAATAGAAATATACTCCTATCTCTAATCTCACACTCACACCAACCAAAAGACAATCCACTAGCTTTAGGCATCCTACAACTCGAAATGACGAACAGGTTCTCCTACACAAGTAATCTATAGTAGAGTAAACTAAATAACTTAGTAAGATATTCCTCAACCATACTATAAATAAGTTATTCAATAATTAAATTCAAACATATAAATGCATACTCTTACAGAATGTCAAACAAATACATGCAAGTAACTAGGTATTGTATGCAACTCAAATTTAACACTCTCCGAAGTCAGGGTTGGAGTATATACTGTACAAATAAGATCCAAGTATCATACTTAAACTATTATAACTACAAAACTCCACGTTTCATATTTCTAAAATAAATTATATGTCCATTTTCAGTTTTAGCTAAAACTAGTTCCAAGTATGATCGTAAGTAAATTCTCGCAATCCATACGTATCCTTAAACAAAGGTCTCTAAACTTAACCCTTAGCCAGGCGATTGGCGCCCTCAACACTTAATAATCTTGCAAGCCAAGATAAGGTCATATTGTACATGTATACCATATTGAAACACTATAATCAAAATTTATAATTAACCCATGTATGGCCTCTTGCTATTTCCATATGATATAACGACCGGAATTAGTTATACAATGCATTATGTATGTTCCAATTTAGTTAATTCAAGTATGATATCATTAAGTCCAATTATTGTATGATCAATTAGCATAATAAACAGATCAATTCATATTAAATTCACTATACAACAAACAATACTTTATCATACTTTAAAGTAATTTTACAATTGATAAACAGTATCATATAGATGCATAATCTACCCCATACAACATCTAATTATTAATATCAGTTGATGTCCACTAACTACATACATAAATAGATATGGAATCATTATAAGTACTCACTTAACTATAGTCAATGTTAAGGATTATAGTAATCTACTAGTAGATCAATCTCGATCTCGGGATCACCTGATATTTTGAGGATAAGAAAAATAATAAGTGCTTGAGTTAAATAACTAAATTATTCATATATTTAATACTAACTACTTAAATTAGCTATCTATTTATATGAAATTCTCGGTTCAAGCATTTTTTGTTAATTGTATATAACTTTTTCAATTTAGTTCCAATTTTTATGAACTTATAATTAGTTTTTATCGGTTTTGAATATACTTTCTCATAGCGGGGTCCGTTTTAAACGTTGTAACCTTACATTCTCTATTATGATGTAAAAATATTATGAATTTTATTATTTCGACCTAAATAATTATAAATTATTATTTTGAGCGTTTCTTTACATATTTATATTTTAATAAATATCTAAATTTTATATTTTATAATTTTCTTATTTTTAAGTTTATTTTATCAAAATTTACCTATCTTGCTATTTTTAATGTTTAAGACTTATTTAATTCATTTTTAATATTTTAATAATTTTCTAATTAATTAATTACTTTATTATTATTTTTAATTACAAATTTAATTAAGTGCTGACGTAGCAGCGTAAGAAGGTGCCACTTGTCATTTTCGAAATTTTTCATTTTTTAAATTTTTTCCTATTTTGTATTTTTACGTAATATGTATATAATTATATTTATTATTGTATTTTATTAAATGTTGCAAATTAATTATTTTCCTGTTCTTTTAAACTTATAGCACCTATACTTATATATACACTACCTGACTTTGTTTATTAATTTAGTATTATATTACATTATATATATACTATTTAAGTATACCTGTAAATCTATATATACTATACTATTGATATACTATTTTTGTACTCATATATATACTTATGTAATTAAATAATATAACCATAAATATATTACATATGCTATACGTATATACATATATATACGATATCCATACATATATTATACAAATGTTTTTGTACTTTTACATACATATATATATATATATACATATTTGATCACATATTTATACATATATATAATGAAAATACATAAGATACATACTATTATACACACCTATATATATATATATATACATATACCCAAATCCTTTGTACTAAACATTGTATAATCAAGTATAATATATATGTACTCATAGTTATATCTAAATAGTTATACATATGTGAACACATGGACATGGTATAATACCAACTTTTCATAAACTTCAATACATGTACATAGATTTCTCTTTGCAAAAACAATAGATACAAAATACATGTACATGATAGAATACCCCTAAATAATTATTACAAAATAAATATAATATACATACTAAATACTTTCTCCTTGAAATGGTTTGAATTTGTACTCCTAAGATTCTTCTTCTTCTTGCTTCACTTAATGTAGTTGGAAATAGAAAAGAATAACCAATAGAAAATAAAAAGGAAATGGAAGAGGGGTTTTCACGGTTTTGACAAGGAAATTTAAGTATGAAGCTTTGTTTTTATGATTGAAAGAAGTATGTGTTCCTTGTCTTCTAGCAAATGTGACCAAGCAAGGGAAAAGAAAAAAAAATAAAACTAGGTGAAGTAAAAAAAGAGAAAAAGCAAATGATATTAATGTGATTTGACAAAGCTTATCTAAATCTTTTGTTTTATATGCATAAATAACACATGGTGAATACATATCACACATGTGTCTACTGAATTTGAATCTAGAAACTCAATGTGGCAAGAAAAAAATTAGGGAAGGAAAAGAGGAAAAGGAAAAAGAAAAGAAGAATGAAGAAAAAGGAAAAATAGGAAAAAAATTATAATTTTCTAAACATAAAAATTATAAATTTAATAATGATGAAGTAATATTGAAATTTTATGCAATTTATTATTTAAATTATTACCTATTACGTTTATAATATTTAAGGATTAGCTCAACGTATTCGTTAACAATTTCACATAATTATACGTATTGGTAGATAATTATATTCATTTAGGGTTTTCTTACTATTGGGATAAATTTATTCATTTTATAAGTTTAAGTTATAATTTTAGGATTTTTGTCAAATTTGAGTTTAATCTCGAGTATTTATATGTACATAATGTTTAGGGTTTTCGTACACGATTTAGGTTTCAATTGAAATTCTAGGGTTTTTATTACTTATAATATATTCAATTTCATAATTTAATAAAAAAAAATTTCTTACTTAGCCATACCAACTCATGATATTATCTAGAGCACTCAGGTCCAATTTAGGGTTTAAACTGATAACCTTATAGGGTTTACACTTCAAGGCCTCACTTGGCCAAGAAATCAGTAACTTCAACCTTCAATTAATCGAACCTACAAATACATACGTTAGTAAAGTGAGATAAAAGAGCGTTGCAATCCAAGATGTTTTTGTGGCAACGGTCGAGATCTACATTCAGATTTAAGATTCAATCAGAGGCTTACTAGGAGTTAGTTGTGCAGGCAACATTCTAAATTTCCCTCTGTTAGGCTATTGTTAGACCTTTTTTTTTGTTAAACTTAGAAGTTTTCATTTTGTAATTTTGATGAGAACAAATAATTAATCAAATATTCCTTCAAAACCGATTTACAAATTCTTACAAGAACTATATCCTTTAAGGAAACACAATTAATCTAGGGATTGCTTTTGTACATTATTAAGAACTGATTTTATCATTTAGTGAAAAAAGAAGAAGTAATCAAGCACTATTCAAGTGCATCTTTTGGTTACTCTATCTTAAATCATCCAGCTAGCTGTGCTAGAACCAGTCGATTGGTTCCTTCAGCTATTCTGTGAACACCGGCTGCTTGCTCATAAATTGATTGGCTGCTTGATGAAGGTCAATATGCCCTATTGAATTGTATGGCCAGTTGCCTATGAACTGTTTAACTAGTTGATGAAGGTTAGTAAGCTTAGTTTAATTGTACGATTGGTGATTTAAGGACCATCTGACTAATGACATCAATTGAACAGACTGTTCGGCTAGTTCCCCTTGAACCATCCGGCTTGTCCATACAAAAACTAGACATTACAGTGCATTTCATGTAGATTGTACAAGACAAACGATTGGATTTTTATAAAGGCATATAAATGCAACTTTGTGAGTAGATAAAGGACAATTAATAGAGATATATTCCTGCAATTATTCCTCTTGTCTACTTGTACTTAATTCCAATTGTATTATGCTCATAATTTGTAATCCTTTGTAAACTCTAGTATAGTGCCAAGCTTCATATTCGCAACTTTTGCTTAAGAGAGCACTATACTAAGTGTTTATGAGTTGTTGTGTTTGTAAGATCAAAACTTGTTGGAGATTAGGTGCAGGCACTTGTGCCCTTGAGATTAATATTAATAAATTCGTGTATGAAGACCTCAGTTGAGGCATTGGGTGATCGTAGAGAGTAGGAAGCGGTCCGAACTCTACATTAAAATTCTAGACTTGATTTCTCTATCCCTATCTCTTTTTTTTTTTTTTCAACACATTTCATTGATTTATTATTATCTTAATTTGTCTCATTGTTGGTCTATGCCAATATTGCATTCTCTTAGTTCCTTAATTTAAAGAAATTGGTGTTAAAGTTGAATTTTGGCATTGAACTCAATTCATCCCCCCTTCTTAAGTTCCTAGTGTAGTATTTCATTTGGTATTAGAGCTCGTCTCTATAATTTACATTGCTTAATCGCATTATAGAGTAAAGATCGTGGCACTAAATGCACTAGGATTCATAGAGAGTCAAGCTATAAATAGGCCACCACTTCTCACTAGGGGGAATTATCCCTATTGGAAATGTAGAATGAGAATTTTTGTTAAGGCACAAAATAGAAAACTATGGGATGTAATTGAAAAGGGGCCAATTAAAATTGAAGGAAAGGAAGAGAATGAATATACCAAGGATAATTGGAAGAAAGTAGACGTAAATGAAATAGCAATGAACATATTGCATTATGCTATGAGCAAAAATGATTTCAATAGAACTTGAACTTGTACAAGTACAAATGCTAAGGAGATTTGGGATGAGCTACAAAGTACATATGAGGACACATCTAAAGTTAGAGACACTAAAATAATGGAAAGCCAAGAGGACTATTGACATCATTAATCCATTAGTAGTACTTGGTAAGAAGTTCTCTAACTTGGAAATTAATTCAAAAATTCTTAAGTCTCTTCCAAAAAAATGGAAAGCCAAGAGGACCACCATTAAAGAAATACATGATCTAGAAGCTCTATCAAAAGAGCAACTTCTTGGTACACTCAAGACCTATGAGATGATCAAAGGACATGGAAAAGAATCCATGAAGTAAACCATAGCTCTCAAAGCTACCGATTGCACTACAAGTGATGATGAGGATGAGAGTGATGATAATGACGTCGAAATGGCAATGATGGCAAGGAAATTTAAGAAATTTGTGAAATTCAACAAGAAGCTAAGGAAAGACAAAGTTGGTGGTGGGAATATCTTAAGACTTACAAAGGAAAAGAGGGATGTCATAAAATGCTACAATTGTAATCAACCAGGGCATATTAAAGATTATTGTCCACTTCTTAAGAAAGGAGATAAGGGTTCAAGAAAGAAAGCCATGGTGGCCACTTGAAGAGATAGTGATTCAAGCAACTCAGATAATGATCTTTGTCTCATGGCTTTGGATAATGAGGTATGTACCACATCTCAATCTTCTTACAATGAGTTGAAGGAAATGTATAATAATCTTTTGAAAGATTTTACAAAAATGCAAAAGAAGAATAAAATTCTAAAACAAATGATGAATGAAGTAGGGAATGAATTTGATGTGTTCAAACTTGAGTACAATAAGATAGTTGAGGAAAAAGAAAACTTAGAAGAGGATAATAAATACTTAAGAATTGAGAATGAAAAATTGAATATTGAGCATGATGTCCTAAGGAAAGAAAATGATGAATTAAGCAAAATAAATGAGAAAATCATGAATGAAAATAAAGAGCTATTTAAGGAAAATGAAGGAATAAAATCAAAAATCAAAGTACTTGAAAATGAGGATGCTAGTATAGATAAGTTAGCAAAGTTAGAAGTAGAAAATGATGTGTTGAGATCTAGCCTAAATAATTCAAGGAAAATAATAGCTAAGTTTGTTGAAGGTGAAAAGAACTTAAATAAACTCTTAGGACAACAATGAAATAGCCTTGAGAGAACCGAAATTGGCTATAACAAAAACCATATGTACAAGTCCTATAAAAGTTATGTTGTTAAAGCAACCAATGAGACTTGTAACTATTGTGGTAGGCATAGTCATATTGCTTACACTTGTGAAAATAAGAAGAAATGCCAACTTTGATTCATAAAGAAAAGATGGTTTTGGTCCTTAAGAGACATAGTCTTATTGCTACAACTAACTCAAAAGGACCTAAACTTAAGTAGGTACCAAAAATTTAAAATTTTTCTTTTTGTAGGAATCTTCAAGAAACAACAACAAATGGATTTTAGATAACGGTTGCTTAAGGCATATTATGGGAGATGCTACCAAATTCACCACATTAATCTTGAAGGATGAAGGAAATGTTATCTTTGGAGACAATAGAAAATCAACCATCTTGGGTGAAGGTAATAGTCTTATTAACGATGATCTCGTCATTAAAAGAGTATTGTTAGTTGATAATCTTAGGCATAACTTGCTTAGCATTAGTCAATTGTGTGATGGAGGATATAAGGTTACTTTCCTAGCAAATAAATGTATCATTAAAAGAATTAACAATGATCAAAGTAGCTTTGAAGAATATAGACAAGGAAACATTTATAAAATAAATCTTGGCAATTTTACAAATCAAAATGAAACTTATCTATCCATCTAAAATAATGATAGTTGGTTGTGACATAGAAAATTAGAGCATGCTATCATGGAAATAATCTCTAAACTTGTTAAAAGAGACCTTATAAAAGGTCTTCCAAAAATTAATTTTCAAAAAGATAAGGTATACCAAGCATGCCAACAAGGAAAACAACCAAAAACTCTTTCAAACCAAAAGATGTAGTCTCATCTTCTAGGCCACTACAACTACTACATTTGGACTTATTTGGCCCTACACAAACTTTAAGTTTAGGAGGGAAAAGATATACCTTGGTTATTGTTGATGATTTCTCTAGATACATATGTACTTATTTTCTTGCAAATAAGAATGAAACAAATCATGTATTCTTTAAATATTGCAAGAAAGTCTAAAATGAAAAAGGCCTTACAATTGCTTCTCTTAGAAGTGATCATAAGGGAGAGTTTGAAAACATTGAAATGAATGATTTTTTGCAATCAACATGGGGTAGAACATACATTTTCGACTCCTAGGACTTTACAATAAAATAGAGTTGCCGAAAGGAAAAATAGAACCCTAATTGAAATAGCTAGAACAATGTTATGTGAAAACAATTTGCTAAAGTATTTTTGGGCAGAAGCTATTAATATCGCATGTTATATTTCAAACCGTGTTTTCATAAGATTAATTATAAAGAAAACCTCCTATGAACTTTGGAAAGGAAGAAGGCCTAACATCTCTTATTTTCACCCTTTTGGTATCAAGTGTTATGTCCTCAATAATGGTAAAGAACAACTAGGAAAGTTCAACTCTAAATCAGATAAGGCTATTTTTCTCGGATATTCACGAACAAGGAAGGCATATAGAATATTCAATAAAAGAACTCTAGTTGTTGAAGAATCTATACATGTTGTATTTGATGATTCTCTATCTTCACTGCATGATATATGTCAAAATGACATGATTGATATAAGTACTCATTTGGATAAGATAGACTTAAACAATGACCAAAACAACGCTATTAATAAAGATGTCATTAGGTTAGATAATAATACAGATTAATCAAATCTAGATCTTCTTAAAGAATGGCAATTTGTTAAAGATCACCTTAAAGAACTGATTATTGGAGAACCTTCAAATAGGGTATTAACAAGATCATCACTCAAGAACATAAGCAACTTAGTATTCTTGTCTCAAGTTAAGCCTAAAAATATTAATGAAGCCCCTAAAGACGAATGTTGGATAGAAGTAATACAAAAGGAGCTTAATCAATTTCTTAGGAATAAAGTATGGAATCTAGTTCCTAGACCTAGTGATAGACTGGTAATTGGAACAAAATGAGTTTATAGAAACAAACTTGATGTAACCGATATAGTAACTAAAACAAGGCTAGGTTAGTTGCTAAAGGCTATAATCAAGAAGAAGAGATAGATTTTGATGAGACCTTAGCCCCGATTGCAAGACTAGAAGCTATTAGGATGCTTTTGGCATTTATGGCTCACAAAGATTTCAAACTGTTTCCAATGGATGTCAAAAGTGCTTTCCTCAACAACTTCATCAAAGAAGAAGTGTATATAGAACAACCTCTTGGTTTTGAGCATAATAAGTTAACCAATCATGTTTATAAACTTAACAAAGCCCCCTAAGGGCTTAAACAAGCTCCTAGAGCTTGGTTATGAGAGGCTTAGTAACTTTCTAATAGAAAATGGATTTATAAGAGGAAAGTTGGACATAACACTATTTATTAAAAATCACAATTCTTGTACATTGATTGTTCAAGTTTATGTCAATGACATTGTGTTTGGAGCTACTAGTGTGAATCTTGTAAATGAATTTATAGAGTGTATGAAGAAGGAATTTGAAATGAGTATGATAGGAGAGCTCAATTACTTCTTAGGTCTCCAAGTTAAGCAAACTAATAATGGAAAATTTATAAATCAATCCAAGTATACAAAAAAGCTTTTAAGATGTTTTAAAATGGATAATTATAAAGTTAGGCCTACTCCTATGAGCACTGTCCTAAAATTAGACAAAGATGAACATAGCAAATACATTTGTGAAAAGCTCTATAAAGGAATGATAGGAAGCCTATTGTACTTAACTACATCTAGACCGGATATTATGTTTGCCGTTTGCTTATGCACAAGATTTTCAATCTTACCCGAAAGAATCTCACTTGAATGCAATAAAACGCATCTTCAAGTATCTAGTGGGCACTATTGAAATCGACTTGTGGTATCTCAAATATACTTCTTTCGATCATGTAGGATATTCTGATGCTGAATTTGCCGAATGCAAAGTTGATCGGAAAAGCACAAGTGGCATATATGTAAGTATATGTATATTCGTATGGTATATATATAGGTCTATAAAGTTATATATGTGTGTATATATATATATATAAATAAGTTAAGAAAACAAAAGTATACAAGTGTGTGTATAGATATAAAAATACGTATACTAGTAATATATCATAATATAAGTACATGTACATAATTAAATAGTATATATACCATATACTAAAATACCAAATTATTAAATAAAGTAATATAAATATAAATACATATGTATGCTATGGGTTTAAGAAAAAAGAATTGGGTTAATTTGCAAAATATAATAATATATATATACATATAAATATAAATATTAAGTGAAGTTACAAAATAGGAAAAATTGAAAAAATATGAAAAATCTATAAAAATGATACGTGGAACATCCATGAGATGCTACGTTAACATCTTACAATTTTAATTAAATTCATAATTATTAATAATAAGAAAATAATTAATTAGATAGGAAATTACTAAAATGGCAAAAAGTGTATTAAATAAGTATTTAACCTTAAAAATAGCAAAATAGGTAAATTGTTATAAAATAGGCTTTAAAATAAGAAATTTTAAAAAATATAAAATTTAGATATTTATTAAATCCTAAATCTCTAAAGAAAAGCTTAAAATAATAATTTATAAATATTTAAGTCAAAATAATAAAATCTATAATATTTTTAGACCAACATGAAAAATGCGAGTAACAACGTTCAAAACGAAACCCTTTATATGAAAATAGGTTCAAAAACGATAAAAATCGACTATAAACTCATAAAAATCAAAGTTAAAACGAAAAAATTATACATTATTGAAAATTTAATATAAACTGAGAAAAATATATAGAAAATTTAAGTTAAACTATATTTATATCATACTTGAGTTATAGTGGGAAACTAAGCAAATAATGATAAATATTTAGTTAATCAGAAAATCTAGTTTTTCAAAATACTAAAAAGCTTTATTATCTTTTAGGCACCTAATTATTGAGATCTGGAAATTCCAAAGGTTTGAAGAGCAAGCATTAACTTAAGTAAGGGAATTCTAATGATCTGTTAGCTACTTACTGTTTTTTGTTTGTATGTTGCTTGCTAGTTGATACTAATTGTTTGTTAAATGACTGATTTCTTTATATGCTATCATTCGTGTAATCACTTTCTTAAATTGATAAACATAACTATTCGATTAAAATAACCAATTATATTTGTCATCTGTCTATTACCTAATTGATATATTAATGGACAGTATTAGCTTTACAAATTTTTGAGAAAAGTATTTTGGTAAATGTTTTGCCAATCTTAAATATATTTTGTATAATTTTCATAAGGGCTCGTAGTACCGTAAATTATGTTTTTATTGTTAAGGCAAAGCCAACATGATATCTCCAATTAATTACGCGAGGATTTGCATATTTGTGCCCATGGGGCCCTTGATATGTTTAGTGGATAGCCTTAGTTGGGGTCTACCTATATTAATTGTTATTTCTCAGCTACGATAATAATTGAGTGTAGTCTAGTAGGACGTTGCCTCTAAGCAGCCTTATGCAGTTAAGTTAAGGTGCTCCGTACGGGTAAGTACGAAGGAAATATCGCTGTGTAAATAACGTAAATCTACACCTTCCATAGTTCCGAACTCCTATGAATTGCATTTACTACGTATGCATTTATTTCAAGTATAGATAGAATGCATGTGTGCTAATAATGTTTGATAACTTACTTAAACAGTAGTAGTAAGGAATGAATTCACTGAGTCATGGTTTGCTTATTCTTCCATAATTTCTTTTGCAGGTTCCTTTAAGTTAGGATTGGGGAAAATCTTGAGAGAATAGTACAAACTAGAGATAGGTTTGATAATGTTAAAGTTAATCGAAATGTATATAGTTGATACAGAAACAATTTATGTAGAAAATATTTATATGATAAGATTATATATAATATAGTATTTCTTGCAAATTATCAAGTTGTTTTACCTTATTTTAGTTTTTGGTAGGAGATACCGATTCTCTACGGTTCTAATGGACTATAAAATATTGAATATCCATAGTCATTTATATTTTATAGTAAGTTAATTAATTAAAAATCGAAAAACCTTGGGGACTAATTGTTTAAAGTTTTGCAATCTCTATCTTGCAAGGTGGTTTTTGTATCATAAGTATATACATGATATAAAAATTTTAAACAACTCTACTAGACCTCCTTTAGGGTCCTAACACATTTTCACTTTTTTTTACCAATTTTTGTGGTATTGGAATGACTATTGAGTAATAGTTGATGATACTATCCAAAGCAAATGTTGCAAGAAGTTTCCAACCCACCATACTTAACATCCTTGCTTTCCACCTTGTAAGCTTCCGATTCATCTTTCTCGGAATGTGATAACTCTGATTTTAAACATATTTTATATGCTGATTTTATGGTATTTCCCTTACATTTTTTGTTTTCTTTAAAGAAAATGATACTTAATTGAGTAAAATGTTGATTTCAGGGTTTAAATGCGTTCTAGGCTCGAAAACAAAGAAAAGGAATCAAGTTTCACTCAATTCCGAGTTCAAACGAAGAAGTTATGAAATTTTGAAGTTGTGCAGAAATTTTGCCTTTGTGCAGAAAGTTACACGACCTGGGGACACGGCCATGTCCCAAGCCGTGTCTGGTGACGAAATTAAAATCCGTGTAATACACATATATAAGGAGATCTTAGGGTTCAGAAGGGAAAGAGACATTACAGAAACGGAGAAAAACAAGAGAAGAAAGGAGACTTGAGGAGAACATCAAGAAGCGATAACGACATCGATTTCAAGATTAGAGATTGTTCATCAAATCAAGAGGAGTTTTCATGCTTTATTTTATATTTTTTATGGAACTCGTTTTTAGATTCGTTATGATAGCTTAGAATTCAAGTATTTAGGATTATGGAACCTAGGGTTTCATGTGATTTTTTGATTGAATTATAATTTCAAGAAAGTTTCTATCTTTTCTTGATTCAATTATGTCGTTTAGTTATGGATTGATAATTCTAGAGTATCAATATATGATATTATGCATGTTGATTGAGAAATTGCATGTGTAATTAGATCTTAACATAATTGAAGAGAATTACATGTATACTTAGAGATAAGATACATGTTTCTTTCGGAAAGTTGATTGTTTGTGTGGGAATTCATTAAACATTAATGCAATTCTAAGTTATATTACTAAGTGAAGAGATTCCGGTAAATAATTTAGGATTAGGGTTAATATGCTTGAGAAAGATATTAGCTTTAATTGTGAATCCCTCCGGTCAAGAATTATAGAAACTGAATTGAATACATTTTAAAAAGGTTACATGTTAAACACTAGGGGAAATAATTCCTAAATACATCATTGCATACTTGAAGTCGTTAGTAGTTTATTGTTTCTAATTTGCTTAGTTAAGTCTCATAATTAGTTTAGTTTATTAATTTCAGTATTTTTAATTCATTCAACTCGACACAATTTTCCGGTTAGATAATAAAGCTAAAGTTAATATTAGTACTCAAAATCTCTGAGGGATCGACTCGGACTCATATCCGACTATATTAAAATTGATAGGTGCGCTTGCCTCGTATCAGAATGAAAGAGATATCCTCTGTCAATAGTTTACCTCCCTCCTTCACAAGTATATCAAGATACTTACCCATGTCTAAAGATGGTCTTATACCAAATATTTCGGAGATTTTGGTTTTCAAGACTGAGCTTATATTCCTAGAGAATAAGAGGCAAGGCTTCTAATAATTGACTTTCTACCTAGTAAGGTCACCAAATCCTTCCATAACTTCTTTCATAATTTTTGCATTCTCCTTTATTACTTCTCCCATTAGGAGAATATCATCAGCAAAATAAATAAATAAATAAAATGATGTGAAAGTTTCAAATTTCTTCCTCGAAGCTAAAGGGGCTTCCAAATCTTATCCTCTACCATCATGCAAATTATATGACTAAGAATTTCCATAGCTAAGACGAACAAGTACGAAGAAAAGGGGTCACCCTATTTGAGTCCTCTACTTGACATAAAGGGTTCCAACATTACTCTGTTGAGGATAATCTGATACTTTACTAAGGATAAGCATGAGCTAATAATATCAATCCAAATTTTAGGAAAATTAAGAGTTGTAAGTACAATGCAGACAAAGTCCCATTCCAACGTATCATAAGCCTTTTCTAAATCCAACATAATCATCATCCAACTTCTCTTACCATATTTCATGCTAAACGAATGAAGCACTTCTTAAAAAATAATAATGTTGTGTTTTACATTCCTACTTGGTGTGAAGCTGTCTTATTTCGGGCTGATCAACTTATTTAAGTAAGGACATAGCCTTTTTGCTAAACATTTTGTCACTATCTTATACATGGTCGTGCACAAACTTATAGACTAGAAAGCTTTCAATCTATTTGCCCCCATTACCTTCGATATCAAAACAATAAGAGTGTGAATCATAAACTTTGGCACCTTTCCTTTCTTTAAGATATTCTCCACCAGTTCACAGACCGTCTTCCTTACAACATCTCAACAATTTTTGAAAATCACAGCATGGAATCCATCAACACCTGGGGTCTTATTGTTTCCAATGCACCATAATGATTTTTTTTTTCTCTTCAGCTGTCTAATCCTTCTGTAGTAGGAGTTTATCTTCCTTAGAAAGACCTATTTGTCTACACATCCAATCTAACACCTTTCTCTATACAAACTCTCTTTTAGTAGAGTAGAGATTTTGAAAGAATTTACTAAACAAACTCTTTTATGCAATTCTCGTCTTCAATCCAATTTCCTATACAGTTAAAAAGTCTACATATCTGTGACTTTGACCACCGAGCTACAACACTAGCATGAAAGAATTTCATGTTTCTTTCTCCATGTAATACCTACTAAGCTCTTGCTTTTGCTACCCATAGAAGCTCCTCTTACTTCATGACCCAACACAACTTACCCTATAAACTTCTTTCTATATCAATTAAGTACTGGCTAGGGCTATGAAGGAGATTTTGAATTGTCTTCAATAGTTTTGTTATCTCTCTTTTCCTCACATGGATAATCCCAAAGACTTAACTATTCCAAGTTCTCAAAGCCTGGACGAATGTAAGCAGATCGGCCTTACAATTGAATTCTGGACTTTTCCAAAAGGCTTCCACAACAAATTTAAAATCTAGTTGAGATAACCATATGGGCTGAAATCTAAAGCGCCTTAAGTGTTTAGGCCTCCCTCAAAACTTTGGATTAGAGTGAAGTGGAATGGGAAAATGGTTTAAATAATAATTAGGAATGTGATACACCTTTACCTTTGGGTATATTGCTCTTCATTGGACATTTGCTCAAGCTCTATCTATTCTAGACTAAATTAAGCCAACAATGTTTTTTTGACCTCTTAGACAAAGTGAACTGAGGTCTTACATACCTTAAATTCGCCATTCCACAAGAATTCATAAAGTCTTGATATGCTTGTACCCTACTTTGATTCAAATCCATACTTCTCATTCCTACTTAGAATTTCATTAAAATTTACTATCAAAACTTAGGGGCCTTTAAGCTTTGATGTCGAAGAACTTAATTCTTCCCAATGCAAGCCTTTAATCTCTCTACTAGGATGTGCATAAATGGTCGAAATAAATCAAGAGGAAAAAGTACTGTGTACCTAAAATTTTGCATTAGGATTTGTTGTTTGGAAATGTGTGTTGCATAGATGGCTACCTCTTCCGTATTCTAGAAGACCACTATGCCCCTGCTGAATCCTAAAGCCTTAGAACAAAGCATCCTATTATATCCCAAATATTCTTGCAAGCCTTGTACTGCTTGCCAACCCATTTTAGTCTCTATGATAATCAGGATAGTAGGAGCAAATTAGGTGGTAAGATCTCAAATTGCTTTCTTCCTACATTTAAAATTTGCTTCTCTTGCATTTTAAGCAAGAGCTTCAAAAGGCATCATTTACATGTTTGAAGATAATGTGTCTATGTAATTGGACAAATCCATAGTAGCACTCATTTTATACCAAAAGTTAAAGGTATATATTTGATGGAAATACTCAATTTCCACATTCCATTGATATGAGTGAAACAGTGTGCACAGGAGAAACATATGCATCTCCATGCCTTCTTTTCCACTCTTTTTATGCCTTCCTCCATAAGAGATAGCACAAAGGGCACCCTCTAAACATCCACTTGCATTTCTGGATTCAAGTAGATATTCTTCACTATCAAGTATTAGGTCTACTCCATAATCCTCAAAATGTCCTTCCCTAGGATATTCAATCAAAAAATTGGCATCATTATCAAAAGAACACAGTCCTCCATGATGTGAATCGGTTTCTAGTCTTGGAGAACTATTCTTAGTCTTTGAATGATAGGCCTTAGCATCACATCTAGTGCTTAGTTCTTTCTCTACTTTGCTTGATTCAATACTATCGTTTGGACTTTTGCTTATACCAACCTTGAATTCAAATCCTTGTATACTTCCCATAACACTCGATCTGAGTACATTGTTGGGGTATTTGAATCTATATGAAGAAGTTGTAGACATTTCGATCTTTAGCATCTTGACCACTTTTTCTTGCGAGCTTTTTGATCAAAAACATAGAAGTGGTTCGTTTTTCTTCTTTCTTGAGAGAGTGTTTCAATGTTAAGGGTAGCTAATTCTCTTTATTATCCTTATTAATATATTGGGAAGTTACTCGGCTTGGCTTTCCAAAAGATGTCTTTATATCTTTTAAAGATACCCTTTCCTTAAGTGTTTCTTTGCCTTCCTTCTCCTCATCAAACATCCCATTATTAAAAATTTCAAAGTTACTCATTCCCTTTTTGGGCATTTTTTTGGTTGTAACTTCTTTCTTTTTGTACGTCGTCTTTTTGTGTTGTACTTATCTTCACCTTCATTTAATATAGGAGCAAATGTCTTTCCCATACTCTGCGCATTATTTATTATTGCACTGTCTCCTTCCTCATTTACTTTTCCCTATACTAAACTATTTTCCCCATCAGGTGTGTGGCTTTGAGGCTGCTCCATGTGTGTTTCCACATTAGTTCCACAATTCAATTCTCTAACTTTCTCTTTCTTTTCATTCCCATTCCTAGTAAAAGGGTAGTTTAATTTATTATGGCTCACTCTTCCACACTTTTCATAGACATTCAACAATACCTCATATTGGATATGATATTTTCGATCATTTAATATGAACGTATGCTTTAAAGAGTTCTCCACATCGATTTAGACACAAAATCTTACAAATCTCCTGCATTCTAATCCAATCGTATACTAAATGCATCATAGAACTGGTCCAATTTTTTCTCCAATCTAGCAAATTGCTAAAGGAGAATAATATTCAATTGGTAATCCTCCAATTCTAACCCAAACAACAATGGTGCTAAAGGATGCCCTGTCTAATCTAAAGTCAGGCTCCCATCTTTTTAGGGCCAAATAATTCTCATTTATGAACCAAGGGTCTTTCTTTATTACCTATTGAAAATCAAGAGCATTTTCAAGTGTTATAAAAAAGATACCTGAGTTAGTGTAGATTAATTTAAAATTTCTTAGCGCTCTCCACATACGTTTTATCCTGTCCATCACTATTTTATATCATAGATTTGGTTCCATAATTTTTGCAATGACTGTTTTTTTGCCATGGCACTCTAAGAATTTCTTTCTCCGAACGTGAGAATTTCGCATAACATACTCCTGGTGCCGCTTCCTCATTCAGCCTATTCTCCTCTACAACAACCGAGTCATTATCATGCTCCGTCTCTCCAACTCCGTTGGAAGATGATCCCGTATTAAAACAAAACTTTTCACAAGCTTCAAGGACAGTGGTGAGCACCTTATCTTTAAATGACAACTGCGATTGCCTTTCCCCACTACCATCTATTCAATCAGATGGTTCCAGGCTATTTTATGACTCTAAGTTTTCTGTAGCTAGTCTCTTCCTACTTCTCTAGGCCTGATCGCTGTGCATACCCTTCGCCTCGTCGAAGGGGTAGTCGCTAGGGTTTTCCTTGGTAGCCGTCGCTTTCTTTTAAATGTAATTAATACAAAATTAACGAATACAGGTTAAAAAAAAAAAACCTCACATCACCTCTTTACAGAAGTCTAATAATACATGTCACATATTTATAATATACCAAAAATGTATATTACGGCTTAATTTATCAATAAGTCGAGAACATATACCATAGGTTTACTTTTCCGGATAAGGTTCTTATCATAAAATTCCTTACCAATGTTTAAGAGAAATTACATCGTAATTAATTAATCTGAAATTCGGGTAAAATTACTATATAAGCCCTTGACTTTTTAATTCATAATTTTATAGTGTACTTCATAAAATTACGTAAAATTTCTTATTTTATTTTGTGGTCCATATATCTCGTTTAGAGTTTGCAATAACACATAATAGTTCGTAAAAGTACATAATCTCGTAATTCGATTTATATTTGGTAGTTCTACAGAAGTTGTTTATAAAAATGTCTGAAACTTCATAAAATCAAGGCATTTTCAACTCTATACCTTCGTTTTTCAAATCTGGACCTTCGGATGAAAGCTTTTTCCCCCGATTTTCTTCATTTCGTAAATTGAAAGTTTTAAAATACCCTAATGCCTAGTTTGATTTAACAAAGGTGGTTCTGCTTGCACTGTCCTTCGTTAGTTTGACAATTAGAAAACTAAAATTTTCCGACCATCGATTTCAAGGCTGAATTAGTCTTATACATTAATCTAATATACATGTTGCTACCAACACCATTGAATATTAGTCCTATGTCGTTAGTTTCAAAATTCGGCTAAAAAACTTGCTGTCAACCATCAAATACGTATTGTACTTCTTGTAATAGGACGCAATGGAATGTATTTTTAATTTATACATCTTATCTGTTATGTATGACATCAGCTTTTGAATAGGATTTAAATTATTTTCCTACGTGACAGCATTGAATTTGTTAAATTGAAATTGTTTGAATAACTGACAAACGAGAATATTTAAGGGTAATGGCGCAATTTGCATTAACAAGTCACGCCTGATATTCGGATCGTAATAAGTTTGTTTACCTGTTATATGAGCGTTTACCAATTGTTTCCAGAATCCAAATCCGTAATCTAATCTGTTTGCTAAACATGTTTTCTGTTTGCATTGAACCCATTAATTGATAAGAAAATAAAATAAATCTTACACAGTTCAAGTCCAGAAAGATTAAAAGAAATAGAAAGTTTATATAAAACTAAAGTCTACAAAATAAATAAATAAAATATAAAAAATTACAATGCGATAAAAGTTATGCCCAGGATAAAGTCAGACTAAACATGATTAGAGTAAATCATCCATTTATTAAATATATTTCTAATTATAGAAATGGAATTTAAAAGTATTGATAATGGCTTTAAAATGTTGGAAATTAATTGAAGTGTTAAATTTCTTATATTTTAGAAATTCCTGAAGTAGTTCAAGCCACTATTAATAGTGATCTAAACTAGTTAAAGCTGAATAGGAGAGAGAAACAAAAAAGTTTGATTCATTTCGATCAATTACGAAGTGATCCAAATGAATCATTATCAAGACAAGATTTTTATCTCTCCCATGCAAGCAATGTGGATCAATTGTGAAGTGAGCCAAATGAACTCTTACTAAGACAAAATTTTTGTCTCACCTATACATGTAGTCTAGATCAATTTGTCAAGTAATTGGATAAATCCTTGGCAAGGCAAAACTTACTATCTCATCTATACATGTAATTTGAATCAATTGTGAAGTAGTTTACATTACTCAAAATTTTTGTAGAAAATTTGTAGATTCATGTTTACAAAAAAGTTACTATCTCATCTATACAACACTCTACGTTCCTTAATTGTCTTTGTTCTATCCCATTTTTGGAAATAATCTAACAATCTTTAAGAGTTTTAGTTATAGCATTTGAGATAAATGTTGTGCTTTATGGTCATGAACCAAGAGTTCGTCAAACTTAATTGATTTGATGGAACTAATTTCTACAGATGGAAGGATAGGAATATTTCTTCTATCAGTTCTTAGTATAATATATATACTTGAGTTGAAGACTCTAGTAATGGAAGATGTAAGAAAGAGGCAAGTGTGGGAAGAGAAATCTAAAGTTGAATCTATGAAAAGAAAGTGATAGGACGATGAATTTGCATGTTGGGGACATATACTTAATACCTTATCCAATAATTTGTATGATTTTTATATATGCATCAAATCACCGTAGAAATCTAGAAGGCATTTAAAGAAAAATACAACATCGAATACCAAGGAACAAATAAGTTATTAATCATTGAGTATTTTGTGCTCAAAATGGCTAATAGCCCTATAATGGAGCAAGTGGACAAATTGTAAGTCCCAATGCATCATCTTTGCAACTTGATTATAACGATACTAGACTCCCTTCAAATGGGTGAAATAATTGCTAAACAACCACCATAATGGAATGACTATTGTAAGAAAATTTTGCATATGACAAAAACATTTCACAATTGAGACAATTTTTAGACATCACTTTATTGAAGAAGAGTTTAAGAAGCATGATCTAATTATTATGTTTAACAATGTTAACCATGTTAATAATGGTTGGAAAAAAGAACGTAAAAGAAAAGCTCAAGAATTGGAATCAAAGAAATAGTCTCGTAAGTGCTACAAGTGCAATAAGGAGGGACATTATGCACAAGAATGTGATCTTCAAAAGAAAGAGAAGAAAGGGCCCTTAAGTCACCTAACAAATGTGGAAACAAATGGTTATGTTATCAATGTTAATTGCAACTATAAATAAGATGCATATGGAATGGCTATTGACATTTACATGGCTATAGTAATTAAGCCATTTGAGTGGTAGTTAGATTTGATGAGGACATTAACCCATGCAATTAAGACCCAATGACTTAATATAACTTTTATAGCTAGAGCGGAAGAAAATGGAGGGTCTATGAAGTACATGCTTGATGTACATGCCAACAAGGTGTGTTGTACAATACGAGTAGCTTTTGAAGAAACACGCCCATGTTGCTTGCACTCGAGAGTTGTAGGCTTTGTAGTTCATCAACACGACCGTGTTGTTAATGTTCATAGGTGTGTAGAAGCATGCAAAGGCCTACAACTTGTTATCTATATTTTTTTTAGTACTTATTAGTATTTTCCATTTTTATCCTTGTAAACCTAATTATACTTTGTTTAAAGGCTTGTAAACCTATTGTAAATAGACTATTTGATTAATGAATATGTTAATGCGATATATCTCAAACCTTTTGTCTTATCAATCTATGTTCTATATTGTGGCAACAACACCTCTTTGTATTATTCATATGTGTATCATATCAAATGTGTGATTTGAAGCTCTATCATTATAATTAATGAGTCATATCGAATTATAATTGCAAATCGATTGTTTTTTCCAATCCGTGAGTTGTATCATTTTTAAGATTCGATCAAAACTCGATTTGACTATTGAGTTGTATCTTTACCTTTGTTTTGAAACCTTGAATCTACAAAAGATCGGATCTTTTGATTTGTTGCACAATGCTCTTAGATGTGTAGATTTGATACTAGATCTAGGTCACATGATATTTAGTATTAGAGCTATGGTTTGATACGTATAAATTGGAAAGCATCGACTTCACTCTTTGTTGAAGTTTTGATATTTAGAGATTAGGGTTTGCAATTTATTTACAAAAAGTTATGCATGGAGGTACTATTGAGATTAATGGGTTAGCTTACTTTGATTTGATTGGTTAGTGTTATGGGAATTTTCTAGAAATTTGAAAATGCCTACCAGGAAGTTTTACATATATGGTCGAAAAAGGAAAGGAATTTTGTTGTTCTAAATTGCGAACTATCTAGTTATTTTGATCTCGAAGGTTGTTTTTGGAAGATTAGATTTCGAATTTATTGAGTATCGATACTTATATGAGCTTCTTGTGATAATAAGGTGATTTGGGTAACAAAGCATATGTGGGTAACCTTTTATATTAAAAATAGGATCCAAGATGAAATTTTGTGAGATATCAATGATATTGCTAATTATCATATTTGTTTAGGTGAACATTGGCTGTCAAAATATTATGCATACCATAATCAGTCTAACAATACATATTACTTAAATGTAGAGAGGCGACTTGTTTTTCATCCTAAATTTGCTGAGAGAATCGAAAGGGATTTAGGGAAGTTTAGGGATTTTGTGTGATAGTAGAGAATTGAGAACTAATCTTGTCATAAGATTGAGAAAACTATAGGCTATATTAAGTAAAATTGCATTGAAGTGAAACCTAAACATGCAAAATAGAAGCTAATAAAAATGAAGTATTTCAGGCTTTGAGAGTATAGACACTATCCTGTTTAGTGTCTGAACACCAAGCTAAAGGCTATGTTGGGAAAGAAGATATAGAGGCGATGGATGTTGAAAAGGAAGGAAGGATCCTATAAAAGAATATACATGAAGTCCCTTGCAACAACAAAATAGAACCAGTTCAAATCATGGGACAAAGGTATAAGAAGATTGAAGAGGAAGAGAATCAGAACTTCCAACATTTATGCCATTAAGCTTCCACTAGCCCAGTTTCCACAAGTTCCATTGTCTTATGTTAAGGGGTACACTTTTGACAATGTGTTTTCATTATTGAACAACCATTATAGGGCTCAAATGGTTCTAATTAATAGAGTCCACAATGAGTAAAAGGAGTGTGAGTTGAAAATGCTTTTTCAAATTTCTCTAAGCTATTGTGTTTTATTTCTTTTAGAGTTTTGTGGATTATTTTTTATCTTGGAGGATTTTCAATCCAAGATTCAGGTTGAATCTTCCCTAAGGGAGGACATGATGAGGACATTAGCCTATTTAATCAAGACCCAATTTTGCAACTAGAATGGAAGAACATTGAGGGTTAATGAAATATACACCCTATGTACTCTCTTATATACAAGGTTTGTTGTACAACACGAGTAGCTTTTGAAGAAACATGCTCGTGTTACTTACATACGAGAGCTACATGATTAAGTAGTTCATCAACATGACCTTGTTGTTGATATTCATGAGCATGCTAAAGGATGTGAAGATCTATGACTTGTTATTTACATTCTTTGTAATGTTTATTAATATTTTCTTTTTTATCCTTATAACCCTAACTATACTTTATTTAAAGGGCTGTAAACACTTTTGTAAACAGACTCTTTGATTATTAAATGTGTTCATGAAATTATCTTAAACCTTTTATCTTACCAAGCTATGTTTTAGATTGTAGTCGGAACACGTCTTTGTTTTATTCATCTATGTGTCATATCGGATGTGTGATTCAAAAACCACATCATTCTAATTCATGAGTATATGGAATTATAATTGCAAATTGATTGTTTTCAACATTTTTTAGTCATATCATTTTTGGGATTCAATGGAAACCTAGTTTGACAATTGAATTTGTTTGTAATATCTAATTCAATACTTATTCGTATCCTCTATTTTTCATTGTCATATACATAGAAAAACCCAAAAATATTTCTTTTTAAAACCTTGAATATATAAAAATGTTGGATCTTTTAATTTGCTAAGGGATATTGGTATATGGTGTAGATTCGACTGGAGGATTTAGGTTACATCAAGATTCTGGTGCAATAGTCTATATACCAAATGACTGTTAATGAGACAAGATTTTTAAAGATATTTAAAGCAAGGAGGTTGATAGGAATCAACCTCTAGGTCCTATCACTCGCTCTTAAGCTAAGGGTCTGGCTAAAATAGTTTGTCAAATTCTTAACCATTACCTAACTCTAGAAGAGGTCGACCTATTATGCCGAGCTAATCTAGCCCCAAGTTCGAGATATCATGAGTTCAATCTTTATGCCGCATTAGAGCAAGGTTAGGCTAAGCTACCTAAGGATCTCTGACCTATCCTGCAAACCTATTCCAAAGACTACTGTACCTTTGAAGCACAAAACTATCATGATCGTATTCCCAAGCCATTCTAGAACAGATGTCTTGAGCTGAGCAAAGAACTAGATACAACTGACCTTACACAACCTAGTCAGAAACCATCATGCATAAAGTCTTCCAGCCTCTCTTCTAAAGACACGTATCCCACAAATCGTGAATGTACAGCTTCACATTAGATATTCTCTTTGTAAAAGAATTGCAAGGATGCCCTTTCTCTTTTTCTACATTTTGTATTTAGTTTTTACCCATTTTAGTAAATGTTCAAGTTACATTGTAAACTTAAGACACCAAGTATAAATACTCTGTTATAACAATTGTTATAATACAAATAACTTTCCTTATTAATAAAATTACTAAGTTTTTCCCTGCATTTATCCCTTCTCTTTGTTGAAGATCCTTAGCCTTAGCTCATATCAAACCCTTAAGTAAGGTTTGAGCAATGAGCAACCCTTTCATTTGGAATGGTGAGTCACCTTTGATAGGTGGTGAGTCACCTTTGATAGGTGGTTAGTCATGTGTGCTTAAGTAGTGCATAATATCCATTCAAGTAGCTCACATTTGCTTAACCTTTGATAATACATAATTAGCATACATATTCTATAATAATTTTGTGCAATTTTGTACATTAATTTAGCTAATTCTATAGTGATTTAGAGGTTAATCTGTTTAATTTTCATTTTAAGGGACTTCAAAGGCATCTGGTGAGGTTTTGAAGACTTTTATCGAGTTTTGAAGCATATTAGAACAAAAGCATTGATTGAGGATTTAGAATGGAAGGATTTCAAGCGAGAAACAAAGTCTAGTGAAGAATATGGTTGAAGTTTGTGGTCGTGATCTATGGCCATGTACTTCTCATCATCAATTTTCATTGAATTTTGAAATTTTCAAATGCCCCATCACGATGATCGTGTATTTTGGGCATAGACAAGCATGATTTATGAATCTTTTAATTTATTAGATTTTCTTTGTACATCTAAGTCCAATGGTTATAAATAAAGATCTCGACCTAGGTTTACAAGGAGAGCCCCTTTGAACAAAGTTAGTAGGGTAAAAATTCAATGGTTCTTCTACTTTTCTTCTCTTTTATTGTTATGTCTTTAATTTAATTATCTTGACAAATCATTATGGAACCCTATGTTCTAGTGTGACTTTTATTATTGATATTGAAATTCAATCTATGATATTTACATATTGCGATCTAATTGTATTGTATTTATTTCATCTTTAATTCAATATATTGGTAATTGAATTATTACTAGAGTCTTATAGAGTTCTCGAAAGTATGTAATATGACTGACTAATATAATTAGACAAAACTGGCAAACCTAAACGTTTAGTAGTTCAGTTTTTCCAGATTAGACAATCTAATAGTAGGATTCAAGGGTTTCATATGGTTCTGTGATAATCTATTCAAAAGCGATTTGGGTAAAGTGGTCTCAAGATTAGGAATTAGCTAAAAGACGCAAGTCCAATTAGTTTGTAATAGGAATCCTCACGGTCCAATAAATAACAGTAAAGATTTACTAAGTGATATGCTTTCTTTTTCATCTAATTGTTCTTATGATTATTTCTATTCTTGTTTCTATTTAGTTTCCGTTTATGTTTATATTTTTGTTGTTCTAATTATTTTTGTGATCATAATCTTTATCTTACTATCTTTAATTATTCAATTATATCTTCTACTATAAAAGTTAGGTAATTGGAGTAATCAAGGATACTATTGCTAATTAATTAGATATTACTCTCATATATGGTTCATCATGAGATTGACACTTCGACTCAAAACTGAATCTATATTATAACTTGATTAGGTACACTTGTCAATACTAAACTATCAAGTTTTTGGTACCATTGCTAAGGAGCTAATATTGTAAACTAATTAGGAATTTAGCAAAAACACTAGATTTCCAATTATTTTAACATGTCTATAATAATTCTTTCCTTTAGTTATTTTGGTATTTTTTTTCCTTAAATTATTTCTAATTTCTGAATTTTTCCAATTTATAACCAAGAGTAGCATTGGCAATCTTAAGGAATTCAATTTAGAAATAGAAAGGACTTCATGATATCTCCATCAAAGAGTGCATGAAACAGTAGATGTAATTAATTAGGGTTCACCATCTAATTGAAAGACGAGTCATAAGATTCAGAAAGCGATCAAGAAATTGAAACCATAGCATTGAACAATGATGATGCCAACATGACCCTTATGGAGTTTGCCAAGCCAAAGGTGATTGAAGTTGAATCTAGCAACATAAGACTTGTAGTCCAAGTAACAAATTTCCATATCCAGCCAAATGTAATCCAATTTGTTTAGTTTGATGGATTGGCTAATGAGGATCCCAACAACCACATCTAGAGTTTCTATGAGATTTGTGACACTTTCAAAATCAATGGTGTCATAGATAATATGATAAGACTAAGATTGTTTTTGTTCTCCCTACGAGGTAAGGCTAAATAGTGGCTTAACTCCCTACCTAGAAGTTTTATTACTACTTAGGACTCTTTGGTTGAGAAGTTTTTAAGAAAATATTTCCCACCTGTTAGGACAACGAAATTTAAAAACAATATTTCTGTTTTTGCTTAAATTGATGACGAGACCCTTTATGATACATAAGAGAGATTCAAAGAGTTGTTAAGGTGATGCCCGCATCACGAATTGCCTCTATGCATACAAATTCAAACATTCTATAATAAGCTCAATTATCCTATATGTCAAATGATTGATGTCACAATTAGAGGTACTCTAAGCACTAAGACACCAAATGAGGCCCAAAAGCTAATTGAAGGCATGGCAATGAATAACTTGTAGTTAGGAAAATGTTAGATCCAAAGTAAAGGTGTCCAGGAAGTATAAAGTTGATTCTACGATTGTACTAATAGCTCAAGTTGAGAACATGAGTAAGAATATTGAAGGACTGATGAAGCTAGTAAATTTGGTACAAGATGAGACTTTGGCTTAAATTAAAAATGTCAATTTTATTTTAAATGTGCTCAGACTAATCCTTTCAACAATATACATAATAGGACCCCTAATATTGAAGAGTTGCTAAATAGTTCATCTAGAGCTTAGATGCTTGTTTCTAAGTTAACGAAGCAACACAAAGAAACACTAAAGCTTCACTAAGAAATTTAGAGAGTTATGGAAGTTTGCTTAGAAATACTGAGTCATATCTCACACTTATGGGTTTCGAACCAAAGTAAAGGAAGAAATCAACTATCAAGCCAATGATGTTAAACGACAACACTCCTTGAGGGTCAACCCGAGTTTAATTTTGTTAATTTCAGTTATTTTGTTAGTTGTTTCATTATTTTTGTTGTTTAGTTTTAGTTATTTCAAGTATTGAGTTTTCAGGACATTAGTTAGTATTTTCCTTGCTTTGAATGATTTTTATTTTTATCAAAAATATTTATTGAATATTGTTCATGCGGTAGTAATATTAAAGTTGTCATCCAAGAATTGTTATTTGATCTACTTTAGACCATGATCATCTCGTAAATAATTTAGAGAGGAAGTTAGGAAATTTTTGGATAAGATCTATATGGTTAGAACCACACCTATGATCCTTGATCATGGTGACGTTATGTTTGCAATATTACGAAAAAGGCAAGGACCACAACTACACTCTACTACCATGATTGGCCATGGTCCTTGCTTATAATCCAATACGAATTTAAACATCATAGATAAAAACTTTCCATCTCATCCTAAACTTTCACTCTCTCTCTCTAAGACCTCACTTTTCCCTCAATCCTCTCACTATACAATCACCTAAACCTAAAGTTCACAAATCTTCAAGGTCAACCTTTTGCACAACCAATCAAAGGTATCTTTTGCATACGAAATAAAAATTAAGGGCGGTATTGGCTCTTTTGCATTGTATAAGAGTGCCTTTCTCTTTTCCAAATAAAAACTTAAAATGGTAGAGAGGACTTTTGTAGAGGTGAGTGGGTACAAATGCAAGGGCCATGTGTGTGCCAAGTGTAAAGTCACATTACACATAACTAAGGAAATAACTTGAGTGACTTATACGAAATGATCTGGAGAGAAGTGTAAGAAGGAGAAGAAGTAGGCAATCTTGATAAAGCTATAACACGTATGATGATAAATGAAGGAGTATGATGGCATCAAACTTTATAATTGATAAATAACGAGGTAATGTTCTTGAGGTGGTTAAGTGTTTAATCTTTGAGGCATGATTTCGATAGAGTAATGGTATTAATGAGGATTTGTCTTTTATCCAAATGATAATGTGAATAAAATATTTATAGGAAATGGTAGTTGATCTCATCTATCGAATCATGATAGTAATCAAATTGAAGCCCTTCATTAAATGGATCTCAAGTTGACTATTTTAATAAGTTTAAGCTTAAATAAAGGTTTTATTTATTATTTTAGTATAAGCCAAACTAAAAAAGGTCAAATTGGATAGACCAATTCAACGAACCCCACTCTAAGCCTACCATACAAAAACTCTATTAATTATCTTAGATATTTGGACTCGACTCTTTGGGCTCCATTACCTTGGCCCATAAAGTTAAACCCAATCATTTTATAAGCTTAAAGTCTAATCTTGAATTTAACCTTCTATATTTTGCCTCCCAACCAAAGTCGAAGGGGTTTGGGCATCAAATGAGTCTTTCAAATGACTCAAGCATGTATATGCTATTAAACAGCTGTGTTGACTATTAAACAACTGTGTCACTGCCAAATTCATGTGAAAGTTGTTTATGTGCACAAGTTTGTAGTACCTCTTAATCGTATGTCATGCTTTAGTTGATTGAGTTGCACATTGCCCCCAAGCTAATAGTTCGAAATAAATCTTCTTTAAGTTGTCTCTTTTTAAGCTAATTTGACTCTTCAATTTGATCCATATGAGTTATTGATTCTGTTGAATTGAATTTGTATGTTAAGTTCACATTAACGATCTCATTAAGTTGATGCCACGTATCAATATTGCTTTAATTTTCTTCTCATATAAAAGCATTCTTCTTATAAGGTCTTTATATATAATATAAATACTTTATGTTAACCAAATCTTATTTGTTGTGCAACAAATATGGTGGTCCTATTAGAGTAGGAATAGCACGGAATGTCCTTTTCTTACTCTCTTTTTCCCCTTCTTTATTTTCAATTTTAGCAACTTACAATGAAGTCCTGCTTAAGCAATTTAACTTTTTTAGTACAAGCTCTTCGTCCACTCTATAGTTGCCTTTGGAATCTCCACTTTTCATAAGACAAGAATTGCAATTCAATTACGGTAGTCCAGAACAGCAATTCAATATCTTATTTTCTTTTTCCTTTTTGTTTTCATCTATCTTCAAACCCATACATTAAGGTCCTACGTTTCTTACTACGTTAGGGTTTCCTCTTCTTCTTCTTCTTCTTCTTCTTTTTTTCTTTTCATTTGATGTTTTCTTTCCTGATTCATCTTCTTGTTCACTTGGCAAGCTAGTTGTCCTCTCTTGACTGCTAAATGGGGCTTTTGGTGTTCCTTAGATGTTACACTAACTTGCTGATGCGAGAGAAGCTCAAAACAGCTACTGTTTGGTGGTCTGTTGCTGTAACGAGCTCAGATCTTCTACTTGCTTATGTTTAACCATGGCTACGAGGTCATTTATTCAGCTTAGCTGGAATGCAGAATTACAGATCTACTATTCTTTAAGACTATTCACGTACTATTTTGCTTGGCTCTGATGTTGGACTGCTTGGCCATACTCTGTTGATGAACTCAGAGCTGCTGTCCACGTATTTGCCTTGTTGTTGCGCTAGGGCCTACTCATTCAAGAAGTCGATTGTTGTGTAATTGCTCGCTATGTTGCTGTTGCATTCAAGTTTGCTGGAATTCTCTTATTTTCTTGCTCGGCTATTTCTTCGTAATTGGTTGAGAAGCTCTAATTAATTCCTGGGAAGTTGCAACCCCTAATTACATGAGCACATGCGTCTGTTCAACATTCTGCAGTTTTAAATCATCAAGAGCATGTTTTAAAGTTGAGGCATACACATGTGACTTCAAATACCAAGTTGGTGGTAGCACAATGTGTTGGGTTTTCCTTTTTAAGATATTTAGGAGGTATTGTTTCTTGATCAAATGGTGTCGAAGTCTCAACTTTATTTAGGTATTTTTCTTTTTATCTCTTTCATGATATTTGTCACTTCTCCATTTTTTTCTCTAGAAGCATACAAGTTTGCTAATAAGACATGAGCATAATGTTATTCAGTACATGTTTAGAGATTGTCCTTGCTACTTGATGTTCAAGCTTAATGCCACCATTGACTTAACAAGCTCCAAGAGATGTATGCCAAACTAGGAGAATAGGCATTTAGGTTATAAACTTTTAGGCCTTTGAGAAGAAATCCTGATTGACAAAATAGGTTAACCACAAATGCATTGTATTTCATCTTTGGTACAATTTCCTAGTCTTCATACATTAACCTAAAGTGTTCCTAACCTTTGTTAATTAGACCAACATAACTACAAGTAGATAGCACTGCCACATAGGTGATCCCATATGGCATCACCTCAGCTTCAAGCAAATGCACGTAAGTCTTTTTCTGAAGGGCCATGCTTCCAAAGAAAAGGTTAACCATTTCTAAAATGAACCAAAGAGCCTCCTCTTGGTCTATTCTACATGTGTATATGCTTGTTGTCCTATTCTTCTCACATACATGTTTGGTCTCCTCACTTAATCTCCATGCCCTCTTCGAATTGATATTCCTTATGTAAACCAAGTTTGTAAGATTTAATATTCAAACTTGGCATGGACTTGCTATTTATTTATTTTTGTATTAATCTATCATGTTGTATTTGTATGGAGCTCTCCTCAATTTGTGTATGGCTTGAAAATGTCTTCTTTATCTCTAAATCTAAGTATACACTTCATTGATTGGAATGTTTACTCATTTTACTATTTGCTAATTTTGAACACATCACCATTAAAGGATTGTGACTCTTGCACCAAGTTAACGTACACTTTCTAATTCCATAAATTTTCTTCTTATTCCTATCATACAATCCCTATGAATTTGTTTCCATAATCAAATTGAATTTTGGACATGGTGCTTAAGTATAGCAAAATAATCAATGCCTTGCTAAAGTCATTCTACTTTAGCTTTTTGCTCTGGCCCTCATTCACTTCCCATTTCATTTTGTAGGTTTAGGAGAATAATACTTGAAAGGTTCCTAATTGCTATTCACCTTCAACTCTTGGTTCCAGCCTCCTTGTGTTTCAATGCCACTTATTCTTGCATCCTTCTTCCCTCTCCCCTCTTTCTTATGAAACTAACACTTTGTCGCCGTCTTATAGGTATATGAGTAATATTTGTAAGTTCACAATCATATTTTGAGTGCCTACCATCTCAAACTTGCTACGATCAACAAATCGGCTCAGTTTAAAGAGGATCCCTTTACTAACTAGACCATAACTGCTTGCAATCGAGAGTCAAATGTCTACAATTGTAACTTGAGAACCACATCTTGAACTAGCAATAGTAAGCAAATCAACACGGTTTAAAGAGAGTAGACTCTTTACCACCTAAACTATGATTGTTTGCTAACCAAGGGTCAAAAGTCTACAGTTGTAACTTAAGGACCAGATATCATCATTACACCAATTAGCAAATCAGCATGGTTTAAAGAGAGTAGACTCTTTACTGCCCATACCATGACTATTCACAAACTAAAGGCTAACGAAGACTGATCTTCATCAATGGGTGATAGTGAAAAGGTATAATGCTTAAGTCATGTATGGCCTTCTTTTGTAATCTCCATAAAACCAACTACAACTTGTAATATAAATTGAGCATGAATCGTGAGTATAGTTATTAAAATCATGATTTTACTGTCCATTTCAATACATAGAATTGGTATAATCGTATAAAATCATATAAAACTAATAAAATCGTAAACTTATAGAATTGTACATAAAATTTTATAAATTTACTTAAGGTTTACACATAAATGATTTTATATCCATTTTAACTAAGAAAAATATTATAAAATCATAAACTCATAGAATCATATTTTTAACTCACGATTTTAACAACCATGGTCCTGAGTAATAAAGGCATGTACACACAAGCATATGAGAGGCAAGCGCAAGCCTTAAACATAAGGCCTGGACATTAATACACGAGAGTAGAACATGAGCTTGTAAGCTAAACACACATGAATAAAGCATAAGCTTTAGATATCAACACATGAGAGTCAAATGCAAACCCATAAGCTGAGCACACATATTAATAAAACATGAATTTTGAACATGATGTGAGTCTTAAGCATGGCATGATCTCTGATCATGATGTAAGTCTTTGAACATGGCATAATGGATTCTTAAACATGATGCAATGTGAACCTTGAGCATGTGAATCAATCATAAGCCTAGAATATGAACTTAACATGGAAATTGAACATGAGCTTCGAACCTCTTTCACATGAGTACTTATGAATTAAAAGTTTGAAATGAACATGACCCATTTTAACATGAGTAGTTGTGAGCTAAATCATGTGAAATGGATATGAAGCTTCTAAGTGTGCATAGCAAATGAATTGAACATAAACCTTGAGTACAAGCTCATGAGAGTTGAAAGCAAGTCCATGACTAAAGCACATATGAACCAATTATAAGCCTTCTACATGAATACATAAGAGTTGAACACTTCGATTCAACATAATCCTTTAGTACGAGTACATGTAAGGCTTCTAACATGAGCACTTCTAAACCTCCAATAAAAGCACGTGAGTTGTATATAGAATTGAACATGAAACTCCTGGCATGTGAGCTAAATATGAGTCTCGTCATATGAGTCGAACATGAACCTTAACACATGAGTCTTGATCATAAGTAAACATAAGGATTGCACTTGGGTATTGAACATGAGAGCGAACATAAGTCTTGAACATTATAGTTAAATATAAGTGAGCATGAGCTATAATCATGACCCTTGAACATGATTTGACATGAGAATCAAGACTAAGCCCTAAACATGAGCCTTAACCATGACGTGAACCTTGAACTCGACATAATCTTGAAACATAACATGAGGCCTAAATGTAAAATAAATCTTGAAAATATCACAAGTCTTGAGCATAACATGATACAAAGCCTAAAGATGATGTGAGGCTAAATACATCACAAGGCCTAAGTGCAACATAAGGACTAAGCACGATGTGAGGCTTAAACACAACATGAGGTCTGAACATGACCTAAGGTCTAAGTATGATGTAAAGCTTAAGCATCACATGACTTCTGAACATGATGTGAGGTTTGAACATCATATGAGGTGTGAACACCACATAACCCTTGAACACGATGTAAAGCTTAAGCATTATGTAGGTCCTAACATCATAGGCTAGGCATGACGCTTAAAATGTAAGCTAAACGTAAGTAGTTGAATGGTATGCCTTCTCAACATAATGAGTAAACATGAGAGTTGAACATGGTGTGAGGCTCAATTTAGACATGAGCTTTGTTCATGACATGGGGCTTGAAAATGAGTGCACATTAGGTAAATATATGACTGTACATGAGTTCAATGTGTGAGTTGAGCATGAGTCCTCCGATATGAACATGGATGAGCCAAATCTTTGAGTTAAACATGAGTTCTTAATAAAGCTTCATTCCTTATATTACCCTTGTCATTTTTTCTTCAACTTCCCACTTATGTAGTTGTACAATTTCTATCCCATTTGCACTTCACTTTAGTAACTCGCTTACTTTCCTTAGTTTTCACATGTAATCAATCCTTCCTCCTCTCCTAAGGGGTAGTAATTACAGTAGATGTTGCTACCACTTTTCAAGAGTCATTAGGAGAAGGTGACATGACATCGAATATGAGTAATCCCATGTGTTGAATAACTCTAATATTGTTATCACTCAGATCAAGTAAAGGGGGATGTCATAAATTAGCATAGTATATCAAATGTCTAGAGTACTCATGTATCAAGTGTCACATGAGCATTGAGCCTCATGCGTATGTGTACTTCGAGCATCACAAGCACACTCGCATCAAGCCTTGCAAATGCGCGCACATTGAACATCATGTATAGGAGTATTGTATAAAGCAAATATAATGGGAGCAATCATCACCATTCAAGAATAACCTCTTCATATACCGTATCCATTTATAATTTTCCTTACCCAATTATTGACACATGGAGAAGGGGCAAGTCAACAAGTTTTTATGCATCTCATTTCCTCATGATACCATCAAGGTACCAATGTTGCATTGTAGTACACTAGTTTTTGAAAGTCAAGATACCTTAAAGGAACACACTAATTTAGCCTTATAGCAATGCACCATTTTCATAGGAGCACTTATATAAAACCTTACTTAAATATGCATATCTTTAACTGACCACTTATGTTAGTAGGCACTATCGTAAGTCTTATTTCATATGATCTTCTTGATCACTCAGCTATAACTCTTATATTTCTTTTAAGTACGAGTTATACTTGAATATGTAGAATCAACAATAATAAAGTCTACTGATCCACTTTTGTGTTCTCTTCTCTCCTTGGCAATGATAGCTCTTCACTTAGTACAAGTAGCGTACTAGACAATAATATAATGGGACAATTTCGATCCCCTTAATGACTTATAATGTCTTAACAGACAGTGAGAAGTATATCTTGACTTAGTGGTAACATAACTAAGTATATCTTGAGTCTAAGTATGCTTTGTTCTTAAAGACTCCACGCGCTTAAGAGTAATGTCTTAACTATGCAGCACTATTGTCTAGTATAAAGTAATAAGATTATCTTTTTATCTCTTCTTTCTTCTTAAAAATGATGGTATGTGGTAGGGAGTAAAGGCTTAACCTAGTCACACTAGTGTTATGCAATCATGAACTTCAAATTTTCGATTGACATAACTTTTAGACTACTTAGACTCTTTAATCTAAGGGGTCTAGTATAATAGATATAATTGTGAGACTACTTAGACTTGATGATCTAAGGGGTCTCCTTTAAGATAGGCATAATTGCGAGATTGCTTAGACTTTGTGATCTAAGGGATCTCACATATCGAAACAAGACTTTTGCTTGTTAATGATAATATATAAAAGATCCCTTTAAGAAGTGTTCAATCGTGCATACGCAATGATAGTGGCATTGATTGCTTAGGATCAATAATTCTTTCTCATTATTTAAGGGGTATTTTCCATTACTTGACTGCATAGCATGGCTCACTAAGATGTTACCTAAGTTTAAAGTCAATATGTTAAAGTGCTCACTAATAAGATGTTACCATGGTTTAAATATCAATATGTTAAAATGCTCATACATAGGATTGTTTCTACTACTTGATGGTAAGAAACATAGAGATTAGATAGCATGAAAGTTATACATGATTATCGTGGCATGATGTACCTCTAGGAGTTAGTGCTCCTACCAATCCATAACATACAAGCTAAGCTCATTATCATATGCTTAGAAGACCAAGCTCTTACTAACCAGCAATGATGTATGGTCTATATATTATATTTATTATTATTTTCTTTTGATCGATCAAAGGGTTTAGTTTCCCCTATTCATACACAAATTGTTTTTTGAAATTAACTTCACACGCTAAAGAGATTAGCTTGACTTGTTCATCAATTATGTCAAGTTTTACAAACATAAACCTACTTCTAATCATTCTTTTCCATATTAGAGTTAGCAACTCAGATGCTAAATTAACTCTATTAAAAAGTAAATGTTGAATCTTACGATAAGATATAAGGACCCTTTTTCCATGTTTTGGTAAAATAGATTCATTATCCCAATTATATGAAGTAATATTCTCTGTATATCATCATATGAGTAGATAGATAATGGGTGCATAATTTATACATCCTACGACTTCCGCAGATCACTTAGCCATATTGACATGCATATAATGTGCATCATACTTATCACATAAGTAGTTAAGCATTTGTACTACGTAAAGTCAAAGATGAACATGGAATAAAATGATATAGAGAGGGATCAGAAAGGCAAAATGGACATTCTTAGCAAGTACTTATGTTATATAATGTGATGTTGTGATTTAGATATTTCATGAATGAAGCACACAACCAAATATCAAGAATGTTCAAATTGCATAGTAAAAAGTATAAAAAGACTATACATAATGTTATTAATCATATAAATAATTAAAGTGACCCCTGTATAATGGCACCCATCATAAGGGCGATTTGAGTTAAGAGTTGGGATAATATATATGAGAGTGTTTGAACTTTTGATTTTGGTTAGTTTAGTACTTAAATATTTAAAAACCTAAATTTCATTACTTGAAAATTAAAAGTTTGTTTACTTGGGTATTTAAACTTTTGATTTTGAGCAGTTTAATACCCAGTATATATATAATATTTATTAAATGCAAATACTCAAATAAATTAATTTTCAATATTTGAGCATCAAAATTTAAGTTTTGAATGATTGGATACTAAACTATCTGAAATCAAAAGTTTAAGTACTTTTATATGCATTATCTCGTTGAGTCTTAAGCATGGAAGATGAAAAAGTTTATAGATAAGGAATATCAAATGGTTATGACAATTAATCATCACCAATCATATTTATTATCTTCAGCATGCTTCTCAAATGGTTCTAATGTAATACTTATTTCCATATAAATCAAAGGAAAATCAACTAGAAGTTTATAAGTTAAATGATATTTGATTGTATTAATTACTGAATATTTATCAATCATAGTATTTCTAATAAATGATACATGAAATAATATGAGAAGGTAATCATAAAAAACTAAATTAAAAAAATTTCACTAAGAAAAAGATAAAGCAAAAATAAAATAAGACAATACAATAATATAATGATATTTACAAAAATACCATAGACACAAATTATATAATAAAAAGAAAAGTTATAAGAAAAAGAAGATATAATATACTATATGTAATAAAGATTTCTAGCCTTATTGTAAATGAAAGTGATGATAGTAACAATCATGTTCACATGTCGACAATGGAAAAATGTGCTATTTCAATGTTAAAAATATTGTAATATTTTATTACAACTCTATAACTCTCGCTCTCAAAAAGAATGTTTTTGTCATTCAATATGCAATAGCATAATTTATGAATGCTACATGGTAATTATAAATTTATTTTTCACCATAAAAAGAGAGAGAAGGAATCAATAAAAAACTATTATTTTTTGCCAACAAATAAGATATCTTTCAAATAAGTTATAAATATGCAAAGTCATAGTATTAAAAATGAGCTTCAGGATTTTTGAATACAAGAAGTTTTTTTCTTTTATTGATAAAAAAGAAATTTAGAAAATGCCAATTAAAGCTTTTTACTTTTATTAATCAAAAAGAAATTTGGATTAATATTAAATTTACTATGATAGTTAACTAAGATATATTAAATTTTCAAATAAAAAAAATCCATTCAAATCTCAATGGTTTATTTTAGAGAGAGAGAAAAAAACGTTCAGTGGGTAAGGCTTGTTATTTGTTGCTAAGCATTAATTAACTGAGATAAAATATATTAAACTTCTCATGAGTTTGTGTTAGCCATTGGTAATGGGTTTAAATAAATACATGACCATGATAATGACACATTGGTAACCTAACAAGCCTTGCATTTAAAATCCCAACCGTTTGTTCATTAATCTTAGAGGTATGTAAGTCTTTAATGTGAATGCAAACTTGTTACAATATAACAAGTGTAACAAGTGAGTCTTATAGCATTAATGGTTAAAGGCCTCTTCATAATTATTCAATATAGAAGCTTTATTCAAACAACTTTCTTGGGTTAAGGGATAGGACTCATATGAGCCTTAGACCTATCCCTGGCCAAATAAGGATACTACATATTCATAATATAATGTCTTGAGAAAATTATGGAATATTTAGCTATTGTATAGTAATTTTTTAAGTAAAGTAAAATGATTGAAGATTTAACAATTAAGATAACAAGTGCATAAAAATTGCTAAATAATCTAAGGAGAATGTTATGAAAGTGATCTAATCCATTACCATCGGTGATTATCGAATTTAACTAAGGATTATAAGTGTTTAATAAAATGAGCTTCAATCAATTTACTAGAAAAAGCCATGATCCATTATAGATAAAATGCTATTGTAGGTATTTTTTTCATTATTAAAATGAGATCTTAACCTGTCTAACTAGAAATCTTTATAATCTAACATAAAGAACGATTAAAATGTCACTCAACTGTATTAACTTCTTAAGAATCTTAAAAGTACTATGATCAAATGAGCCTTCTGGAATTTTCATTCATTAACAAAACATACTAAAAAAATTAATACCTAAACTAAGTAGTAATCATCTAGCTTTTAAACTTCATAGAGAACTTTAAATCGTATCAACTTGATTGTCCATTTCAAAAAGAGACTAAAAACATCTTTTGTGTCAGTTACAATCTTGATTTAAATTTAAATATTTAAGTTGTTTAATTGTTATATAATGGCATTAATTCTCTAAATATTTGAATGTTTGGTTTCTTCTATTATACATATTTCATCAAACAGTATATAAAATGCATATAAGATTGAATTAACATTCCAGTTACTTATGTAAGAATCTAACTTAGATTATAAGATAGACACAAGATTATACATTAGCTTAAATATAAGTAGGTTAGTCAATTTTTTTTTTCCCTCTAAAAATGGAGAAACATAATCGATTAATGTAGATGATCCTTTCTTTTAATGAGATCATTGTACTTAATTGAACAATCTAAGCCAATCAAGAAATTAAATGGATTAAATATGGTGTGAATTTATAACACAATTGTTAACATCTATTCAAAATTATAATTTGCTAATTCTTGATTATATTCATTTAAGTGTTGGTGTTCCAAATCAGTAGGTTAGATAATTAAAAATTAAATATTTTTAGCTTGCATATAGACAAATAAGACTAGTATAGTTGCAAGTTTCTTAACAGTTTTTATGGGATAACTCAATACTTATCGATCTTTTACTATAGCATAGGTAACCAATATACTTGTTGATTTAATTACACTATTAATGTATTGCATATTTATTAGAAAATTTTAGATAATTAGAAAACAAAAGGAGCACTTAAAGGTACACCATGCAAAGAATGTTGTCTTTATGAACCTTATATATCGTACACTTAGTTTGCTACAAATTGACACAAACTTTCCTTGTATACAATTAAATGTGATATCATGAATAAAAGCAACAATCCATTGTTTTTAATTGCCACCCATGATTTGCAGAACCGTATGTAAGAGTTTCAGAGGAAATAAATGTAAAAATAATCGTGCAAAAGGTTTTTGAAAATAAGATATAATCAAACATCCATTTATCAAATTTCAAGTGTTGTAACATTTCATAAGGATAGGGTTTTTGGGAAAAATTAGTTACCTATCATTATATTAAGTTTATAGTAATTATAAGCTCATCTTAGCTATCCATAATAAAGCTATACGACTCTTTGACTTGGCATTACACTTCCTTGTCTAAAATGTCAAAGCATACATCAATTTGTAATAAAGTTTAATAGACTAAGGAAATTTACAAATAAGTCTACCATCGTGCTCTTGATCATGTTCTTCAAATTGTCATGATGCTATGTTACATAAGAGGAGCACAAGAGATCACAGCCCTATTCCCGATCATGCTTCTCCTAACACTCACAATGTATTATTACTCCAAGAGACATGGGTAAGATCATGCACGTATTCTTAGTTGTACTTCTCCAAACATCACTACATTAGTGGATACACGACCTAAACATGATCGTCTTCTAAATATATTCTCATATTTGCTTTGTCTTATTTCTAAATCAAGTTATCTCTCACTTTTCCATCTTTAACATATGTAATTAGTAATCTATGTTCAACATTCTCCTACTGGATTATCAATCATATAACATCCTTTCAAATTGTCAAAATGCATAAAGAATGATATCCATAGATTTGAAACATTTCTTTGTACAAATCTCTTAAAGTTGTAATAGGGTGTGAGGTTGCTCTTTTACTCGAACCAATAATGCTTTGTACTATAATTAGAGAAACCATATATGTTTCCATTGTTCTAACAGCTCAAGTGAATTGTCAATTAGTGCATTGATGACCTTGCACTCTTCCCAGCTCATTTAATATTTACAAGAGATACATTCATCAACTCTCACTAATTCAACTTCATGAAATATATTTGAAACTAAATCAAATTTCCAATATACAATTGATCTTTTAAGAAATATTCCAATATTTCATCCTCTAAATTACTAAATTACAAGATAATTTATCATAACTTGTTCTCACCCCCTTAAACTTTTGTAATGGTTGTTTAAGAAGAAGTAGGGTTCCCATTATAATAAACTAGCTAAGTTTTAGACCTATTTTAGTAGACATTATTTTAATTTGATCTCTTGACAGCACTTTTTTCAATGATTCAGTTAGATTACACTTTGTCTTAATATAGGTTATAGTTATAACCACATTCTCAATCAACTCTCTAACTTACTTATCTATTAGCTTAACATATCTAGATTTTTCATTATAAATTTTACTATAGACACGTAACATGGTTGATTGATTATTATAGAAGATCGGAATGACTAACATTGATTGTGGTCATAACTCTATTTCTAATAACAAATTTCTAAACCATTTTGCTTATTTTCTAGCTAAGGCTAAGGCTAAAGCTATAATCCCAACCTCTATGTATAATGTAATATGGAAGATCATTTCTTAGAACTCCAACTAATTGTATCTCCACCAAGGGTGAATATCCATTGTGAAGTAGATACATGATTATGTACACTTATAATCCAACATGCATCAAAATAACCTTGTAATATAGTAGGAAATTCACTATAATGCATGTATACAATCCTAGTTTCAAGAAATATCCAAAAGTTATAGTTATTGTTTTATAATGATTTGTACTAGGCCTACTAGTATATCTAGATAATTTGCACACAACAAATGTGATATCAGGTCTATATAATGAGATGCATACATTGAGCTACTACCTATTGCACTTGCATGCTCCATTTGAGATACTACCCTATCATTATTCTTAGCTAATTTCACATGTAGATCATATGAAGAACTATAGTTCTTAAACCCAAAATGTTTAAACTTAACTAAAATTTTCTTGATATAATGAGATTTACTTAAAACTATTCCTCCATTATGTCTAATTACCACTATACCTAATATCATATCTACCTAACTTAGATTTTTATTCTAAATTAAGATGATAGAAAATTCTTAGTATCTTTAACAACTTTTAAATTTATTTTAAATATGAGAAAATTATCTATATAAAGACAAACAATCACTTCAAATTTGTTAGTAAACTTACAATAAATGCACTTATTGGCATTATTATGTTTGAAATCATTGGTTAATATTGCTTTATCAAATTTCTCATACTATTACTTAAGAACTTATTATAATCCATACAAGCATTTGATTAACTTACAAGCTCTTATCAAGTAGTGTAAAACCTTTCATTTGTTCTATATAAACCTAACCATCAAGGTTTTCATTTTGAAAAATCATCTTAATATCCATTTAATGTACATGAAGTTTATAAATGGATGCTAAGGCTTATGTCTTGATTAAAGTCATTCTTACAATAGGAGCATTGGTATCAAAATAGTTAATTAATCTAGCCTTGAAAGCTTGTAACAACATGTAGATATCATATTTCCTTTTAAACACCCGCTTATTTCTAGTTGCTTTTGATTTTAGAGACAAATCAACTAAAACCCAATATTATTAGATAAAATAAATTTCATTTCACCATTAATCACCTCTTTCTGAAATGTTGTGTCTCTAGAAGCCATTACTTTAGCATAAGTCACATAATCATTATTTAATAGAAAATTATAGGAGCTATATTGATCGTTATCACTCTATTTCCTTCTACAAGAAAAGTCAAAACTTAAGAGGAAATGAAATCTGAATCTATATGCTTTTCTTTCCTACTTCTTTTACTTCTTCTAAATTTAACTTCTAAAGCATCACTTAGATCTTCTTTTAAAATGTCACTTGACATTCCATAAGTAGGCATATTTTCTATACAATTATTGTATTGAAATTTATTTTCTATAAACTTAACGTTTCTTGTTTCTATAATCACATTAGATTGTAAATCTGATATGTTATAGGCCTAAGAGTTTTGAGTATATCCTACAAAGATACCCTTAAGTCTTATAAGGCCTAATTTAGTTTTTTTTTTTTAGAATCAATGACCTTATGGTAAACTATACACTTCTATACTTTAAGATAATTCAAATTTGGTTTCTTTGTCTTTCAAACTTCAATAAGTGAGAAACCTAGTCTCTTTGAAAGAATTCTACTTAAAATACGATAAGCAGTCATTGCTATTTCCCCTAATAAGTATGACTATTTTGCATTTAGCATAAACAAATTTATCACACCCATTAATGTAGGAAATGAATTAAACTCATTAAATAGATACCCTTTGCCTCTATCACTCCTTAAAGTTTTAATCCTTTTATTTTGCAAATTTTCCACTTCCAATTTATACAATTTGAAAGCACTACAAAGGTTTCTTTACAAACTTGGATTAAGGATATACTTTACATTTATTTTTTGGTTTATTTCCATCCATAAATATATAACCATGATTTCACATATATATTATAGAATTATAATTAAATTGTCTTAATATAACATGCCATGTATTACAAGCAACAATATAAGTAAAATTTGAAACTTTTTTGATATGAGGGTTTAACTTTAACATACCTTCACAACAATACCCTTTCTCCAATATACACATCATCCTTAACAATTACAAACTTGTCAAAAACTATTGCAACATTGAATCCCTTTTTATATAGCATACTAATAGATACTAAATTCTTTTTAAAATTAGGACTATAAAGCATACTAACTAAAAACAATTTCTTTTTATGATTTACAATTTCTTAAACTTTTGTAGATTATCAATTTTCCATCATGACTTCTTTGTCTTCAACATCTTAATAAATCTTAAACGGTTGATAATCATTACACACATGCACTATTGCATCATAATCGAGCTATTACTTAAAAGGTGTGATTGTTGTTTCCATATGTACATCAGTAACCATTATAACATGCTTTCTATTAAATCATTTGATCAATATTGCCACAAAGTCATTAACTTCAACATTGTAACATGACATTTATGTGTATATATATATATATATATATATATTCTTTGAATGCTAATACTCATATGCATAATAATCCTTTTTGTTGTAATTATAGTAATTTTGGGATTTCTTCTTAAACCCATTTGCTGGAGCCCTTCTTTTATGCTTATTCTTACCATTATTATCAACATGATGAACAAAACATAGGTTGACAAACAAGTCACACTTCCTAGATTCTTCTTCAATATAAAGATGTATAAGAATCTTTTCAATAGCGAAATCTTATGTTGTATATAGAAGTTTCTTACGATAGTCAATCTAAGTTGAAGGTAATTTGGCAACAATTGCTCTAACTTGAAGGGACTCCAAAATTACTACATAAAGGTCATGAAGACGTTTAACCAAAATTTGTAATTCATGCACTTGTTCCATAATTAAACTATTATCAGCCATTTTAGATTCAAAATATTTTATCATTAAAAACTTATCCATTCCCTAATACTTGGTGTTATATTTCTCTTCAAGTGCTTTGTAGATCTCTATCGATGAAATGAATTGACATATAAAAGCATATAAGCTGTTAGATAATATGTTTGATATATGTCCATGGCATGTAAAGTCACGTTCTTGTTGCTTCTTCAATACTTCCACTTTTGATTTCTCTTCAAAACTTGCTCCTTCCTTGGCTTCTTTAAGCGATGGAGTGTTTAGATCAAAGACTATGCTACGTTGAGAACCTATAAGAGAAACATCATCTTGTCTTTCCATCTATTGAAATTTGTTCTATCAAATCTATCTAACTTGATAAAACATGATTCACAACTCTTCGAATTGCATTTGCTTCATTTGCCATCTTATGGCTCTTAAGATTGTTTGAAATTTTTTGATAATTGAAGATCAAAAAGAAGACTTCAAGGCATATATAGGACACTATCTCTAAAGTCTTATGTGTTTAGCATCTAATTTGTTAAGAATTAGTGTAAACTCTCTCAAGATACAATTATGTGTAATTAAGAATAAAAGTAGCAATCTTATATTTTTTTATTACCACAAAAAATTTGCAAAACCTTGAAAAGATACCGGTCTTTGGTTTTTAATGTTGAGTGTGCAAGAGTTTTAGAGAAAATAAATGCCAATATATATATATATATATATATATGCAAGAAACGTTTGAAAATAACAATACATAATCAATCATTCATTCATCAAATTCCAAGTGTTAAACTATTTCCTAAGGACATAATCTTTGAGAACAATTAGTTTTCTACCATTAGATTGAGTTTATAGTAGTTATAAACTTATCTTAATTGTACATAGTGAAGCTAAATAACTCTTGAACTTGAGCCATTATACTTCTTTACTCAAAATGACAAAAAATACATCAATTCATGATAGAGTTCAATAGATTTCATGGGTAGAAACATGGCCATGCTCCTAACCATGTTCTTTAAACTGTCATGATATCGTGTTATGCAAGAGGAGCATAAGTAAGACCATGATCGTATTCCTAACCATGCTTATCTAGTAAGTGGAAATCCAAACGTTTCACAAAATTATCATATAGAGATAAGTGCAACATAACTCAATCATAGGTGGATTTTGATCCAATTGTTGCCACAAGTTACCAAGAAGGTTTTACCTTTCATGTTGTACCACTAGATTAATTAATCTTCTAACTATTATTGCAAGTTAATTAATTCTCTCTATAACGATGTTGAACAGTGTCTTATGTTTGTTTAGTGTTGATGGTAATATGGTTTAAGAATTACTATGAAAATTTTTGACAATCACTTGTAAAAAATTTGTTCATAGGGTAGTTTCAAAAACCTTACTCTAATACTAAATGGCGTAAAATTAACTTTTATCTTAAGTAGCATAAGTAGTGTAATTGTGTTTGGGATTTTAACGAAAAACATAATGGAGAATGGGTTTTAATTGACAATTCTTGGAAAATTTGAAAGGAAGTTCTAGAGAACTAACAACTTTAGTTCGATAAGCTAAAGGTGCTATTAGTAGAAGCTAGAAGGGGATCTACTACAATTGGTTGGACAACCAGGTTAATAAGGATTAGGTACTAATTTGCCACGTAGGTGGATGGTATACGAAACACTTAAAGATAATGTTGCTCATAAGAATTTCTCCCGAAATAAATTAATTATAGGAAATATTACCATGCTCGATTTGTTTTGCTTTGAAAATACCATCGAGGTACTTAGTATTCTTGATGAACAAATATAACACTTGATACTACAAGACTACTTACCAAAAGTAACCATCTAACCCCTAAATCTTCAGGAGTTAATTGAATACCTTTCCCCTAGCTATGTTACGTAACTTGGATTGAATAATTATAAAAGTTTCTTCTCTTAACCTCTTAACTAATGTATCAATGGACCATAATTATTGAATATCATCGAATAGTTAAGGAAGAGATATTTACTTTGAATGCCATGAATTATCTATGATACCTTGAATTGTTAAATGAACTTTCTAATTTCTTATCAGTACATTCATATAGATAAATCATGGGATAATCAATAGACATTAGGGCTACACCTCAAATCCACAAAGTGATGTCTATTTTATCCTTATTCCATAAAGTGATAAGCCTCATATCTGATGGTACAACCCTGAAATTCCAGCTTAGCACCAATACTTCTTGGACATAGTTCAACCATATTATAGCTAACACGCTTCATGCAATCAAAACAATCGTCATGACTCACTCATCTTCCATGTCCGTAGGTAATATAGCCAGGTAACCTAAATGCAGCATAATAATTATAATGATCTGGTGTGTTCGTCACAAGTCCATCTGGAAGACCATACATACATTGTTCAAAACCACTAAAGAGATCATAGGAAATCCTATTGCAAACCAATGAATACCCACTCACAACATGAACATTGTAATTCATAAAAGTTATTATTACCAAAAAATACAAAGAAACGCTACTTACGAAAGCACCACTCATCTTCTCCTCTTTTATCTTTATGTTATTTCCTCATAGTTTAGTAATAGTAATTGCTCTCTCTCTCTCTCTCTTTCTCAATATATATGTACACATATATGCATACATATACATGTGTGTGTGTGTGGGATGGCTAGATTACTCCGCTAAAGCTAGAAAGGGCCCAAGAAAAACACTGATTGCTAAGTTTACTTTGGAAACATCAATTGGATTGTCTAGTTATGTCCTTTTCCCCATTTTCTTGATGTTCAAAACTAGGAATATATTAAGGAATCTTAAAGTGGATTGTGTAATGTTGTAGCTTTCTAGTTTCACTACAAAAATTGTTGGGCTAAAAAATTTGAAGTTCATTATCGGAGATCTAGAAATTAACAGGAGTTTTGATGACATCGATCAATTTAATTTACATGGATGATTTGTTCTTTCCAAACACTGTTTCTTATCATTGGCTTTCGGGTAGGTTTTAAATTAAAGGAACTCAGTTAACCGGTTTTCCACATCATATGAGAAAATGAAAATTTCCCGAACAACTGCTAAAATTTTTATGCAGCAACACATTACCAATAATTGCAAATGAGTGAAGAGTTGATTGTTATGTTATTAGGTAGGCTTAGTGCTTGAGAGGCTACTTCATAGATTTGAGAATGGTTAATATTACATATGTTTTTCCTTTGTTAAAACTACTAGCATAACTAAAAGTTCCAAAAACGAGCCAAAATTTGCATTTTGAATTATACTTTTGGTGGCATTACTTTGTTAAAAAAATCCTTTTAATTAAATTTTTGGACAACTAAATAGCTATAGAGCTTAGTGATCAATTACATGCTCTCTATTGGAATGGTAACTTTTGTTTAAAAGGAAAATTACTCATTATTACTTACAACAAGCTATGTTTACTTGCATGGAAATCTTTCATTTAATTACCATCTAGACTCCCCAATTTTTTTTTTTTTTTTAAGGGGAAAGAGTTGGGGAGGTTTTCATTTGATGATCTAGAGATAAGACCGCCATTTGGGTCTAGAAATGCTCGTAAGTGTGGATTGTTCATATTCTTCTAAAAGTCGACAATTTTCAGAGCTACACATATTAATTTTTTTGGCTTCTTAGGTTACCATTAGGAGTAGCCAATTTTAGAGGGAAGAGCGACTGAGGTACCATTAGATGATTCAAAGAAGAAACCATTTGATCTGGGTACCAATGAACTCACAAATATGGATTTCAGTTTAGTAGCTAAATCTGTTGGTTTCAATAGGACTATAGATCACGGTTGGAGCTTCCAAGATGTATAGCCTAAAATATAATTCTTGAAAGGAAGAAATTGTGGAGTTCTCATTAGATGATTCAAGACAAATACCAATAAATCTGAGTCCTAAAAAAATATACGTGCAGAAATTTTTTATTTCTTTTCCTCGAAAACCACTAGTTTTTATAGGCCATGGGATATGGTTTTGGGGCTTGTAATGTCATAATCCATAGTTTTTGAAAGGAGATAGCTAGTGGTATCATTAGTTGTTTCAAAGTGAAAATGATCTAATCTAGGTCCTAAAAAAGCCATGGCTACGATTTTTTTAGTATTTCCTAAAAACCACTAGCTTCAATGGGTTATAGATTGTGTTTTTTTTTTTTTTTTTTTTTTTTGAATTTTGGGATTATAAAAAAGAATATCCTTCTTTAAGGGGAAGAGTAGGGGTAGTCTTGTTAGTTGGTTATGAGTAAAAACATCGAATCTCACAGATCATGATTTTTCAGTTTTGAGGTCACCATATTTTTTTGAAGGGGAATAGTCATGAAGGTCTCTTTGATGATTAGGAACAAAAATTAGCTAATTTGGGTTTCTAAAAACTCACAAGTATGGACTTTTTAGTTTTTGACAAAATTTGTTAATTTTAAGAGGCTATAAATCATTGTTTATAGACTTTGAGATTACAATCCGAAAATCTCATCTTATAAAATGGAATAGCTAGATAGGTCATGTTAAAATCCCATTGGAAAGGCTGCATATCAACATCTCGATAAATTCATTAGACTGGATTTTTCAATGTTTTCCAAAAGTTATTTTTGTTAGCTTTTAAGATCACCAAAATTTTCCCTCTTTTAAAGGGTATAATTAGAAGTCTCGTTAGATGATCCAGGGAAAAACCATCCAATATGTGTCTCGAGAAAATCACGAGTGTGAATTCTTTAGCTATCACCAAAAATCACCAGCTTCATAAAGCTACAGGTCATGGTTTTAAGGTTGTCAGCTCACTAGCAAAATTTTCCACTTCTTTAATTCAAATAGTTACAAAGGCATCATTACATGATTTAAAGCAAAAACCATCTTACTTTGTTCTCAAAAATCTCACAAGTATGAACTTCTACGACATCACTAAAACTGTAAGTTTCCCGTCATAATTTATATTTTGGGCTTTTGGAGACATAAGAAAATTCACATTTTAAAAAGGGAGTAGTTGAAAAGGTCTTATTAGATGATTCACGTATAAAACTCTCCCACTAAGATCCCTAAGATCTTAATGTATGGACTTCCCGACCATCACCAAAAATATCGAATTAATAAGATGCTAGGATATAGTTTTTGGGATGCAAAGGTTGCGGTTGAAATTTATATTCTTGAAAGAGGTAATATCAAAATTACTACTGAAACTTTACTTTTTTTTCAATTATATATCTAAGATTTGAACTTGCTAAAATATAATATCAATTAATCTTTTACTTATTAAATTTTACACTTAATATTTGAAGTTGCTAAATATTATACTTAATTGAACTTTTATACTTTGTTTGGTAAGAGGAAAGCAATTAGAAAGGAAAGAATATGATGAAAATTTTCAAAGTGTTTGAATAATAGAAGGAAAGAAAATGGAAGGAATTATAATCATTCCTAAAGATAAGATAAAGTATTATGTAATATTACGTAAAAGCCCTTAAAAAGATAAATATGGAAGAAAAGATAAATGAAAAAGGGGTAAACTTAGAAATATAATAAGTTTTCCACTTTCCCTCCCATTTCTCTCTAGTTTGGGAGGAAAAAAAATAAGTGGGGCCTTTCTCCTAATTTCCTTGCCCCCTAATTCACTACCTAACCAAATAATGGAATTAGATTCTTTTATTCCTTTCTCCCATATTTCTTTTCCTCCTTTTTCCCTTTCTAAATCCAATGTTATGTATCAAACTTACTACATTTATTATCTTTAAAAAGATGACATGACAAATAATCATTTGTTATAGAGTACATAATATAGATAAGACCATTAATTTGACAAACAAAAGTTTGATCATATTTGATATTTAGCAACTTCAAACTTCAATTATAAAATTAAAAGAAGACTCAAAGTTCAGATAGTAATTTTGATATTATCCTTTCTTGAACGGGAATATTTAATGGAAGTCTCATTAGATAATTTAAAGATTGCACCATTTTATTTAACATTTCTAACCATTGCAAAAATCATTAATTTTCCATAGGCTATAGCTCATGGCTTTTGGATGGCTTTGAGATTAGCACCAAATTCCTATTTTTGAAAGAAAAATATATGTGAAGGTCTTATTGGACGATCTAAAGCAAGATCATCAAATTCAAGTCTTGAAAAAGTTATGATTATGGACTTTTTTATTATCACAATAAGTTTCCAGTCTTCCCAAGTGGGGGTTGGTTAGGGGGTTGTGTTGGAAATTTATGTCCAACTTATCAAAGTAACTCCTTTTTAGAAAATGTATTCGTTGAAGCACTCTATGATTATAGTTGATTAATGTTTGCCTAGAAAGATTTTCTTTAATATGCACAAGTTAAATGCGATAATTATATGATAACAAATGATCTACTATCACCATAAATAAATTACTAGAAGTAGGCGACTATAACTGCCTACCTAAATTATACTAAATGTGACAACATACCAGGATTTAACCAACTCTAACCTAATTCATATCACAATAAATAAAAAGCAAATAACATCATACAAATTGAATATGACATGAGCCAAACTGACTTGATTAAGGCGAAATAAGACCACCTCTAAATGATGTCACAAAGAACTCTTCTTCCTTAACTAAACCGAGTTCCACATGGAAGAAATGGTTTGATCTCAAGAAAAAATATGTGAAGTTTCAAAGGTGATTTTAGGTTTCATTTCCTCTTTCATGTTTAGAAGTGTTCTTAGAAGACGAAATTGCAACTTCTTAGAACCAGTGATTTTAGTTCAATGAGAATTCTATTCCACTTTTGAGGAGTTGAAATCATGTTTTTAGTTCATCCTCATTAATTAAAAATTACTTATTTAACTTTCAACTTAATAATTAAGGACTTTTTTTAAAAAAATATTACTATATGCGCATTCCATTCTATTTTAAATATATTACAACCAAATATAATGTTGGAATTAAATCAAGAATTCCACGTGTATTTGCAAACGCAAGAATAGGTTTGTCATTTTAGTCTTGATTCCATTATATTTCATTCGATTCGATTCTAATTTAGACTATTCCTATGTATCAAACTTTATATTAGGTTTTTGCATAGTATTCATACTTTTTAGTCTTTCTTGAAGAATCTATATCAAGGACAAGTAGCACAAGATTTGTACAAGGATTGAAGAACTGGAAGCTTCAATTTCTCTAACAAATAATAAGTTTTCTCTTTCTTTTATAAATTTTATCATTTGATTACGCTTTTACCCCTATATCTTTTGTGTTCATTATAATTTCAAATTAGATTTAAGTGATTAGGATGTTTGATTGTTAGACAGTGGCAATCGTTCACTAAACATTGGAATGTTTGCTTTCATTGACTATTTTTCACCAAGCATATGTTTATGTACATATGGAATGCATATGAGATTGTGTTAGGATTAGAAAGGATTTGATCCAGTTGAATCCAAGAAAATCTAACTTATGATTATAGATTAGACATAAGATTATGCACTATAGTTTAGTTAGGGATAAATCAATTAAAAAAAATCTTAATCTGGTCTAGAGATAGAGAAACCTAATTGATTAAATTGAATGAAGTGACCAAGAAATCAATTTGATCAAATATGGTGTGAATTCCTAGTATAATTGTTAACATCCATGCGAAATTCCAAATTGTTGGTTGTTGATTTTATCCATTTTGGTGTCATTGATACTTCGAGTTCTTAGATTAATTTAAGATAATAAAAAGTTTCACACTTTGATTTGCTTCAATATGAGTCAAATTAATATAGCCGAAAGTTAGTCAACAATCCTTGTGGAATGACTTTGGTACTTATTAGTCTTTAATTAATGCATACTAACCCAGTAGAATTGCTAGTTTAATTGCGCTTGTAAGGTAAACGCAGACATATGGCCACAACTTGGGTACAATTTAGTCGCAATAGTTTATGTGTGCACCATAATGTGAGTTAGTTGGATATTGTTAATCATTACTACACAGGTGACACACATAAGTTATTTGATCAACTAGTTTATTCTTATGCTTTCCAGGTAAGTAGAAAGCCACATATATAAACGCTACTACTACATACAGATAGATGCACCATAACTCCATCATAGGTAGGTTTCGATTTTGTTTTTATTATTGGTTACCAAAAGAGATTTGTTGTTCATAATGTACTATGAGGATCAATTAATCTTTTGACTATCGTTGTAAGTTGATTAGATTCTCTCTAAGGTGATGATGAACATTGTGTTTTATGTTTGTTTGTGTTAACGAGAGCGTTTGCTACATGGTCAAGGAATAACTATGCAAATTTAGGACAATCACCTTCGGGAGGCATCATCTAAAATTTCTGGCAAAAACATGTTCATAAGGCACTATTTATACTAAATGACAAGAATGAACTCTCATTTTAAGTAGCCTAATTGAAGTAATTATGCCTTGGATTTTATTAGAAAGACGAAACGGAGAATGGATTCTAATTGAGAATTCTTGGGAAAATTGTATAGAAGTTATTGATAACCAAAAACTTCAGTTGTTAAGCCTATAGAGCCACTAACTGAAGCTATAAGGCAATTCCCTATTGTTCATTGGATAGCTAGGTTATTGAGGATCAGAATATTAATTCGTGACATAGGATTTAGCGATTAAAAATTAAAAATAAAAAATAAGAAACCCTTGAGGAAAATGTTACTCGTAACAATCTCTGTCAAGATAAACTAATTTTGGGAAAATGCAGCATGATTAATATTGGCCAAAAAAATGCACCATATTCAATCTTGTCTATTTTAAAAATACAATCAGGATAGTGAATACTCTTGATGAACGAACACAACACTTGACACTAAAAGACTGGTTATCAAAAGGAATTGTTACAATGCCTAAATGCATGAATCTTTCCATTCTTATTTGTACTTACATAGGGAGAAATTGTGGGATAATCCTTAAATATTAGAACATTTCTAAGTTCACATAGTAACATGCCCTTACTCCATAAAGTAATAAGCCTCGTATCTAATGCCTACAACCTTGAGATTCCAGCTGAGCACCAATCCTTCTTGGACATCGTTCAACTACATTATAGCTGACACGCTTCATGCAATCTAGACAATCATCATGACTCATTGCATCATCACATCTTCCATGTCCATAGGCAAGACAACCAGACAACCTAAATGCAGCATAATAACTATAATGATCTGGTGTGTGCGTCACAAGTCCATCTTGAAGACCATACGTACAGTTTTGAAAACCAGCAAAGGGATCATAAGAAAACTTATTGCAAATTAAATAATCCCCCCTTACAACGTTAGCATTGTCATTCACAAAACTAATCAGTACAAAAAATAAAATAAAATAAAAAGAAACGCTACGTATGAGAACACCACTCATCTTATTTTTCCTCTCTCTTTGAGACATTTCCTCACTGGTTTGGTAATTATTGCTTATATATATTTATATATATATATGTTACTACGATGGGTAGATTAGTCCGATAAAACTAGAGGAGCCAGAGAAAAAACACTCATTACTAAGTTCACTTTGCAAGCATCAATAGGGTTGTATAGTTCAGTCCTTTTCCCATTTTCTTAATTCTCGAAAACAAGGAAATATTTATGGAATCTTAAAGTGATGTTAGCTTCCTGGTTTAACTAAAATAATTGGTGTGACAAAAATTTTGAAGTATATTGTTGGCGATCGAGAAATTGACCATATTCACTGGATAAATAGATGCTCCTTATAGTTATACTATGATAAATGCTCTTTATAGACACGGATGATTTGTCCATTCCCAAATCCTAGCTGTAACAATGTTTTGTGAGTGGTTTTGGTATAAGTTTTAAATTAAAAAAGATTCCTACTATTCTTGTGCTCCACGACACTTATAAAAGAAAAGAAAAAAAAATTATAACTTTTCCATTTGTCCTATATTGGTTAAACACTTTACCGAAAAAAAAAAGCTAATTATTTAAAAAAGATATAAAAAAGTTTCTATTTAGTCCATACAGTTAACATTTTCTAATTGAAAACAATATTATCAAATCATTGTTTATTTGAACATGTGAGAGTGTCGAAAATTAAAAGATTGAATAGTATTTGACGAGGGTTTAAATTAAAATTAAGCCGAATCTATTTTATGGCTAGATTTGGTCGAATTAGATTAAACAGTAAAAATCAATCAAGGTTTGATGGTTAAGAAAACCACTTTCAAGTTAATGTTGCATTTTCAAACAGTTTCTTTTATTTGTACTATTTTTCCTTTGGCGGGCCATAATATTTGCACTTGCTTAGTGGTCTTGTTAGACTCATGAGTATGGACTCCCATATCATCACCATAAATCATTTATATTTTCATAGGTACTGCTCATGGTGTTTTCAGGCTTTCGAAGTTTCAGCAAAAATTCCCACGTCTGAAAGCTCAGTAATTTGAAGGGACATATTAAATGACTCGAGGCACGAAACTTTCAATATCGGCCACAAAATAATCATGAGTGTAGATCTTTCTGTCAGAACAAAAGATCGCTAGTTTTTGTAACTCATGGTTTTTGGGCTTTGGGGATACGGCCATAATTTACATTTTGTGAAACGGGAATAGCTTCAAGGGTCTAATTAGATGATTTGGGACGAAAACCATCCGATTTGGGGGCTAAAAAATTTCAACAAGTATGGATTTTACAGTCATTGCGTGAATCACCTGCTTTCACAGGTTATTACTCGTACTTTTTTGGATTTAGGGGTGGTTAGCTGAAATTCCAATTTGTGGAAGGGGAAGAACCAAAGATTTTTTATTAGATGATTTTGGTTCCAAAAGACTGATGGTATGCTTTTTGTATGCCATTGTTCGAAATTGCTAATTTGTACAATCCATATTTTTGGAAGATTATCGCCAAGAAATCATACGTGATGATTTAAGGCGAAAACTATCCGAACTAGAACTTGAAAAACTCATGAATATGCACTTTCATGCTATTGTCAAAACTCATGGTTTTGGGCATGTCACGAGCCAGAATTCCCATTTTGGTAAGTGCCATAGCAGCGACAGCCTTAATAGTTGAATGGGGCAAAAACCATCAAATTTCAATCCTAAGAAACATAAAGAGTATCGACATTTTGTCACAACAAATGTCGTCAATTTTTATAAGCTATAGCTCATTGTGTTTTAGTAAGGTCACTAATCAAACTTCCCCTTTTCTAAACGGGAATAGTCAAGAGGACATTATTAGAAGTGTTGATAGGAAAATCAATTCCGATTCTAACAAGGTCGTGACTAATAGATATTATCACTTCAAAATTGGCTATTTTCGTAAGCAATAGCTCTTAGTTTTTGTCACTAGACGAAATTTTCATTTTTGCAAAGAGAATAGTTTGTTGATTCTCACTAGATGATTCAAGGGAAGACCATCCAATTACAATTAAGAATTTTTCTCTCGTTGCCATAAATTGCCAGTTTACATACTTATGGTTTATAGGCTTTTGCAGTACAAGAGGGTTGGACTGCCTAAAAATTCTCATCGGGAAAAGCAAAATTTTGTCTTTTATGGATTTAACTAGCAAAATTTTTTGTCGATCACCTTTGCTGCTTAAGGTTCGCCCTTGGTGGGTCGCATAGTGCTGTGGCATACTGTTTGGATGGTTTGCAAGTCCATATTGATGGCCTTATCTTGAAATCCACTTCTCCTTTATCATCTTGATAACTCATCAGCATCCCATGGAATCGGCTCAAAGCAGGCCTTCAAACAATTCCTGTCACATAACCGACTGACCGCTCGGTTAGCCGCCTTTGGTCTAGGCTTTAGATCTCTACTTGGTTATCTCTTTCTCATTCGATCCTGCCCTGAACGTCTATATGCCCGATTCTATTTCTAAACTCTACCTGCATTGACTAACTTGTGTTTTGTCCTTCCATGATTTCTCTCGTTTTGCTCAATATGCAATTGAACCCCTTAGCTTTAGGTTTTTGTGCGACCAAGATCTTATATTTTTATATTCGTTTAAACAAGCCCTGAAAGTTTTTCATTGTGTTGAAACTTTGCTGACCATATTCCTGCGGAGCTCCATTTTGGGAGGAAAAAAAAATCAAATAAACCTTCGAAAAACTCAACTAAAACTGTCCGAAGAAAATTAAAGTTAAGTGGGAATTATCAAGTCCTTATAATCTAACGGTATGAACACTAATCTTTTAATAAGATGGATAATTCATTCCTTCCTCAACAGATGTAGCAGTAGTTAGCTAAAATTATTTGAGAGAGAGAATGTGTGCACACAGTTAATTATGGATATTGTTAGCAAAACATTTTAATTTGTTATATTTTAATAACGATTTTGGTGATTTAGCTATATTTTAGAGGGTATTTATATATTTTCAAAAATTACAATGAAATAAATGATTTGCTTTAAGAGTTCTGCATGAATATTTACAATTTGTCCTTTTATATAGTCTGTATCTTATATATAAAGTTGAGAGATTTAATTACACATTAAGAAAAAATTCCAAGGGCTTAATTGCACTCAATTTGAGAGTGTTATCTAGATAACTATATATTGTCATTGCACTCCATACAGAAATCATCGTGAAATATCTTTAATTTTCTAAGCTATGTGTGTGTGTGTGTTTTTTTTCTTTTTCCAGCTATACTACATGTTATAATAACTTAGGGAAGGAGATATTAATGTCATTAGATTACAATCAAGAGACATTTCCCGCTCTCGTCAATTCATTAACCACTGGAAATCGCCTTCCATAAATACTGCAAAATATTCAATCATGCACTTCGTTTAGTTATGAACCAATACGATTAAAATTTAATTAACTTCAACAGTTAAATGTTGGCGCTTATCACAACTTAAGTTTTTTTAGTGGTTAACCACCTTAAATAATTAATCGATCCGGATCAATCGCGACCTCACCTAAATATACATCCTCGCGTTATTAACATTCATCATATAAATACACAAAACAGACGTGGACTGATCATGGGATGATATAAACTATAGAATGGTTTTAGCTAATAATCATTCGACAAGGTTAGTTAGAGTTATAGCATATATCTGTACACTATCGAGGTGAGGAACCGTAGCATCATAGTTCTTAAAATTTAAATTAATTGATACGATTTTATAAATTTTCTCAATTAAAATGGACAAAATCATTTTGCTATAAAGACTTAATAAAATTACAACTTTACATATATAATTCTACCAATTTTATATAATTTTATATGTTACAACAAGTCTAACAACTATGATAGCATATATGCTTAAATTTTATTTCGAAAGCGGCGAAAAAGCACTATCTAGTTAAAAAATTTTGTAGCTATTTGCGGTGCTCTAAATCTTGGACATCATGTTTTTTCGAAAAGCACTATCATCAAATGGTCCCACTCTATAAGCTTATACATAAACATTTGGAATAGAAAATAAATTTAAAAAAAAAAAATTAGTGCTCAACACACAACCAAAAATACAAACAAAACCCGTCCATTCGTCCAAAAACTAAAGCTTAATGATCATCCAACATGGCACACTGAAAACACATAAATAACATACATAATTCATATATCATAAGTAAATTGAATCGGGTCTAAACATGCAAGTACTAGCCACTTACACCAAAATACACATTGCTCTTTAATCAAATAAATTGGAAAAAGGTCATATGCTTAAAGCTTCGAAAGTTCATATATCAAATTTTAACCACTAGGATTATTAAAGACCATAAACACCTAATAATAAGTGTGGACACTTCAATTGACGATTAGCTTAGTGGGATAAATTTCAAAGCCTCATAGCCATAAAACTCATATTAAATGCATATCATTACAACAAGCCCTTATATATAAGTTACATTAGGCAAAAGAAAGGCAACAAACAAATTTATCCATATTGACTAAATTGATTTCAAGCAAAACTTAATTAATCCATTATTATCTTAAGTCTACAAGCTAGATTAATAATTACATATCATTACAACAAGTCCTTATAAGTGACATATAATTGATATAGGCCCTAAATCACATCTAAAAAAGTTAGCTCAATCAAATTAGCACAACTCAAGTGGCGTTCGGTTTACAAAACAGGACTGCACAAGGAAACTAAATAATATAACTCCCTTGTACAAGTTTGTCATCTAGAAGAACAGCACAATACCCAAAAAAAATGCATTTATTTGTACTATGAAATAATTTTTTGTATCGCCAAATATATTAGATAAACTTTTAATTTTAGTCCAGTACCTCAAGAACTTTTTTACATAATAATTTGTGTCAATTTGCAAACTAAACAACAAACTAAAGAATTTATTCAATTTTGTATCATTAAAATATATGGCAATGAGATCTTAATTTAATTAAAACTAATTCCACATGATAGATTAAATTTAAACACAAGTTGCATCAAGCTCACGGAACTACACAAACACGAAAATGGGAAAAACTTGATTTTGTACCCAAACCTAGAAGCATTGGATCTAGATGGGAATAAAATGCACCAATTGGTGCCAACAACACTAACATACAAAGGTGGTTGTCACCCGTGTTTAGCAAACTTTATTTTATTTTATTTTGTCTTTTTTAAACTCATGTAATTTCCCATCATAGAATGGTAAAAGGTTTTACATTTTCATTGTCATTTCACAGTATCATGAAACTAGATCGTATTTTCTTGTTGTTTTCTATTCCATTTGAAAATGAACAATAAAAATCTAACTACCAAAATACAACTTCAACTAAATTTTTTCTGTTCAATTTAGTTCATTGGTTATCCTAACATATAGGAGAATCTATTTCCTCGTTCTCGAAAATAGTAGAGTAAGCAAAAGCATTAGCATTACAACAAAATTTATAAAATGTAGGAATGTTTTTTTCACGCAAAAGGTAGGAAAATGGTCGATACAAAGTTTTTGAGAGGATGTAGATCTACACAAAAAAACTGTCAAAATAACGCCGTAAACTTTGCCCAATAGTGAGAAAGTGATTCTTAGAATTTAATTACCAGAATTGAAATTCTCATAATAAATGTGGAAATTGCGACGAAGAACATGTGGCATATAGCATTATTTGTGAGAAACTAATTCCTACAAAGTTCTTGACATTTGTCAGCCTTTTGCCTATTTGGAATGATTACTCCTACAAACATGACGCTTGCCTACATCATATAACAAGAATCCAATCCTCATAATATTTTCTTTTTTAAAAAAAAATGCTTGCAATTATGTATAATAATAATAATACCGGTAGAAGTAGAATTTAGCCTTTTTTTTTTAATAATACCTGCAATTATATATATGAATATGCTTTCTATAAAAGTAAAATTTAGCTTGTTATCAATTTATATCTATATCTATTTCTATTTCTATTTCTATCAACAGAAATCAAATCGAATATCAATAAAAATTGAAATTCACTAAAGTATCTTCTCTCTATGCATTCCACACCAAAACCAGAAAAGTACATTAAACATTAAATAACAAAGCAACTCTTTTCTAGCTTCAATATTTCGTGCTAAAAAGATGGAAGTCCATGCATAATGAATTTCTATTCCACATGTCTTCATCTTTATTACATCTTCTATTCATCATAAAGTATCAAAATCCTCTCCTCTAAGATATATCAACTGTTCTCCATCTTCATTCTACATAAACATCCTCCTACAACATTACATTAACTGACATAAAAACAAATTAATAAGACCAACTTGAGACCAAAACACAATATTTGCTACTTAATCATAATTACTGATTGCTTGCTTAAATGATCTGATGAAATCCTTACATTTTCTTCATTTCTCCATACATTACATTGACTGATTAGTACAATTTTCTATCAAACAAAGGAGAAAAAGGAAATATTGAATACAATAAGAGCTAGACCACAGAACTAGACACTTTACTTAGTAAAGCTAAAGATTCATAGACACTAATTGCAGATTATATATCTTACACAAAATAACATAATACTACGGCATACTACCTAGATGGTATGCAAGTCCATATTGATGGCCCTATCTTGAAATCCGCTTCTCCTTTATCATCTTGATAACTCTATCGGTCCGAGCTTAAGCCAGTCCTTGACTTAACTCTCGAATGGATGATTTGACTTAATGATCCCATTAACATCCCATGGTATTGTCCTAAAGCAAGCCTTCTATTAAGTTCACTCTTAATATATTTTGATGATAACAAAAAGATGTATATAAACTTAACAAAATTTTTAAGTATATAAGATGTTCTAAAGAAAAGAAGTGTTTAGAAGAAAATAAGTTTGAATTTGTCGAAATGTATGTCAAAATTTGTATCAGAGTGTATATCAGCAAACATTAGAACATCACTGTATACATTTGGTAATATGTTTAGCTGTTGTTTCTAAGTTATTTTAATTAACTTGAGCAAATTAAGTTGGATAAATGAACAAGAAAGCCTAGCTCCATTTTATTAACTATATTTGGGTAATATATTCAATTTTATTTCACTAAGATGATAAAGTCCATAAGGATTTAAGAAGATACTCGAGAATTAGATTCGAAAAATTAAGTTATTAAGATTTAAGCAGTAAGTTTTCTGATAATCTTAGATAGAATTTTTCAGGGATTGAAATACAGTAAGGACATTAATTGGAAGAGGATTCTAATATATTCTTTATACAAGGACTTATTAAATACGTTAAGTTTGAAAAATAAACATAATAAGGTTTGTTGAATTCAAATTCTTAAACTTAAAGATATCTCACAGATAAGTTTGAATATTCTTAAATAATCTAACTTGATTTCTTATGGGATTTGTTTTTAAAAAATTCAAATAAAGATATTGAAGAAGAAAGAAGATTTGTTTACAACAATTAAGATAAGTAGTACTAGATTTGTTCTTATCTTTTTATCCTTATCTTTATTATTTGAAATGTTTGAATTTCTATGAAGATAATAGAGGATTGAAACTTATCGTAAGTTGCAACAACTTTCTAATAACATAAGCTTGGCAAAGGAACAAATCTAAAACAGCTTGGCTTGAAATTTTTTAATTTCAATTTTCGATTCCTATTTTTATGGGATACTTCTCCAATATCAAAACTGATTTTGTTTTAACAAAGATATTATGGAGAAAAATATGGAAATAGCCGTTTTTAGCTATTATATGAGAGTCCATTTAATTAAAAGCCAAGGCTGTTCAAGAAGTGATGTTGCACACTCAATATCAGAACCGATATTGAGTAAAAAATACTCTTGAGCATATTGTCAGAAACTTTGTCAAAAATTAAGCAACAAAGGTTTTGTTATTTCATTGTTATTGCAATTATGCGAAAGTTGTAAAAAGCTATTTGATTGTATTGTTTCAATTTCATTGTAAACATTATTGACATTGTATTTTAAGTGTGAGAGTATTAAGGAGTTCTCTAAGTCCTATATATAATTTAGAAAGAAGCTAATGAGATCGATAGAGAAAAGATTGGATATCCTTGTAATCCTTCATTGATATTCGTTTTTTGAAAAGTTTAGATTAGTGGAACGACATCGATAAAGAGAACTAGGTCCCTAGCAATGGAGCTAAAAGAAAATAGTAAGCAAAAGGCTAAAACTCTATAAAATCGCTTGTTTGATCTTCTTACTCCTTATCTTCTTTTCCTTCTAATTGTTATTTGCTCTTTAAGTTAATAATCAATTTCCAACTACTTATGTCATTTGAAGATATTAAGAGGGAAATTTTAAATTCATAAATTTTAGTTTTTATAAAAAGATATTAATTTGCCCCTCTCTTGATATCTTATATGCAACCAAGATCTTATATTTTCATATTTGGTTAAACAAGCCCTAAAAAAATAAAAAATCAAATACACCCTCTGAAAACTTAACTAAAGCTTTTTTTTTTAAGAAAATTAAAGCTAAGTGGGAATTATCAAAACCCTTATAACCCAACAACAAACAAGATAGATAATTTCTTTCTCCCTAGACAGTTGTAATGGTAGTTAGCCAGAATTAAAACAAAAAAAAGAGGAATGTGTTAAGTGAGAGCTTAATTATGGATATGGTTGACAAAATTTTTTAATTTGTTATATTCTAACAACAATTTTTGTGATTTAGCATTATTTTAGAGGGTATTTATATATTTTAAAAAGTTACAACGAAATAAAAGATATGCTTTAAGAGTTTTGCATGAATATTTGCAATATGTCCTTCTATATAGTTTGTATCTTATACATAAAGTTCAAAGATTTAATTGCATGTTAAGGAAAATCCCAAAGGCTTAATTACATTCTCTTTAGGAGTGTTATCTAGATAACCATATATTGTCATTTTGCTCCATCATACAAAAATCACTATGTGAAACATCTTTAAGTCCATTTTTAAGCTACATATGGTTTTTTTTTTAATTTTTTTTCTAGTTATATTAAATATAACATATTACAATAACTTAAGAGAGCATATATTTATACTATTAAATTATAACAGAGTGTTCAGTTTGCTAAATGGAATAAGAGAGGAATGGAATAATGATTACTTAAGAATTGAATGAAGGTGTAATACAATAGTGAATAAATATTAGGTGTTTAGATGAGTATTGTGGATCTAAAACCATGGAATAATTTTCTTTTCCTCAAAGTCCTCTGAGATTTGTGCAAGGGTAGCAAAGGAGCATTAGGTGCTTACAAAACTGATTTGATAAAAAGGAGCCAATAAAAGGAAGACTACAGATAGATATTAATTAAGCAATTGTCGATTTGAAGACTTCGACTTCTAAGAAAATAAGGAATTTTTTAGAGAGAAGAATTAGGGTTAATTGAATCGATATTACTTTATTCACTTCAATAAACCGAATAAGGAATAACGCATGAATAAAAAAAAAAGTAAAATATCCAAAATACCTCTCATATAAATGCATAATAAATTAGAAGAAGTGTAGCATAATAGGTACATACCCTATGTTTGTCAAATGAACTCCTAATTCCCAACCCTAAAAATAAATGAAACCCTAAACCATTGTAAAAAAAGATCTTGAATTGGAAGAGTCAGCAAATTTGAAGAAAAAGATCACCATTAGCCATAACTTATGGACAATCAATGGATTTTGCCTTAAACCACCATAACCAAGCAAATTGAAACGCATCACGCCTCCAACCACCACAACGAAGCAAATCGAACGACCAAGGTATGAACTTTTCCCTTATGGAGTATGGTAAGGGGGCACATAGTGATATTCGCTTCACCACTTTGATGAGAATGACGGATGTCATAACCCGAAAAAGAGAACTTGTGACAGTCTTACCGTACAAACTAACTTAAAATAGAAGCTAACTTCACAATTACTATCATAGATATAGTCCACATAAGGTTTACACAACTTAACCAACTTGAGGCATCTATTGTAATACTTGTTAATGATCAAACCTATAGTATAGCTTTTCAAAATACCTATTCTGTATGACTTGTTATCCGATAATACAATAGTATTTATATAAATGCTTCACACCTAAAGTTATAATTTACAATAAGAGTTTACCAAAAGTCATAGGTTTTAAAATCTATTTATAATAAAATAGGAAATTAATAGACATCCTAGGGAATTTCTAATTAGTTTCCTCAAAAGTCAAAAGCCTAGATTTAGTGAATTTTCCTTTCCTTTCCTTTCCTTTCCTTATTTTCCTAACCAACTACGCACTAACTTGAGGGTGGTAATATCTGAACATCTTAACATTCACTCGTCACATGCAAAAGAGTCTATGAGGATGTGATCACAACTAACTTAGTAAGTAGGATGAAGTCAAAAGAGTACTATACAGTCACAAACAAGGTTATTAATTATGATAAAATACAATGAATCGATCACTTGAAATATTATATAAGCCTATTGTAAGGTTAGAGAAATTACATCCACTTTAACTCAGGTTGAGGAGTTTTATCTCGACTTAAATCAAATCAAACTCGGGTTTGTGCAATGAAAATCACCCTCCTTTCGTAACCACTTTCAAACCATGGCTCCTACCATTACCACAACCTTCTCGCCTATTACTTAATTCTATTAAAGATGGGGAAATGATTATTTCAACTATCCTTATCAAAAGGAATTAGTATTTGGTCTAACACTCTTAATCATTCCTCTAATGGTTGCTATACAAGTTCAATTACATTATTGGTCAAATCACTATTAGTTTCATTTAGATAAGTTCACACAATACAAAACGATGCAATCATACAAAACAGTACGCTAAGGAATTTAACTCCTGTCATAAACGTAATACTGATCACATACATGGTATGCACGCAAACAACTAATTATAATCACAAACAAAAGTACTATTAAGTTTCCAGATACTTTGATACTGTATCTCAACAAGCAGTAATGCTACGATCTCAACTTACTTATCCAAACGCTCATTGTAGAAGACTCGTGTATTTAATGCTCTATTCATTGGGAGATATATATATATATATATATATATATACAAAAATCCAAATTTAGTTTTTGTAAGAGTTACGAAAACGTTAAAGTTTTATCTAAATGTATTTCACTAAACAGTTACATCTATATTTTTTATATATCTAAAGTATATTATTATTTCATTTATATAATAGAATATAGTTTTATTATATAAGTTAAATTAAGTTATTAAATATTGATAATATACGTAATTATACTATTACGTATAATATATTATTTTGATCGTATCGAAACGTATTTTTAATAAGTCAATTTACGTTTTGATTACGATAAAGTTATCATAGTACTTAAACCCTTATAATATTATTGAGATATAGGTTATATCATCTAGAATTATTCGATTTTGGTAAAAGAAGTATCATTAGGTTCATACATATATAACGATGCATATTGCAGGTTTTATTTTAAAAAGCAACTTCTAAAGAGTAATTCAAGTTTCTAATATACTTATATATGCCTAAAAGAAGTATTATCATATTATACTTATTTTATGTATTTAAACTATATATTATATATAATTTAGCAATATAACTCAATAATATAAGTATTATTTAACCCTAATATATATATAACCTACCTCAGTTGTAAAAATTATCATTAAATATATTAAAAAATTCATTTTTTATCAAAACTAACTAGCATGTATATAAATAGTTTTTTATTTTGATATTTATCACATTTTAACTTATTATTATTAAAAACAAATCACAGTTCGTAATTTAAGCTATTTTACTATATAAATTTATAATAAATAGCTCAAGTCACCAAATAATTCTCCATAAATTTCTATGGACTCCTAAAAATATGGGGAATTCAATTGGTACATGGTTCTATGCTTTTAGGTTTATTGTCTATATACTGAAAATTATATTTTTACCCTTAAATTGCATTTAATTAACTAAATATTATTTTTTTAGACAAAATTATTTCCAATATATCCTAATATCATTATAAGTTACCAGAAATCAGTATCTATCTTTTCCATCAATTATTTGTATACAAATTAATTTATTTCAACAATTTCTATTTTTACAATATTAGGGTCCAAAAATATAATAAATATTACACATGTACATAATCAAAAAAGGGATATAAACAATTAAACTACATCTAATAAGGATCTTACAAGAAATTATTGGGTGTGAAACAACATCATTTAGTCAATTTATTTCTAATTACAAAATTCAAATTTCTGTGACAGTTTGTTAAGGAAACATATTAAATACTTAATATTTTATAAAAATAAAATCATGACATGATAGCATCCTATAAATAACTAAGGAATATATTTTTTTATAATTGTTTTTGTTGATTTAGTATTTTTTGAAAACATTAGAAAGATAGGGCAGATTTAGAAGCTTACTGTTTGTCAAAGCTTCCGTAGTTGTTGGGCATCAAGTGGTGGTTGGAAGGGTTAGACACAGCGTAGACTTCTTATGGCCAAAAGGGTTCGATAGCAAGATGTCAGGAGGTTAAAGAATTGAAGTGAGGCGATGAATCCCCTCTTTGTTTTCTAAATTTTTTCTATTTTCTATTAATTTTTTTTATTTTTCTTTGAATATCTTAAGCTTTTAAAATATGTAAATGGATGTCATTGAGTCCTATTTATGCAAACTTAGGTCGATTGATTTTTCCTTAGGAGTTAAGTCTTTTTTTCTTGATTAGTTATCATATAAAATGTAAGTAGGAGATGACTTTAATTTGATCATTTCTCTTTTGATGTAGCTAGTTAGAATCTTGAGGTAATGTTACGACTGATTCCCAATTTTTCCAGATGTTTTGTTCATAATTTGGATAAGATTTAGTTGGTTTTTAGTGGATTTAGTAATAATATATGTATTATGTTAATATTTTGCATATTTACTAATATACATATATGTATTCTATATATATATATATTATGCGTAAAGAGTAATTACACGCATATATTCGTGTTTTTAGTATATTTTTTATTTTTAAGATATATTTTCTTATTTATTTTTATAAATTCTTTACATATTATATATAATTATATAATTTCAAGTTAATTTACGTATATAATTATTATATATACCAGATATACACATAAAAAAACATGTCTAGTTATATAGTATATTATACTATATTATTTTTTTATAGCTTAATTAACCTATTTTTAAGTTTTCATCGCATTCTAAACTTGGTTTTAGGAATTTTGATCATTTGTACTCTATATTAAATAATTATACTTTTAAGGATAAAATTGAGATTTTTGGGTTATTATTTTCCAAATGTAATTTTACTAAATTACTTCAATTAATTTTTTTAATATAGTTGTAAAGTTTAGACTGAATCGGATAATTTTTCCTTAAAAGCATTAAATCTGAGTTCAATTGCCTTAAATACAATTTTAAAATCTTACAATAGATAACAAGATAACAAGATACGATGTTATCAAGGCATGATTTGAAGGAGTGGAAAGCATAGAAGGGCATATGGGTTTTTTGTTGTGGCTAGTAGATGTGGTTTGAGTAGTTGTCAAAAAGCAGTTAGATGCAATTTGCGAATTTCAAGGTGGGCAAGATTGGAATTGAAAAGATGGACCGGGGGAAGGAATTGGGATTCTTTCCTGTCGAGCAGGAATCTGGATGCAGGGAAGAGAGGTAATTAGCATTCCTAAGGAACGAGGATTACAGAGAGGGGATGTTAAAATGAATAGAGGAATGAAGTATGGGATATGAAATAAGAAGGGCTACGTATGGATTTATATTTTATACTCCAAGGGTTTCTTTTGCCATTGCAACAATTTACTTTGCTACCTTCTCCCGATTAGGACCATGAAGAGATGTTTCCCAATTTCTAGATTAATACATAACCATCTCATCAAGACGTTACCCACTGGAAATTGCCTTCCATATATACTACAAAACCTTCAATCACGCATTTCGTTTAGTTATGAACCAATACAGTTAAAATTTAATTAACTTCGACAGTTTAATGTCGTCACTTATCACAACTTAGTCGTTTTAGTGGTTAATTATTTTAAATAATTAATCGTTTTGGATCAATTGCAACATCACCTAAGTATACATACTAGCCTTATTGACATCCATCATATAAATGCAAAAAACAGACATGGACTGATTATGGGATGATGTAAACTACATAATGGGTTTAGCTAATCATCATTCTACAAGATTAGTTAGAGTTATAGCATATAATTATACCCTATAGAGGTAAGGAACTATAGAATTATAATTGTTAAGATAGCAAGTTAATTGATATGATTTTACAAATTTATAATTTTATGAGTTTTTCCTACTTAAAATGAATACAAAATTATTTTGATATAAACTTTTAATAAAATTATAACTTTAAGTATATAATATTATAAGTTTACAATTACTAGTTTTATACGATCTTATGATGGAGTAATGTTACAATTTATACTTTATCTTTGCTACTTTTTACAATTATATACCTAAAATTTCGACTTGTTTAATTATATACCTAATTAAAGATTTAATTACTATAGTATATACCTCAATCAATTTCAATTCATATCGTTAGTCCAGTCGGTGAGATCAGTTAAGGGATTGCTGCCCACAACTTTAAAGGATTCGTGCAATCCTTGTAGGCCCATAAGTGACTACAAATGGTTACTAATAGGTTTTATGATTTATATTTTTTAAAGTAGGTCACGACTCATTATTTTATAGTGGGTAGTCGGTAGCCATCTATTGGAAGTCCCACAAGTCTCCTAAGGTTATGGGTGATGGTCTCATAAGTTGATTGTGCTGATGAAATTAAAGGTATGAATTAAATTTAACTGAAATATAGATCATGATAATTAAATTTTTAATTATATGTATAATTAAATAAATCGAAATTTTAGATATATAATTGTAAAATGATAAAGTTTATATGTAAATCATGATATTAACACATCTCACAATTCTATACATTCAAACTCTTGATTAATTTACAAGTTCAACAATTATGATGGAATATATATTTTAAATAGATTCCATTTCAAGGAAGTTGAAAAAACACTGTTTCGTTGAAAGTTTCTATAGCTATTTCTAAATCTGGACGTCCTGGCTTCTTGAATGGCACGATCTTCAAATGGAGCTACTCTACTAGCCCTTACATAATTTTGAGTAGAAAATAAATTAAAAAACAAAATTTATCGCTCAACTCAAAACCAAGAACATAAACAAAACCTATCAATTCGTACATTGCCTAAAGCTTAATGATCATCCACCGTGGCACGCTGAAAGCACGTAACTAATACACATAATTCATATATCATAAGTAAATTGAATGGGGTCCAACCATTTAAGTTCTAGTTACTTACACCAAAATGCCCATTGCCCTTTATTCAAATCCACTGGAAAACGATTATATTGTAATGGTCGGAAATAAAATGGAATAAAATTGATTGGAATGGAACGAAAAGTGGAATGATAAATCATTTTTCATATTTAGAGATATTTATAGAATAAAATAGAATGAAATGAAATAAATTTAAATACACATAAAATAATAATTGTCAAAATTACCTTTAATTATTAATTATCATAATTAAATTAAAAGTTAAATAAGTAATTTCATTAATAATAATAAATGCTAAGAGGAATTAAATTGCAATTCTAAGAATCGAATTTCGAAATTCTATTCCAATTTCTAAATGTATTTCCAAACATAAAAAGGAAAAAAGAAAATAAAAAGAATAGTATCTAAAACGTAATTTCATTCCAATCTATTCCAACATATCAAACATTACATTAATTAATTAGCTTAGTAGAATAAATTTCAAGCCTTATGGTCATTAAATGCATATGGAATGCATTTATTTAACCCAACTAATGCATTAGCCAAAACAAATGTAGAAAACAAATTTATCCACATTAACTAAATTGATTTTCTACAAAACTCAATTAATCCATTATTAACTTATTAAGTCGTACAAGCCTAATTATGAATTACATTGGCTCTTATGAGTTACATATAATTGATATAGGCCCTAAATCACATCTAAAAAGAGTTAGACCAATCAAATTATCATAACTCGAGTAATGTTTATTTGGTAGAATAATACAATATAAGGAAAATTGAACAATGCAACCCTCCTTGTATCAGTTTGGTACGTACAAAAACAACACAAGACAAAAAGAAACTTTTATTTAAACAAATGAACTGCAATGAAGTAAAAATTCTTTGTTCATTATTATAAAAAGAAAAAAAGAAAATACAATAAGACCAACTTGAGACCAAAACACAATATTTGCCACTTAATCATAAATACTGACTGCTTGCTTAAATGATCAGACGAAACCCTTGCATTTTCTTCATTTCTCCATACATTACAGACTAATTAGTAAAATTTTCTATCAAACAAAGGAGAAAAAGGAAAATATTGAATACAATAGGAGCTGGACTGCAGAACTAGACACCGAACTTAGTAAAGCTAAAGATACACAGGGACTAACTGCAGATTATATTTCTTACACAAAATAACATCCCCACTAAAATTAGGGGGAATCAATCAACAAGCAAAATGCAGCGTCTATAAGCTAATAAATTACAGGAGTTGAACTATGCATGGATATCTGTCAACGTTATCCTCGAGGGAAGGCCGGTCCTGGAAGGTTGCTCTTCCAAGGAACCATCGTCGTGAGGAAGCAGTCTCACGATGGAGTGAGGCACGAGCATGTACCGCCTCTGTATTTCTGAAAATTCCCTCTTCAAGACTTGCGCCACCCAATCCGCCCACACCTTGTCACCATCGGATGCATAAGTTGCGGACAGTAATTGCTCCATGACTTTTGAATCAATTTCTAGTATGCATTCGCACCCGACAGTCTTCCTGAAGGTTTCTTTGATCTCCTTGAGTATTTTCTCAGCAAGTGAATCAAAGTCATACGACTTAAAAACCACTGTTGCATTAATCAAACCAACAAAATCTAGCAACCATGCCTGGGAGTTATCGGAGATCACATCATCACTGGTGGTCTCATCATTGCTCCCTAGCAATTCATCGCTGTCAGCTGGAAGATTCAGATCAAGATGCATGCCAGATGTCTTATTAGCCCTCTTTGTCACCTCTGATGTTTCACATGACACCACATTTTCATTCGAAGTGGGTAGCTTTCTTTTGTTCATATGTACATAACTGCAGCTGGCTGAAGAGGACTTTACTGATTCAGGCTGATTATGCATCACTGCTGTGTCCTTTAAAGCAGCTTCAACTAGTATCATCATCGGCAAGCACTTTGCGCCTAGTACTGCTTCTTCAGAATATTTAGTGCCATCCTTCCTTAATGATAATACGTGGTCCACTTTAATGAAAGATGTGGTAGCTACAAAAATTGTGTTATTTACACCCACAACTCTCCCATGGGAATCTGAGAATTTACCAGTCAAAAAAGCCTGAAATAAACTACTCTGGACCTGCTCATCAGCCTTGTCAACATTTTCAAGGAAGATGATGGACATAGGTTTTTTGCTTAATTCCCCAGCAATAACATCAACGGTGGTCTTCCCTCTGTAGTTCAAATCATACCCATTCATCCCTGGATCAAAGCTGTGTCCCAAATTGAAGAGACCATCTTGAGAACTTAAATCGATGTATACAAAATGCTCCTGGTTTCCATATAGTATCTCAGATAGGGCAATAGAAACTTTTCTTTTACCAATCTTATCAGGTCCCATGAAGGTGAACCATATGTCTCCTCGTGCACAAGCTAGTCGGCACTTTTCATTGCTTGTTTGGCGTTCGACAATGGTTTGACAGATGATGTTGATTGCCTCATCCTGCCAGTCAATCTTCCTGTGAAGAGCACTATAAAGCATCTTAAAATCTCTAATAACAGTGAACTGCCCCGATCTTCCAGGAGCTGATATTGATGAAGGTTGAACAAGATGCTTGGAGAGGCTTTTGGTGAATAAATCACTGCTTGTAGAGCATGGACCATGATCTTGACATGCATTCTTCTTCAATTCAGTAATTTCAGCTGGGCAGCTGAGCCCCAAACCCAAACTAGTCATCACAGAAGTTGTAGAGGCAGCAGATGTACGACTACCATCTAAACTTAAGCTGGAACCACTACAATTGGGCGAACCAAGTGCACTCGAGTTGGCATCTTCAGTATCTGATGGCTTTTCCAATAATTTGGAAAGGAAACTGTCCTTCTTAGAACTACCAGTGCATGGGAGGTGGATACCAAAAGGGGATGAGGAGAATTGTTGTGATTCTGTGGACGTACATGAATTGACACTTCTGCATCCTGTCTCATAAGGTGAAGCATCTGTGTTGAAGTTGCTCTGATAGTCACCGGTATTCCTTATCTCATCAGCACATTGAAAGCCCACAACAGTTTGAGTTTGATTTACATTATTATCTATCGGCAACGGTCTACTTTGCTGACAGTCACCATCTGATTCTTTTTGTGAGCCAGAAGATTTTGTGCTCTGCACCAATTCATCATCCCTGGTCTGTTTTGAAAAGAAAAGAGATCCACTGAATATTATATGTCTAAACGTAAAAGACCATAATTACAGAATTAAAACCTTGAAGATCCTATTGGATTGCATTTCTTTATGTAATCTCAACAACAAAATGGTTGGGATTATGTTTCCAACTATAGGAGAAAAGCCAGCAGTATCGCATGACATCTTAGAGCACTATGATCAGAACTTTGCAAGTGAAACTTTCTGATCACTTGATTGACACCTTTACATATGCCTCAAACACAGAACTTTACTTGGAATGGGTACGTGAATCAAAGATTTACAGACAAACCTTTTCATTTGATTCTTTTTTGCCCATCTCAGCCATTTGCAACCATGAAGGCAGGCTATGCTGGTACTTGTCAGCTACAGAAGTTGCAAATCCATCTTTTGAAGCACCAACTGCTTCAGGCTCCCACTTCTCGCAGGCTAGATTGTACTGAGATATGCTTTGATATGGACTCCTAATCGATGGACCATTTAAGTCGGAGGATGTAGAGAAGAAACCAGCAAATGGTACAAAAGATTCCATCAAGCTACACATAAATCAGGATTAAGATCATCAGATTTCATTGGCCGTTGATAAAGGTAAGAAATATGATTATGAGGAAAGATACATCACAGAGTGAAAGTTATAACACAAGGATAAGAAATTATGAATAATCAGCGCAATTCTTCCACAGTCTTCACAATAGTGACAACAAATCATACAAACATAAATAAATAAATAAGGATAAAGAAGAAGAATAATTTTCCCTAAAACAAACAATTGAGCTTGTGAAATAGACAAAAGGTAGAAAAGCATGTCAAAACACAGATTCATTGTTTACACCCAAGTAAATAGACAATCCTAGTACATGAGTTACTAAAAGGATTAGATGCAATCCACACTCCTAAATAATTCTCCACTACTTATTACAGCAAAAAATTTTGGCAAGTCAATATTGGAGATAGACACCAATATTTTGAGTGGAGGAAGCAAAATCAAGTTCCCACAGCACTAAACTTGATAACCTGCTAACCATTCTTCATGCACATTCTCACAAAATTATCACAACATTTCTGCTGATCAAGTGACAGAAGGTGTAGGTGAAGATTGCAATAATTCACCCTATTCCACAAAATCCTCTATCTATTTAAGCTCTTCCTGTAAAAGGTTTAAACCTATTTTAACAAAAGGTGTTGGAAGGGCCATGTGAGAGTTTTAGTAGATAATTGAGTTAAAAAATTTTGTTGCGAACAATAGGTCTATTTGTGTAAAGTTCAATTAGGAAAGGAAATGGAAAGAAGTTCAATACTCCTAACGCAAATAACAAGCAAAGTCCAACCAACCATTTATTTGCGATATATCACCATTAAGAAAGTGCCAAAAATAAGAGGACTGAAGTAAACGATGAATAAGAATTGTAAAACATCATCGTATTCAATAACCAAAATATTCCATCTGGATAGCAAAACGCCCAGAATAGAACTTACTCGCAACATAAATTTAAACCATTCAAGCACATGAAATACAAGACATATCATAAAGAGGCAGAAAATTCTAGTAACACTAGAATAAGAAACATCCTATTGCAACTCTTTAACCAAGAAAAACCATTAAAGAACTATTTCTACACTGTATATGACAAGTCACTTCTCACACCATGTTACTTTCTGCCATATCGCACATCATAAAGAAACAGCCAACACTTCCTAGCTATTAAACATAAACAAAGTGTATTGTCTACATGATTCACATCAAAACTGTTATAGACATGCTGATTGTCATAGTTCTAATACAAGAAAGTGAAAATTTAAAAACAACCCCACAAAACATTAACCAATATAACAAGTCCAGACTTGAACTTCAGATAAATAACACACACACACACACACAAAAGCACCAAAATATACCTAGACTTGGGCCAAGATTCCGACATAGCAGGCTGGTGACTCGTGATCGGCAACAAATGCAAATCCCAATCCTTTTCAACAGTGGGAAACTTACTCAAAAACTTATCATAAACGTCGTGGCTCCCGACTGCTCCAATCAACCAAACTTTCCCGCTGTTCATCTCCAACAACCTCGTCAACTGATTGACCACACACCGCACCCTATCGACCCCAGAATCCTCAACAAACAATCTTAAATCCCCCATACACACGAGACACCCGGACCCTGAACACTCCCTAACAAACCCTCCCCATTCCTCAAACTGCCCATCAACTGAAATCCCACCCCCGTCGACAAACTTCCCCACCTCACTCTCCAAATTCAAAACCCGAACGCCCCTAATCTCTGCGGGAAAAAACCCGGTCCCAGTTCCAGCCCCACCTCCACCACCACCACCACCGCAACAATCCTCCCTCTTTTCTAGGGTTTCCAGAAACCTCTTAAGTGCATCATAAGCATATACACCCACCAACATCGGATTCCTTCCTTTGGCTCTCCCCAAAACCTCCCCAATTCTCCGACAATTCTCATCCACAGCATCCGGAACAGCAACCGAAAATGGGAAATTAAACCCGCGCTGTTGTTTAGCCATCCCGAACCCGTCCCGATTAATAAAACCGACCCCGCCAGGGTCCGTCAAATTGCATAAAAACACCGGCGGGCCGACCCGTGGCCTGCTCGCGTAACGGAGTAAATGCGGGAGAGGCCGAATTATCGCCATCTTGATTTCGGAGCTCCGGAAACCGGCTTCCCCGAAAACCCGGCTAACAACCGGGTCATCGAGTATGGAGAGAATCAAGTGCTGGAGCTCGACTTTAACAGCGTTAATTGACGACGACTGATTGGAAAGCTGGTGGTAGAGATGGAAATTCTCAGGCTGACGGCGTTGGTTGGCCTGAGACCGTTTGATGGCGGCCATGAGTGAGTTCGATACGGGAGGTGGCTCATCGGTGAGTTGACTCGAGGGGACTCGGTCGAGTGAGACACTGAGGCAAAGCTCTAGTGCTTTGAATTGGAGTCGTGGGTAGTACGCGGCGTTTCTCGCGCGTGAGCATGCCTCCCGGAGGGAAGAGGAAGGTAGAGAGAGAAGGGCGGAGATAGCGTGGAGGGATGTTGTTTGGGCGTGTCCACGTCGACGCGCGACGGACACGGCTTCGTCTAGCGCGTGAGCGGACTCGGGTGTTAAGCATTGCCTGGCTACACTTACCGGCGTAGGCATCGCCGGTAATAATTAGAATAAAATATTAAAATTAAATAATAAATACAGAGTACAAATCTTAGAAGATGATTTTTTACAAATTTTTTATGAAATAAAATAATAATTGGTTATGGGAGGATTTAATTAAAGAAGTAAAGTTTTATATGTACTTACATAAAACAAGACACACATGAAATCTGGGAGTGTGTCTTTGTTGAAGATTATATATTTATTTATATAAATAAAATATAGGGATGGTTTTGTGTTTATGTGCCTTGTTTAGTCAGAAGTGGATTTTCTTTTGTTTTGTGTTGTGTGTATATGTGTGTGTGTTTTTTCTATTTTTAATATTTTGGGGATTTGGGTATGCTGTTGAGGTAGGGGTGATAAAAATGTGGGATCGAGGGGGAGGGTATTAATTATTTATTAGACAGAGGTAGAAAGGGGGGCTTGAGAAGAGAAGAAGAAGCAGATCAAAGCCTTTTTGTTGATGGCATGGCTGGGTGGCGTTGATTGGGACATGGTGTGCAATCTGGGTCCCACTTCCTATTGTTTGGGTCCTCTCGTTGTTAGAACTATTCTATTCCCCAATTAGGTCAGCCATGGAAGAACCTTTCATGGATTGGGTAAAACACTCAACATTAATATTAGATATACTTTCTAATGTTCAACTCTTTCTTTGTTTACTATTTTCCATTTTTTTTTTTTAATTAGAGTGGAATAAAGGAAAATGGAGAAAGAAGAAAAAATAAAAATTCTTAATAGCTAATTCAACTAAATCCAATGGGAAATGAAAAAGAGTAATCTTCTATAGAATTTGAATCGGGTTTCAAAAAACAAACCAAACATACCATAACCTAAATGTGATTTATAAGCACAAATTGCTCTAATATAAACTCAAATCATAGTTTTTAAGGATTTTTTATTTTGTTTTTTTTAATTGGATTAGACTTGCTTCTTAATTGGATCATAAGAAAGATTTTGAGTATCTCTTTATATCGTTTGCTTCACTGAATAAAGTATACCAATAATGGAATTTTGGTTCTAAAGAATCAAATAGGACTATAATGACTATTTCAATGTTCACTTAAAAAAAAAAGGCAATATGAGAAATAGATATTTAATATAATTAAAACTACTTACTCCGTAAATCCTAACCCTAAGTCCATCACCGTATACAAAATTATAGAGAAGCTTATGAGACCTAATTGCGAAGAAGAGAGGATTAAAAAGAGAGAGACAGACAAACTCAAAGAGAGAGAAACATATTAAAGATAGAGAGAGAAAAATAAAGACAAACTTAAAGAGAGAGAAATAGATCGAAGGATGTAGTTGTGCTGTTGTGTATGGATGTGTTATTGTGCGTAGCTGTAGGTGGTTAGTAAGTGAGAGTGAATGTGAAGGTGAAGGATATTGAAAGGTGCGGCTATGTTATCGTGTGTGGATGTGCTATACTATCCTGGTTATGTGTGGTTGCTAAAGAAGAAGGTGGTTATATGTAGTCACTAAAGAAGGTCATTGCATTGTCATGTGTAGTTGTGTTATCTTGCATGGCTATGCTATGTTGTCATGACTATGTATGGTTATGTATGGTCATTAGGGAAGAAGGTGGTGTAGTAGTTACGTAGTGTATTGATGTAGATGGCTATATTAGATGAGGTCATTTTGTGGAAAAATGGGAAATCTAGCAAGGAATAAGAATTCTTAGCTATAATTAAGGAATTTATATTGTTTGCTTTCAAGTAATTAAATTCATACTGAATTGCAATTTCAATACATCAAATGAAATGAACAACGTAATAAAAAATGAGGAGGATTGGCTACTCTATTCCCTCCAAATGAACGAGACAAGTGTAAATATTAGATTGAGTTTTGAAAGAATTAGCATGTCATTGGATCAAGGTTTAGATTATAAGAAACTAAACCAACTACATCCTTAGTTGGTTAGTTTTTTACTTCTTAATGATACCCTTTTTTTTTTTTTTTTTTTTGCCAACTATAAGGGAAAGAGGATTTGAACAAGATCTATTTTGATGGAAAATCAGTAACAATGTGATTAGGCTATAATAACAACCCTGATAGTAACATATTTAAAAATAAGAAAAGTAGAGCAAAGTGAAACAAAGTGGATGAAATGTTTTTGCCAAAATATTGGTATGAAAATAGATGAAAAGGGAAAATAAAAGAAATTTTAAATTGTAAATTATAAATATACCACTTATATTTATAGATCTTAAATTTTTAAGACAAAAAAAAAAATAGCCTTTCAAACTCTTATATGACAATTTTATATTGATAAAAATAACCCAAAAAAATCAAATAACAAAAAATTTGAAAACTAAAAGATAATAAAATAAGAATTCTTTTTTCATTGTTTTTATATTTTAAATTCATCTTGCTTTTACGTCATTTTAGGAAAAAAAAAATTAAAATAAGGTTTGAATGTTAGTATTTTAAGGACTTGAGATACGAATACTCCGGCTTTAAAGATGGAGAGATCAACCACACATTAAACAAATATAATGGGTCTACTAACAATTTACAAAACTATCAAATTACACAAATAACTTACTTTCCCTTGTCGTCCTTAATTCACATTAACTAACACGTGACGAGGCAAATATTTGTCATAAGTTATTTCTTCTCTCACTCGCTTTTCCTATTAATATTTTATCAATTAAAAGACTAATCCTACATCACAAATTGAGTATTTTGTAAGGGTTCATTTGATTTCTTGAAACATACCGAGGACAGCAACTTGGCCTTGTATGCTTTTATCCATTATGTTTGTATATGCGGGAAAAAAAAAATCAAATAAATTAGGGAGCAATAGAATTTTACAGCGTGAAGAGAATAATAAACAAAAACAAAGAAAAAAAAGTATAATTAATAATACAATTCTATGAAAAATGGGGTTTGTCGCAAAAGTCCAAAAATATTCACTAGATTAATTGGTCCAAACTAGAAAGGCCAAAAGAACAAGGTGGACTCAATATGCTTGACATCAAGAAAAGGAACATTGTGAACTTTGTTAAATTGGTATGAAAGGTAAAACGAAAAACTTTTTATGGACAAGTTTAGTGAAATAGAAATACAAAATTGATAACAATCAGTAAAGAGTAAAGAAGGAATCTCCTCTTTACAGTGGGCTAACCAAAGCTATTATGTGGTTACAGAACCACATGCATATGAAGGTAAAAAACGGAGCTTTCACTAAGTTTTAGGTAGATATCTAGAATAGAAATAAAACAACTAGGAGCTAGTTACAAGTTTTTGTCAACAAAAGGTGAATGTCTCTGGTAGTAAAGGATGCATAGGGTAACAACGTTGGATGAAAAGAGGAAAAAATTGGATATCCTCCAGATGAAAAGATAAAAAGGCGATTAGGTTCTCTGGTCCTAGACACAAATGTTAACGCCACTGATTGTTGCAAGTGGCCTTCTGAAATGGATGGTGAAGTTACTTCTAAATCAATATAAATGAGGATGCACAAAGAGGAAGATCTATTGTTGACGAAGGAAGATTGGACTAGGATTTGGAAACTTCCAGTCCCACCTAATAGCCAAATATTATTATGGAGAATCTATCAAAACGGCTTGGCCACAAGGGATAAATTGGAGGAGAGAGGACTAAACTTAGGAAAGTGATGTCTTCTTTGTAGAGTTGTGGATGAATCGGTTGTATATACCTTCATACAATGCCCATAGAGTAAATCTATCTAGGATAGCCTTGGTCTTGATTGTCTAAATGATAGAAGCTCTCTAGATGATTAAAAGGATGGTTAAAAGGAAGTTGTAGAACATTCAAAAAGAGATGGACAAGTGTATCTATACTAGGTGTCATCCTTCTTCTAGTCACCTTGAAGATTATATGGAAGGCGAGGAATGAGGCAAGGTTTAGATCGAAACATAATTGTAATTAGCCACAAATCATTTAAAAGGAGGTAGGTGAATAGTAGGTATTCCTTAGAAAAGAGAAATTGACCTTAAAGACTGCTAATCATCTTGCTAGACCTTTAAATGTCAAACCAAGGGTCAGGATTAACTCAGATGAAGTAGTTAAGGAAACATCAAGAAAAACAGGAGTGCAAACAATCTGTACAGACCATTTGGGCTTCGTCATGGGTGGTATATGTAAGAGGAAGATGAATCTCTCTTAGTTAGAAGCCAAACTTCATGTTGTCAAGGAATGACTCATTCTTGCTAGACAACTTCAAGTTGGGAAAATTACTTGTGAAATTGTCTCTCGGTAAGCAATTTTTTTAGCTCAACAATCAAAACATTAATTTAGATATTTGTCACCATGTTTTAAAAGAATTGTTGGGAACTAATGAAGTACTTTGAACATGTTATTCTTAATAGGTATCAAGAGAATGACATGAAGCTATAAACAAGCTTGCTAAGGAAGGCCTGAGTTCGAAGCATAACGTTGTTTTCTATGATTTTGTTCAGTTATTCCTATTGAACTTTTGTTGTTTTAAGACTTATAGTTGTTGTTATGATATTTTTGCTAATACTTTGCTGGATGATGGAGGGTATGCCCTCCAGTAGACCTTATACTTTGTGTTGACTTTATGTTTAATGTTTTTCTTTACCAAAAAAAGAAAAAAAAAAGAGGAAGCGTGAATTAATTAAAGTTATCATTTGAATATGTCAATGTAAAAGTTTATCCTCTCTCTCTTTTCTTTCTTTTTTTTTTTTTCCCCAATGATTTGCTAGTTATAGAGTCTTAATATTTTCTTTATTATTAAGCTAATGTTATTTATAAGTTATTAAGCTAATAAAAATTATATCATATTTTAAAAATCATTTTGCTCTTATAACAATTTAAATATTAACTTACTCCTATAAGTATACGTATTTTCTTTACTAATTGCCCCTTTACATTAAGATACAAATTAACTTTCATAATACATATTTTATTATTGATTTGTCTAACATATTATCTTGTGTAGGATTGGAAGCATGAACAAATCAATGTTGTTACTTGAAATTTGAATATATTGATGTAAGAAGTTATCCTCTCTTCATTTTCTTTTTTCTTTTTTATTTTTTCCAAACAGTCCACTATATAATTGATAAATATTAAAAAATTCCTAACACTAGTTTGAAAAAATCAAACCTAATAAATTCCATTAAAAAAACTATATTCAAACAATTAGATTACAACAACTAAATAAATTTTAAAAATTATGAATTGAGCTTAGAAATACTGTGGTGCTCAATGATACAAAATTTCCCATTGTGGGTTATGCAAGTTGGGTAGGATAGGAATTGAAATGATATGAATTTAGTTTGGGAGAGAGAGAGAGATGTGGAAGGTGAGGATGGTATAGATTCTATCATATCTAAGGTCTTTTAAATGGGTGGGTTGTGTAGATGTGTATGTGTGAATACATATCATCATCACAATGCTTTTTGTTAGAGAATGAGAGGGGAAGGAGATGCTGTGTCCACTACCTTTTCTGGTTGGGCTCCTTTTTTCCCTCCTCCACTGTCACTGTCTGCTTACGAGTTTATAGGAGTCAGAGATCCAAGTTAAATGAAAAAATAATAATAAAAAAAAAAAAGAATTGCCTGGATACGTGTATATAAATGTATTGCATATAATATGCTGTTCCCTTTTTCTTTTCCGCCATATTAAAAGGATGCTACTTTAAACTTTAAAGCATTGTTAATTTGCTTTTTTTTTTTTTTTTTCCAAATTCTATTACAAATTGCAGAAAGAAGAACCCGACCTGTTAAGAGAGCAATATTTATGCCATAAGGTTATAATTATGATGATATTAATAAAAAGTTTATACATCTAAATTAGTATTATTTTTCCAATTAGAAGTGGATGTTGGCCCTATTGATTAAAAAAAAATAAAATTCCATAATTTTACTGCTTTAAAAATTTATGGTGGGAATAACCGGCAGGAGAGATGCTGATTTTAGATCTAGACGCATGGCTGAAAAACTTTAATTTTGTAAATCTAAAACTATGAATGATGTCATCTGACTATGATAATCAATACCTTACGGATATAGATCAGTTTAATTCCTCTGAGTCATCCCATTTTTTAACGCTCAATTTTATGCTTCCTTAATTTCTTTCAAAAGGTCGAGAAATGTCCTCTTTCCCTATTAGACCTAAGTAAGGATCGATTTTAAATCGTAAACTAACCTAACTCAATAGTAATCGGGTCAAACAATTCAAATCAGCGGTCACAAATCATTGGGCTAACCCGTAATTGAATCAGCGGGTTAATCCGGTTAATTCACTCCTTTAAAAAGAAAAAAAAATGAGAAAAAAAAGAGAAACTATTAAGTCGAAAAAAATAATTAAATAATATCCAATAAGTCATTGCATATCAAAACTATTTTATTTACGATAGTAAATAATAAATTTTTTTAAATAATATTATCAAACTAATAATAAATAACTAATCATAAGTTAATTATATGTTAAGAATAAATAGAAAATTCAATTTCAGTTAATATAAAACATTTTTGTAAAACTCATGAAATATTAAGGATTTGAATATAAGAAAAAAATAAAATTTGAGGGAAAAAAATAAAAAAGTTGAAATCATATTAAATTGGAAATTAATAAAAAAAATTATTAATGAATTAACACACAAAAGAAAAAAGTAAAAGGGGATCATATTATTAAAAATTATTAATATATATATAAAAGAAATTAATAAAATTAAAAAAAAAAAAAAAACGATTCAAAGGTCTTAAACTGGTTTGAAATTACCAGCTCATAAGCTAATCACAGTTCACTGTGTCACAGACTTGTGAATCGGCGATTCTGAACTAGTTTGACCCATTGCTCAAGTCTATCTATCACATAGTTAGCAAGTCTTGATGCCCCTTTGCACCACTACAACTAATACACACATCCATTAATCCACATTTACCAATACTACCACCATTTTCAGTAGAGTTACTTCAATGCTACCACTAAACCACCATAATGGAGAAATAATTCTAACTACGAGCTCTTGCTCCTTTTGCGAAACTACTGCTTATTCTTTCTTTATTCTAATTTATTTATTTATTTATATTATAAAAGAGTATAAATTTTTTCTAAACAACTTAAAAAAAAAAAGGATTCAAACTTAATCTATTCCATTAGAAAACCAACTTCATGCCATTAGGTTACAACAATTTTAGCAAAAAGTAAAATTTCTTAGGAAAAAAAAAAGTTAATTATAAATATAGTTTTGCTTTATATATTAACTAGTTTTTAGAAAGGAAAAATAAACAAAAAAAAATGCTGCTCATTTTTGTCTTAAAATAAAGCTTCTTTAAATAAAAATGGTAACATCTTGATTAATAAAAATAAAAATAAAAATAACAGTCTTTTTTTAACTAAAACTAGTTTTCTAGATTTTTTTTTTCAAATAGAAACATGTAGTTGTTTTAAAATGATTTATTCTCACAAAAATTAGATTATCGTCAAAATAAGGTATCATGTCTCGGATTGATAAATTTTACTAATAAAATCTATTTATCTAGAGAAAAGAAAAATGATAAAAAAAAATAGTAAATAAAAAGAACGTAATTGTGAGAAAAAAAAAAAGAATAAAAAAAGAGATTAACAATAAAAGACATTTCTAAAAAAGGCAAAATTATGGGTGATTCGATCTCTTTGGAGTACATAGACATCTATAACGAGCAGGCGTAGCGAAAAGGACCAATGTTTTCCTATATTTGCATCAATACGTTATTTACGATGATATAAAAACCCTTATATATATATATATATATAGCATTTATGCTTTAAATTCAAATGTTCTCGAATCCATAAACTACGAGTGGATACGTACAGGATGGATAAGATAAGAGACTTTATCTATATACTATTCTATAGGTATAAGTTCTCAAATTTTACTAACCGTATCTTATTCTATAGTACTCTGAAACTACCATATACCAAGTAAATTGTATAGGGTATAGGTATCCTATACATTATAATACCTTATAGAACTTTTTCTTATAAATTTCAATATAGTTAATTTTTATTTATTTTCCTTTCTTCCCAATTTCTTTCATTTATTTATTTATTTTTTATCATTTTCTTCACCAATCATTAATACACAATATCAATTTTAATAAATCCTGATTTTGACTTTAAATACTAAATAAATAAGTGTAAATTGGACTGGAGCTGACTTATTTTAATAATAAGAATATTCATAGATTACAAATTCCGATCTCTGAATTTATAGTTAATATCTATAATAATGTTTTATGTATCACAATTATTAAAGCCTAATCTATTGACTAAATTTTTTTCAAAACTAGTACAAACCCTAGTCTTTAACAAGGAAAAAAAAAGGTACAAACACTAATTTCCACTAAATCTTCACTTGAATAACATTATATAAATTTATTACAAAATATTTTTCAAATCTAATATAAAATAATTATTACATCAAAAGAAAATAAGTTAATAACATACGTTATTTAGGTGATTTCATGTAAATTCTTTCTTTTTTAACTTTAGTAAAGTTCGAATTGATAAATGAGGAAGATAGAGTGAAAGGAAAATGCAATGAAGAAAAAAATTAAGAAGGAAGAGACTAACATAAGGACAAAATGGGGTGTGTTTTGTTATTTTTTTAAACCCATACAATTATACAATTGAAATTGTATTTTTTTTATTTATTAATTTTATTTAATTATTATTACAAGGTAGATATAAAGTAGTTTTGAACATATACCCTATATATTTCACAATATAGGTTATAGAGTGAATATAGGGTATCTTGACCTCATATGTATTATACCCTATAGGTATAGATTCCGAAAAATTACTACTCAGAATCTATCCTGTAACCTCAAATACCGATTCAAAATCTATCCGATTGAGCAGGGTTTTAGTAAGTACCATATATAATAGAGTTATCCACTTACCGCTACCATAAACCTTTGGTTTACAAAGAAGACCGATGTATTATTTAAGGGTTAATTTGTCCTTTAGCTTTAGCATTTTTTCTTTTTATAAGTTCCAACCTATGTTAGATGACAACTCTAAGAAAGAAGATTTGTCTTCTTAATATTGGTTGATGAGCAACTCATATTAGGTGGAGTAGTAAACTAAAATTAAAGAAGACCAGCATCAATAAGTAGCCTTATTGTACTCTATATCCCATAATATCCTTCTCAATTGAGTAGGTTCTAAATTGGTATTAAGGATCATAAAGTATGTTTTACGTATGATTTTTTGAAACCTACTTTTAGAGGATTAGATATGAACACAGTGTCTTAATGCCATGTACTAGCCTTAGAACCTTTACCATGTATTTCAAAGTATACACGGTACAAAGTATACATGGTACAGGTTCTAAGGTGCCGTTGACCCACACCGTAAAAATTATTAAATGATAATAATGAAAGTAATATTATATTTTTACCTTTTAAGTTCCACCAAAATCAAATAAATACATAAATGTATAGGTTATATCCAAGCTAATCATCTACAAAAAAAAACCATAAAAATTTTTCATACTTCATTTCTTGCATGTCCCTCTTGTCTTTTTTACATTTCTATTTTTCACTTATCTTATTTTATTCTTTCATGTAATTGACCATACCTTTAAAATTATAATTACCTTTAGATGTGTACCAATAAACATAATTGATAAATTTAGCGTATATACTTTAAGGAAGTAGATTAACCTTTTAATATATTGTAAGGTGTGATGTCTCTTAAATAGAAAGTAACAGTATTTTAATTATCGATATATCTTTTAGTATAGTGGTTTAGAGTTTAATAAAACTTAAAAGTTAAGCATGCTTAAGTTAGAGTAATCTCAAGGTAGGCAACCTCTTGAAAAGCAGATACACCAATGAACAAAATCATGCGGTGTATTATGCTAAAGCGAACAATACTTCAATGTAAAGAGTTCCAATCAAATTGTTATAAGGATATCAATTTTGTATAGGAGTAGATAGTGACACCCCTTAAATAGAAGGTAACAGAGTTCTAATCGTTGAGGCACATTTTAGTATAATAACTTGAAGTTCATAAAAACTCCAAAGCTAAGAATTCTTAGGTTAAAGCAAGCCTAGGATGAGTAACTCATTAGGAAGCAACCGCATCAAGGAGCAAAATCGTATGGCATGTAACACGCCAAAGCTAATAATACTTTGATGTCAAGATTTCATGTTAGATCATTACATAAGGTTTACAAAAGTATATGGTGTACCTTCTTCATGGATGTATTATTTTGTCACCTTCTTTTTTTAATATTACTTTCGTCTTAGATGTGATATGAGATAGAATTTTAATATCATTTTTCTAAACTTGTGGAGTGTGTGCCTTCACATGATTTGTATAAAATAAGATGTTATGGGAATGTTAACGAGTTCAATATCAAAAATTTGCATTAGAATTTTAATATTATAAAAATGTAATAAAAAATTTTATAGATCTTATAAGATATAGGTTCTAAGATAGTTCTATAATGTCATAGGATGTGTTTTAGTTCTAAAATCGACCTATATCTTTGTAGTGTAGGGTATAAGTGGAACCTTACACCCTACATGCCGTATTCCTGCTGATCCTAAAATGAACTTATAAATTTTATTTTTTCATATTGTTCCCTTTTATCTGTTGCTTTTATCTATGGTGATAATATTAGATTTCCATTATAAGGCCTCTTAGCTTTCCCTCTTTACATTTATTCACGGTGTTATTTTTTCTATCCACTACGTACATTTATGTGTCAGTTTTAGATTTCTTCAAATTCTAATATTATACTTACGTAAAAAGCTATCCTCGTAGTACTTTCAGTACAATTAGAATTTCCATTACATTTGTATTAATTTTATCTATCAAATTTCCTATTAATTATTTTTATTGCTTAAATTCATCGTCCTTCAGAGCATTTTCCACTATTGAACCTACAACTTTATTTACTGGTTCTCGGTTCTCTCCTTATTTTCCTTTTAGTACTACAAATCAAATCGCACGATATGTAGTGGATGCATAAATGATACTTGGAAATTCCATTGGAAACAATGTGACTGGCAAATACGATGATTGTCACTTATACGTTAAGCATAATTGAAATGTATGACAAAGAATTATCAATAAATTAACAAAGAGATAATTGATATATATACCTAATTATTCATTTTTCATTTGCATCAAATAGTTCAATTTAAAATTTATATCATTATTGTTGACAATCACCTTTTGATCCGGTGCTCCTAAGGCCCAAACCCATTGTCAAGCTCAACTAGCTCATTTAGAGACCACTCTCGCATTTGCTAGATAATTTCCCTCACCAAGTACACGGTTTAGCTTAAGTAAGTGCACCAGCGCAACCTATCGAGCTCGAAGCATAGGCAATGACCTCGGGTAGCCCACGAACACTAGCCACCACCTAAGTTCACCTCCAGACCCAAACGACCAAAGAGCTTGCAAACTCCTCAAGAGGACCTAAGGCCTTGGACACTTCTAGACTGAGCTCTGTGCACTTAAGAAGCCTTTGGAGTCCAATGTCTCATTTTCCAACTACTAGGAAGGAGTGTGCCCTCTACTCAAAGTGGCCTTTAAGGGGCACATAACCTGACATGGTTGGGCTCATTGACATCCCCATCTCTCCTTCTCTCTTCATTAAATGCTAAGTGACCTCTTGACACATGACCTAGAGATGTAGACACTAAGCTATAGCAGCCGCCCATACCAAAAGAAATGCAAAAATCCTTTCTCTTTCTAACGACACCACCTCCTTAGATTTCATCCCAGCCAATCCTTTAGTACTACGTATCCAAGCAGGTCAATTCCTTTACTTATAAATAAGAAGGAATGCATCAGGTAAGAGGATCTTTTGGAACTCTTCTTGATCAACTTTTCTACATATACTCTCAACTCCAATTTCTTTTCTCACTAACTTGAGCATCAGAGGGCTCTAACTAGCTATGCTAAAGAAGGCTTTTTGCAGGTCTACCACTATCTACGACTACTATACCACCAAGAGTTCTACTAAGGATTACATAAGTGCTATCAACTATCACCATTCGAGGCCTACGGTTTATGCAAACTCAACATCATGGTTAGGAGCAAGAATACTAATCCCCGTCGAACACTCCCAGTTGGTAGCGAGCAATCATCAACACCATCATGACTACAAACAAAACAACCACCATCAAATATGGAACAGATGAAGATGATGTTCTGCTAGTTGATGGAGGCAACTAAAAAAACCCTCTAAGACAAGACAAACTTAAGGCAGCAACTGGTAGCCACTCAAAAACTAAAAGAAAAGGATAAATTAGAAGATAAGGTCAACCTTGAGGACATGTCTACTAGCTCCTCCAAACTTAGCAAGCACCCTAAGCGCTCATTCACACCTGCATTGATGAACCCTTCGAGCCTACGCAGTCGTATTCAGTCTAAGTATCATTTGATGGTCGACTTATGCAATCAACTAAACACTAATCATGGCAAGGCATAATGCTAAGGAGAGTTATCCGATACAAGAAGGATTCAAAAACACATTTCCTTTGACCGCTGGCAAAAGCACCTAGAGAAGATGAACACCTAACAACTTGATAAGCACATCTGACACTCTTTAAGCTTATGCAACCAGAAGTGCCTCAAATCCTCTACTCAGCAATTAGGCATAACAGCGAGCAAGAGTCTTATACCAATCATCCTTTAGGAAACTCTTTCGCAAGGTATGTGGCTCCTTCCTCTAAACACATACGACAGCATAGGTAACCTAGACAACCACCTCGTACATTTCTACATAATGATGAGTTTACACAATTTCTTCAATACAATCATGTCCTAAGCATTCTCAAGCATGCTCACTAAAGCAACTTAGTTTTGTTTAACCAAATCCTAAACGGCTCCATCTACTCGTTCGACAATCTTACCATTAGATTTCAGCAACACTTCCTCAGTAGTAAGTTGTCTCACAGGGATTTGTCCATGTTATATAACATTCAACAACGCCCTAATGAAATCTTGCGAGCTTACCCTAAGCGCTTCAATCGCGCTAAGCTTTTGATCCCTAAGGTAAAGATTGGAATAGCTCTCCAGGAAATCATTTACAGTTAAACCCCAATAGCAAAGTCTTTGAAGCCATCATACTGCATTGCCTGAACACTTTCAAGGAGTTTAGGATTACAATCTATTAGTATGTCACCTAAGAAGATGCTATCTAAGCACAATTAGAAAACGACATACATAAGAGCTCCTTTGTAAAGGACCACCTTTGCCCCCATGTAGACTGCTCTTCATTGTCTAAAGAATACAAAGAGAGGCTGATAAATGTATATTTTTTATGTTTTAATGTGCAAATTAGATAAAATTATCATTGATTTTATAGAAATCATTAAGAAATGGTATTTAATTATTTTCATTTGAACATTTTAAGAATTGGAGGAATCAAAGTGCAAATACAGACGATTTAAAGGAGTTTTAAGCAAATAAACGAAGTCCGAATCAATACTTTGCAATTTGGAATTCAATACAACCGACCTACATTTACATTGGCGGCCTTTGGAGTCTACGCTACTGGCCTTAAAGCTTACATCGTTGGCCTATCAAACAACCTTTAGAAAAAAGAAGTCTTATGTAAGCCCACCCTAATTTTTCTTATAAATGGCCTTATGTTTCACTGTTTTAGAGATTTTTTTTTTACACATATACTTTCCTTAGACTCAGAGAGTCGTAGAACGGTCATTAGATAATTCTTGAAGAATTCTTCTATAGAATTGCTTGGATCGTTGAGAAGATTTTGCTTTTGCTGTGGAGACCAAGTTTTGGAGTTGCAATTAATATTTATTTTTTCCAATTATAGAATTGGTGACATCTATTTTAATTATATTTATGCAATTTTGTGAATTATTCATGCTTTCAATTATGAATTTCCTTACATCAAATTCCATGGTTGGCTAAATTTATTTGTAGGAATCAATGAAACCCTAGATAACTAAGATGATGATTGTGTTCGTGTTATAGGATTAATAGATATATGGATGATTCATGATTGCAATTTCTATAATTTCAATTATAATTGTTTAATTGATTATAATTGTTAGAAACCCTAGTGATACGAGAGTCGATATAGGGTTTGTTAGAAATTCTTGGTTAATTTGATTAATTAATATAGAAGCAGCATTAATTGAATTAATTAGAAATTATCTAAAGATTAATGTGATGTTTAGCAATTGATTATTCATTAAGACATTAGGAATAACTAATTTAGGACATTAGACAATTATAGTATCGGGAGATATATAATTGTAATTTAGAGTCCACTATTAATTGAAGATGTAGAAGTTAACTGATTAATTAGGGGTTTAAATCCTTAAGTTTTAAGGTATAATAATTTCACTTGAATAACCATATAGCTAATAACCTATATAACATGATAACAATTTGATTTGCATAATCTTAGATGGATTCTGTTTTTCCCACAGTTCTCAATTGATTGCTTAGTTTTAGAAATTTTATAGTTATTTTCTTTTCAATAGTTTTAGTATAATTATTTGATTAATTAATTTATTTTTTGATTGCCTAAATATCAATAAGAATTATCATAAGTTTAGTAATATTATAGTTCTTAAGAGATTGGCAATCTTACTTACTCCGTATTACTTGATTCTAACCCAGTATACTTGTTGGAGTATTCGTAATTTAATTTTTTATATATAGTTTAAGCGAATCAAAGGCAAAAGAAAAAATTCGTAGATTACTCCAATTGTACTCCATTAAACCGCCCTCTCAAACAATTGCGCCATGCCCTACACATTAGTGAAACCCTTAAGAAAGCCTCCTTTAGCAAATTCTGCCATTATCACGGCATGTGCGGCTATAATATTAATGAACATCACCAAACTGAAGAGCACGATTGAAGTCCTTATTTGCAAAAGCCATATTGACTACCTTGTTGCCAATGAATGAAACCAATCACAATTAACTTAATGCCGCTGGATTGAAGAGCACTAGTAGCAACCACAATCATTGCAAGAAAACTTACCTGACGATATGCACTACAAGGGTAGGCGATGATAGATACAAATAATCAGCGGAGGACTAGGACTATCCGATGAAAATTGCTCCACCCAGCCTTAACATGAAGTATGCTTAACTTAAGCAAAGAAGCCCAAAATAGATACTACCATCTCTTTCTTGGACAGTGACAAAGAAGGCATCGAGTTCCCCTACATTGATCCGCTTGTGATCAATGCCATGATAAGGTATTTTGATACCCTTAAAAGCTTCATTAACAATGGTAGCTTGATAGATATTCTATTCAATTCTCCTAACAAGCAAATAAAGGACAAGTTAGAAGAAGAACTCCAACCATATAAGCAAAGCCTAGTCGGTTATAGTGGAAAGACAGTTTCAGCAAAAGGCTTAATTACATTACTTGTTCAGTTGGATAATGACAAGCACATCACCTTACAGCTGATTAATTTTGTCATTATTGTCAAGCTAAAAAATTGATTTATCTCTTTTCTTAGTCCAATTTATATTAAGCCTAATGTGCTAAATGTAAACCTTTCGACTAGACTAAAAAATGGTTATTTTAAATGGTTTTTTTTTTTTTTTTGAAAAGTAAAGTTACCACCTGATTGTAATCGGGAAAAAGTGAAATTAGGGCCCATGGATGGTTAAGCCCTAATTTTAGCTACTGGCCTATAGTTTTTTTAAAACACAATTTTAGAAAAAGAAACCAAGAATATACTAGGCTTAGAGCTAACGAGTTTAAAACCTAAAAGGTTCCATAAAAGAAGTTCATAAAGTAAATAAGCCTTTGATGGGTTTTTTAAAATATAAAGGGCTTAACATTAGAGAAAAAAGGGAAACAAGGGAAAAAAAAAAGTTTTTTCATTTTTTTAAGACCACTCAAAATGCCTTAGTACTTGCTAATCAAGATCAAGTCCATATAGTTCTAAAATAATTTTGTAAAACTTTAGTATATCAGTCCATTTTGTTTAAGAAATATTCCACTTAAGGTTTTTTTTTTAATTATTTCGTTTATAAAATTTATTTTTGGTCCAAATTTCTTTAAAAAAAAACTAGAAATATGTAATTTTTTTCTAAAAAAGTCCATTTAGATTTTTTTTTTCTTATTTAAGAAAAACACTGTTCTAAGGTAGCAAAACACTTTTATTTAGAAAAGGAAAGAAAAAAGCCCCTTTATAAAAAATGAAAAATAAAAACCCACTAAAGAAAAACATGTTAAATAAATTACATAAAATAAAAATCATATAATTTTCATAGAATCAAAAATATTTTCTACATGGCATGCTTATTATTTATATATTAACAACTTACAATTATTAACAAAAACTACTTTATTATGACAATATAATAAGATTTTAAATCAAAGCATCTAATTCCATAATAATCACATGTTCAAACATCAATCCTATATTATACAAACATGAATCATGATATATATATTACAATTCATCAATCAAAGCATCTAATTTAATCAAATTAATCAAGATCTATCAACAAGTATATAAACTTGCATGAACATTTCATGATCATTATGTTATAGAAACAAAAATTCTATCAACTATTCTACAATAATTGCATCAAACAAGCTTCTTACATGCATAAAAACATGATTTCACAATTAATTAATACACAACATGCATCAAAATCATAAAGAAAACAAGAACAAATAAGAACAAGCAATGATTCTAGAAACTTACCTCGTACAGTAACGAACTAGTGACTAGTTTAGTGACTTTTTGGACAGTATCCTATAAGGTGGCGATGGTTCTTGACTCTCAACTTCCCAAATTTTGAAATTGCTCCACTAGTTTGCAGTAAAATTGTGCTCTCCTCCTTCAATTTGCTCAAAGAAAGTCAATTTCTCAATAAAACCATATGTAAACACCTAATTTTTGCCCTTCTATAGTCTTAATTTTTAGTTTTACAAAAAGGGTCCTAATTCAAAAATAAAAAAATAAAAAAATTAATAAATATAATAAAAATTAACAAATAATGAAAATACTAAAAAAAGAAGAAAAGGAAAAAATCATAAAAATTTCGTAGATTTTTAGAAAGTAATTTATATTAGGAATAATTAGTTTTAGTGTTAGTTTTAGTTTTAGTTTAGTTAAAAATTTTATTTTAGGGAATCGGATAATTTAAGTATAATTGAACTGAATATCAATGCATAGGCCAATGACCTAATGGATAAGAATCGAAGTATTTGGGTTGGATTTAATTTGAGGTCAGGGGTTCGAGTTTCGCCAAACATCTATGTCTTTTGTTTTTTTTTTTACATATTTTACAAGAGCGAGAGAAATAAATGGGATTCATATCTAATTAAAAACATTTGAATCTAATTTGATTTTATTGAGTCAGATTTGAATTTATTTGGATCTAGTTTAATTAGATACAATTGATGCGATATGGTTTGATTAAAAACATTTGAATCTAATTTGATTTTATTGAGTTAGATTTGAATTAATTTGGATCTAGTTTAATTAGATACAATTGATATGATATGGTTTGGATTTAAAAAGACAACAATATAACTCCGTTTGGCGGTAACCAATCGATGACGACATTACTGCACACGAACAACACAACAGAATTATTCTTCTAGCTAAACAGTACACCAATACAAACTGTCGACGATGTGCGAGCCTTACACACAGCAATACACGGTGAAATACATGCTGCATAATATAATCAAATCAGTCACTGAGCACGCACGGTTTTCATCCCTCATCCATCCACTGTTCATCGTCGACATGATCAATAACCATAGCAACAGAGCAAGCATATGTGATTCAGTACCAGATTCTACTGCAAATCTTCGACCCTTTTCTCCAACCCCATAACAGCTCAACCATCAACAGCAGCTGCAACAACCACAGCAACTGAACGTGGCAGCCCCCCACGCTCATTCTCTTCCTTGCCTTTGACACGTCACCACATTCCCTGCCACATACACCCTTCAACCTCACGTCCACCGCGTCCTAGCTCCTGCACACAGCTTCATCGTATTGCCGAACAGTAAGCCCAGCCAGCAGCATCGTTGCAACTTTCAGATTAACCTGCAATACCAACATCTGTAGTAGCAAGCCAAACCGAGTTTCAACGTCCAGCCATACCCTTCACGCAAGCCACCACAGCCATAAATCCATCATTACTGCAAACATCCGATTGATCCAACGCTGCTCCGAACGACATTATACGCATGCCGTAGCTGAGCATCATCAGGTTCAATTTCTATCTAAGTTTTTTCTTTATTATTACTATTTTTGATTTATTATTATCATAATATATTATTGCTTTTAGGATTTTCGTGGTTTAACATGCTGTGCTATATATATATGTATATATGTGTATTTCTTAGTTTGAGATATTTCTTTTAGCATTAGCTTTAATATAGATTAGGTATATTATGATAATATAGAGATATATAGACCTTAGAAGATGGTTTTTTTTTTAATTTATTTTTATTATATGCCTTATTACATTATCTATTAGTGATATAATATATATATAT